>QLNU02015003.1:165350869-165364132 GCA_006491805.2 Dysdera silvatica
CATGCTGCGCCGGGACCTACTGTTTTCCGAGGAATCCGAACCTCTTATGGCCTAGGGAACCAAACCCCGGACTACAGTGAGCAGTGCGATCTTTATGAGATCTCTGAGTAAGCGTTCTTTGCACTGTTGGGAGTCGAACCCGGATTAACGGCGCACTAGGCGAACGCGTTACCACACTGCGCCACCGCAGGGCTATATTCAGCTGGAAACACTGGAACATAACTACTATATTGTTGGCCTATACCTATATAGTATATATTATATGTGTGTAGAATGAACTTAAAATATGTTTGTTGCTCGACATGATGATAGGACTTCAGCCCATTTCTAATGCCAGGTATCTCAGTTTAAATAGTATTTCGAAGAATGGTTTTTGCACTACGTAATTCTCATTACACAAGAATGTATTAAACTGCCAATGTTTTAAGAAAGTACTGAATTTCAAATAACGTATTTTTACCGACTGGGGATTTGAGTAATTTAACGCTTAAACAATTTCGTGTACCATAGTATATCAGGAAAATCAAACACCCATCACAACACAAAATAAACTCTTTCTTAACAATTTAACCTCCAACAATTTTTCTTAAAAAAATAAAAAATAAGAATTCTAACGTTTCATGTCCTTTCCTAAAATCTAACGAAAGTCGCTTTCAAATGATTCTTCCTGTCGTCTCATTAGTCAGGCCATGATAACATCGTTCATCCTAAACCATCTAATTGGTCAGTCGTCCCTCACATGAGGGTTGCCGGTGGAGTAATGGACGACCTGTAATTATGCTGGTGGAATACCCTGACTGCAAACAACGGGAAAAGCTATACCTGTTGTAATGTAGCGGCTAACGACTTCCGATTTTGACGGCTTCTGTTCGTTCACGAAAAAAGTTCGGTGCAACTGTTAGAAATGACTGGTGTTGATGTCACAAACCCGTCATCCGCTTAAAACAATGTAGAACTGCAAGTTATAAATTCATTTTCGGTGCTAACAAACGTCCGCTTAAAAAAAGTTCTGAGAACCGTGTCCTACTCAGCTGTGAACAGCAAGCCCGCTTTTGACGTCATCTCCCGTTATTTTGAACTATACCATAGGACTTCTTTTGGCGAACGGACAGTAACTGTCAAAATCGGAAGTCATTAGCCGCTACCTTACAACAGATGTACCTTTTCATGTTGTTCCCAGTCTGGGTTTTCTATTAGGATAATTCGGAAGACATGTTCATCTTGCGCTAACTGTGTCTGCCTGTCCAAATAGCGTCTACCTGTCATAGTGGCCTGTTGGCCCCTCATAATTGATGAAGCGTGAAACATACAGTTGGTATCCCATAGGAACCTTTGTGTCGGAAAGAATATATCGACTATGATGAAATTCCGTGATGAGCCTGAATCGCCCGAGGTTAAGGAAATGATTAAATACACATTATTTTAATATTTAGAAATAGTTGACCATGAACTGCATGTAAACAACTGCAGTGAAATTATCAGAAAAGTTGTTTTTGCTTGTACTGTGCTTTACAAACTCGTAAAAAGAAAATAAGGCTATTTTCAATTCAAATTATTTTTCACAAGCATTGAAGAATCAACTGAAATTAGACTTAAACCTCTGATTTATTAAAATTAAATTTAGAATGTTGATTAAAAAAAGATATCGCATTTTGATTTCAATCATAATTTTTTTAAAAGGGCGCATATTTAAAATCATGATTTTAATCACTGATATAAAAACAATATGATTAAAATCTTTGACACTATATGTACAATGCAAAATTATTGCACAGAATTATACGTAACTTTACATTTCTGTGAAAAACTGACTTTGAAGTTAAACATTCCTCCATATGGTCTGGTTTTGCATATTAGTGCTTTTAGATAATTTTGATAAAAAAAAACAATTAGATATATCAAATATAATTCATAATAAATTCTTATCTATCAGATGCACGATTTAGTAGCTTCTAAAATTTTGGAGCATATAAAAATGAAGAAACGTCATTAAATGAAAATATGTTGTCCAGAAAAATTGCGCAGTGTAATTTCAGTCATTTTCAAAACATTGACTTCATTGAACACGGGCAGTTTCATTTGTAAAATTGAAAACATCATATTTCGTTTTATCTAATTATTTGGCCAAAATGTTATCAAAACCGGATATTTCGACTTACAGCTTTGCTTGCATCCATCAACAGAAACGCAACTTCAAAACAAGTTTACACAGACAAGTGAACATAATATCAATGATCACGAAATTTGAAAGGGAAATTCAATGAATTCGGAGCTTTTATTTATGGTATAACAAATGTTGCAAATATATTTTAAAATATTTATCACAAAACCGACAAATTGAAATTATTGAACTTACTTTAATCATCTTGTTAAGATATTGTTATTACCCTTCGCAGGGATAACACAATTGCCAAATATGGTCAACACAAGAAAGCCTCCGGGGCGAGAATTTTGTGAGTTTTCGTGGGGGAAATTTATTATACTATAATTTTTGCCACCCACGTTTTAATTACAGCTCAAACTAGAGCTTATGTAATTTTGGAGAAAAAGAGACGCTTTCCCCATCCTGGATTCGAACCAGGGTCCCTCCGTTTAGCCCGGAGTGTCTTGGACCGCTAGACGAATGAGGACAGGAAACAACGCTCTCTTTCTCCGTATGTAAAGATGTTAAGGTATTATTACCCTCCGCAGGGATAACACAATTGCCAAATATGGTCAACACAAGAAAGCCTCCGGGGCGAGATTTTTGTGAGTTTTCGTGGGGGAATTTATTATACAATAATTTTTGCCACCCACGTATTAATTAGCTCAAACTAGAGCTTATTGATTTTGGAGAGCGTTATTACCTGTCCTCATTCGTCTAGCGGTCCAAGACACTCCGGGCTAAACGGAGGGACCCTGGTTCGAATCCAGGATGGGGAAAGCGTCTCTTTTTCTCCAAAATTACACAAGCTCTAGTTTGAGCTGTAATTAAAACGTGGGTGGCAAAAATTATTGTATAATAAATTCCCCCACGAAAAACTCACAAAAGTCTCGCCCCGGAGGCTTTCTTGTGTTGACCATATTTGGCAATTGTGTTATCCCTGCGGAGGGTAATAATACCTTAACATCTTCTAGAACGTTCATAAACATTTCCTGCCTCTAGATTCTATACTGATACAGCGTTTTCCAGCAGTTGGTTTCGGCCGTTCGTTTTGAACCATCGCATGATCCCCAAACGCAAGGTTAAACATCGTTTGAACAATTGGCAGGGAGAAATTCCCCATCGCGCATTTTGTAACTTTAAATTTACGATAAGTGGTATTTGCATTGATAACGCGTAGCTATGAGCGCACTTGTCTGTTCCATTGGCAAAGACAATTTTTTAGAAATTTTATTTAATTTGTTTTGTGCAATTGAAGGCTCTTTTCTTTTTCACAACTATGGATCTATTTTAGGAAAACCTCACTGAGTTCTTTTTCGCGAAAAAAAATCAAATGTGGGAAATATTTCTAAGTGGTAAGGTCAATTCGTTGATTTTTTTAACATTACAGGTATAGGAAATTATCTTTTCCAATAAAAAATGGCGCCGTATGCTAGAAAATGTTATATCGGAGTTTCACTTCGATGCTGTTTACTATAGATAGAGTAAACAATATAATATATCGATAATAAGCAACATATTATATCGATGGTGAGCAGTACACCTTATCGTTTGTAAACGAAGTAATATCTCGACAGTAAACGAAATTCATAGATCGACAATAAACAAGTCATACATCGACACTAAACAAAAGTCATATATCGACAGTAAGCAAAAGTAATACATCGACAGTAAGCGAAGTAAATCATCAAAGTGAACAACGAAACACATCAATACTAAACAACATGGTATGTGTTACTTTGTTTACTGACAATGTATTACTTTGTTTACTGTCGATGTATTACTTTGTTTACTGTCGATGTATTATTTCGTTTTTTGACTATGTATTATTTTGTTTACTGTCGACATATTACATTTATTGTATTTATATATTACTACCTTTAATGACGATGTGGTATGTTACTTATCATCGGTATAATATGTTGTTTATTATCCATATAATATGTTGTTTATTACCTATGAATTTTCTTTCTTTTCTGTTGTTTATTATTTATTTTCTATTTTGTTTTTCTATCAATATTTTTTTACCTTTTCATCAAAATGCTAAATTGTGCGCCATCAATATTTTTTATCTTTTACTCGTACCATTGATATATTGTCATCTGTTATTGTTTAAATTTACCAATTTAATATATGGCCAATTTTATGCAGCCCCTTACTTAGAAAGATATTAAATTAAATAAATTGGAACGAAAGGACACACTTTGCCAATCAATTGACACAATTACTATTTTAAAGTATCTGCAAAATATCCAAAAAGATCATGCTTTCAATTAACTATTTTAAAGATTTTCTAAATTGCCTTTTCGAGGGTTAAAAGAGATTTTAATCATTTAATCACGAGAACATTAAACCCTCAGAGACGGCGTTTTGATGGTACGAAGTTCTCAGTCTTTCATTTAATTTCGTAAGCGTTAAAATTCCGCATATTTTAAAAGATTTTCTTTTGCGAAGGTTTCCTTGTTTAATCGCGCATTTCTTTGGAGTTAATGTGTTTCATTAAATTCCGATTTGAATGCAGTATATACGTTTTTCTTTTGACTGTTGCACTAATTGTAACGCTTATTTCATACCCTGATTGATTGAACTAAATAGAGTAAAATTGAAATGTACTTAAATAGAGTAACTAAATATAAATTACCATAAATTTACAGTTTCTTGCTATTGAAAAACGGGAGAATTAATACCGATTCTTCCCTTTGTTTTAAATATATTTGCGTTATTTACCACGAATTGAATTATTTATTGTAAGAGAGGAAAAAATGGAAAGGTCGATGTTATGTTTCTGACTTTAAATTAGAAAATGACACGGTAGAGCTCTACTATTTTTATGCATTATGATATAACAAAGTGTCTAATATGTAAACGTATTAAATTTCAAAATAAGTTACAAATTGAGTGAGGAAAGTTACTACGAGGCAACCGGTGTATTTAATACATATTCTACAATCGCAATTTTTGCTGAAACTTACTAAATTGAAATATGTAGAAAGCCCCTCATCACTTCTCTGTGTCTATTCAAAGCTCACTGAGAGAGAAGTTGGACGTCAGCCGTAGTTCAGTTTTTGGAGCATCCGGCATGCAATTGGGAGGTCTCGGAGTCTTATCCCGAAGAGTTTGTGTATTATATTGAAAAATTAAATATTTATATTCCTTTTCTCTTCCTTAGTAAACAGCATTACTTAGTATGCAAAATTATAACATATATGTGAAGTCAATCGAATCTCGTTAATACGAACACTAAGGACGAAAAATCCATACGTAATAACATTAGTTTACGCTATCCGCAAAGCATAGGACCGTATTACTAGTTACTTACTCTCTGTAAGGGAGAGAAGAGAGAGATTTAAATGAAAGCCGATAATGAATGATTACATAATTATATATATATGGTGAGGAAAAATGTTATGTAGATATCGCTTCTTTTTCGCTGGCGTTGGAGTGTGATTTTTCGCTACCACCAGGTCCCTATAGGCACAACGTCGCTTCCTGGCTCGTCCAGAGGCGTTCGCTGATTCCTCCCCTGATATCCAAAGTGCGAGATAACCTATGAACTTCCGCTTTCAACACGGACGCGGACACCGCTGTGACTAATAATTCTACTTTATTTAGGCTAGAATCTACATGATGATGATGAAAACAGTACAATACGTCGTATCTCACGGATTGGGGACAAAGTCCTATACTATCGTGAAGATATACCAGTTCGGTGGAAACCTCCACTTTGAATAAGATTGGCCAGGGTCTGATACTGGAGTAAGAGCAAGGGCCTGTGTCCCCACAGCACACTCTCCCGCGTCTTTCTGATCCCCCGCCAAAAAATATCCCTTTAACACATCAACCCCCTTCAAGAATTCCTCGAGGGGTCTGTTTCGTGTTATGTTACAACGGGGTGTGATGTCACGTCACCATATAGCCTTTATAATAGCAAAAAGAGCTTCAAATCTAAGCTCTCGTTAGTAAATCGAAGACAAAGTGTAATGAAAAATACCGCGATGTGTCTGATTAGAGTCTCAGTTGTGGTTCATACAATGGTAAAGCGTTCGTCTAACCTACGATTATCTCGGGTTCGACTCCCAACTATTACAAAGGAAAACACTCACTGTAAATAGGAGGATGGTGGTTCGTAAGAGACTTGAATTCCTCGGAAACTAGTAGGTCCTGGCTAAGCATGACCTTTACCGACCATACGCCATAAAACTGAAAACATGGCGCAAAATGAATGTGTTCTTGCGCCATAAAGTAAGACAACACCTGAAACAAAGAAAACATAGTGTATAATTAACACCAGAACAAACACTGTATTTATTTAAGCTGAAAAAGCATTAGTGGGTAGACACATAAAATTCTCAGTCTTGTGCAGCGAAAGCGCTCATTTCAATTGGGCCACGACCGTCCGTATTTGAAAGTTTCTATTCCTGTTCGATCCCCTGCAAATGTTAAGTAAAAATTAAAAGGTAATTAATCTGGAAACTGGCTGCGCGTTGTGGGGATGGCGTTGTCAAGCAGCTTCTTGTGTTGTTTCAATGAACTACTGATAATGTCACCCGTTATCTGATCATTCAGCCCTTAAACACTAAAGTTGAAAGGCCCCTAATGGGAGACATTGGATAAAAAATGCTGAATATTTAAATAAGAATATTACCTTCTTACGAATTGACACCTAAGGAAAAATATTTCATCTATCGGTCATCTGCACGTCTTTTACAATATTGTAAGAAGGAGGGACAACTTAGTCCCAATATGGTAAAAATTCAAAATTAACTACATAAACGTTGATTCATAATTTCGTGTTTATTTAATCTCTCTCTCAAACTTTTGCGCCAATGATAAAGATCCCCCATTTTACAAAAACTATCTCGAGTTCAATAACTTCCCTTACACAATCATTACATTTCAAGTTAAGAATGTGGGTATAATCTTAATTTACTTAATGGATAATAATCAATTAAAATGTATCAATAATAGAAAAAAATGTGATCAGAGTGATAACGATGAAATTGATTATAAGAGGCATTGAATAAGTTTGATAACTAATATGAAACTTCTTGAAATTTTGAGCAACACTACTGTCTACATGTTCTGATTTATCAAGATATTTGCACTTATATTTCCTTAAAAATTAGATCCAGTTCACATCAAAACAGTCCATTAACAGTTTATTATCATGCGCTTTTTGTCCGTTATTATAATCTAATTTCAAGTGTCGATAATGAACTGAAACAAAGTATTTTTCACTCTAAAATATTTTTCTCTGTTAAAGAATGTAGCCCATCCGCATAAACATGAACCGTTCATCAGAAAATGGTAATTTCTCTCAAAGACGTAAAGCGAAAGAAGTTACATATACAGTATCAGAAGTTACTTTTGACAGGTGAATCGGCATAATTGGTAAGGTGATATTGATTATACGAAAGAATGTTTATTCCATGGAACAAAGAGTCTTTTATCTGCATTTAGCGCGAACACTGTTCCAATTATGTTTACGTAAGAGACGAGAACACAAAAAGAAATGAGACGTAAAGGCAATATGAAGATGATTTATGGTTTGCTTACAATAATAATAATAATAATAATCATGCGCAATAAATAAGTAGAACAATCATCATCACTAAGATATTACTCAGATCGTTATTAGTATGACAAAAGTAATCAGGATAAAACCTGTTATCACAGGTATTATTCGCTCACATTTAATTAACAATGGTAAAAATAGGAACGCAATAAGTAGTAAGGTGTAGAGGGGGCTCAGGAATAGTGGGAGGCTCAACACTCTCAATCGATGAGGTCGTGAAGAGCAGGTAACATGAAAATAGGCACAGTATACAGAGAAACTATGAAGACTCAGATTGAACAAGTAGATATTTATGTACATAAAATTTGAAAAGTGGATAGGAACATAGTGAGTGAATAATGGTAGTTAGAATATTTCAAATACTAGGGCTGAGGCAGTCTAATCTTCGAAGACCGGTGTTGATCAATGAAAATAGGGAACGAAGATTAGAATGGAAAGATGTGGGATGTGACAAATGTTGGGGACGTTGTAAATTAATTGTGTATGAGGTAATGGCACCTTGAATATGTTGGAACATAATTAGAGTTTACAGTTAAGCATTTTTTTATTGGCAGTATGTTAAATCGTTTTTGAATGTCGTAGTTAGTAATGTTCGAAGAAAACTTTTGCTTAATTAAATCAAAAAATCTGTTTTGTAGGGACTGAATTCTAAGTAATTTAAGTTCAATTATCAAACCCCAGATAATATGGCAGTAATATAAGTGAGAAAACAGACATGAATAGTATAATTAAGCATATTGGGTGGTCTGGTAAAATCAAGGTTTTGAAATATGCCAATATTTCTACTTGCCATAGAGCAGATGAGGTCAATGTGGATATCCCATTTCAAGTTTGATTTAAATGTTATACCTAAGATTTTTTATCTTTGGGAAGTAATATTGAGGTATTGTTAAATTGTCATTTCCGCATATTCGATATTTCTGCGGATTGGTGAGTTAGAACATAGAAGACATTTAGTTTTTTTGGTGTTGAGTGCAAGATAGTTATTGTTGAAGTATTTTGTGAATGACAATGTCAGAGGTGGTATTTGAGAGGAGAACATCCAGAACACAGTTTTTAAACAAAATAATTGTATCGTCTGCGAAACAAATAATCTTAGAGCGAGTTGATAAAAAAAAGCCTTTAATATAAAAAATAAATAGTAAGGGACCAAGAATCGATCCTTGAAGAACAACACAGAAAGTGGTCTTGAAATGTGCATAATGTCCGTCAGTCTGTACATATTTAGATCTAATAGTTAAATACTTCAAAAAGAATTTGTTCCGTTGACCAAGGATGCCAGTAAGTTTTAATTTATAAAGAAGTCTGCTTCAAAGAAGACGGATGTTCGAAGTGCTCTTTGCAGGTATGTTATCTCATTTGACAAAGAAATCAATTCGTTTCAATTTCTTGAACAAATACGAAGAAAATATTTTATAAATGTGACCGAAGTCGAAATGATCGATTCTTTGGAATTTTTCCCTAAATATGAAAAAGATAAGTAAGTCATCACTTCATTGCTATAAAGTGCGACCTTACTATTGTGCTGTATGAAAATTTATTAAATGTTAAGGTATATAATATAACAATAACGATTTCTAAATCCGCCATTTATCAAATGTATTGACATTCCTAAACTTGCGATGGTAAAAGAAAATCAAACCTGTTTTATGGAAGGAGTATATATATATATATATATATTATAATATAAGGAGTTTTATGAAATAAATAGTGTACGCAGGATGATTTTAATGTTACTAAAAAAAGTTATTTGTGTGAATGCACTCAACGAATTAAATATATTGTCTAAGGTTCACGGTAAACGAACTTAATGGGAAGAAATAACGTTCGACCGCAATTGATTTACCCATCAATATCCATTACGTGTTCTTCCGATAGATAAATTGCATCTGACGGTAAGAAAGAAGATTGGATGAGAGAAGATATTGATCACAACGTGAAAGAAAGATAATGTAAAAGCTTAGAAAGGTCTACATTTTCTTTTTTCTTCTAAACTAACTCTCATTATTGCTATTAGCACATATTCAGGTTTTTACAAATCGAAGGGTTGAGGCCCACTTGGGCCAAGCAATTCTGTGGACGCCACTTTTCCAATGGCGTGTATATTCAACCCGCTATTGCTTTTGGTTTTCCTGTCTGTAAAAAATAAAAAGGGTAAGGTAAAGGTCTTCCGTAAATGCAATAATGATGGCTATTGTTAACGTTGAAAACCTACCGAGTTACTTAAGAATTGGAGAGTTGTGGGGGTTCGAGAGTTGGGGATTAATATTAATTGAAACCTGCTAAATTTAAATATCGACCTTAGGCAATTTTCTTTTACTTGCTTGTTATCATTAATATGTAAATTAATTAAACCGGCACTGCTTCACCATTGTGTCTTTTATCGTAAAATTCTCAAACATGAAGAAGTATTAAAAATGCTATTGCTTACTTAGTGAACTATTGTATAATGTAAAGGCAATTTTTATATACACGTACACTAGGAAGCTGAAAAATTTGCATGATTCGTCTTACTGCGTTGACGTGGATTCAAATCGTGATACCTTTGAGATATATCTATATATATGCATATATGGGCATGTGTGCGCTTATCTATTACATCGAACTTATTTATTGCTTGACATTACGTCTGTGGGATGATGTTTATTGTTATTATCTTCTTGTATCATCATCATCAGACCTAATGAATCTTATTGTCATTATCAACTAGGTTCCTGTGCATTCTAATTTCCCTAGTAGGCATGGGTGCCCATTTAAGTGAGCAGGTGTGGGAACTCGAGCTCATATAGCCGTTCAAAAATTTTATTTGCCTAATTCTGCTATGCATTTAGTTTCAAAGGTTTTACAATCACATTTTAAAATAAGGTACTTTTTAGCTCATTACTAATTGTCAAACGGTATCAATTATTTTTGTAGCATTTTGTACAATCACTAAAATGTCTGAGAACCTTGAGAAGGCTGTAATAATTTTTCTCATCATCCCCCCCCTTAGAAATACTCATGGGCGTCTATATTAGTTGGTACTTAGGGTTTCTATTTGGCGAGAAAGAGTACCAGTATTATCTGCCGAGTACAGTTCGGCGAGGTATGTTGAGACCTGCTGAAAGCTTACAGGGCTGGACAAATCCGGTCGCCTCTGACGACTTGATTTTTGTAGTGGCGAGTAGGAAGTCTTTTCTTACTAGGTTTCCATGTTCGCTTGCTTGTTGAGGCGAGTGAGGACGATTCGCCAGGATTTGTTGAACCCTTCATGCAACTTCCCAACAAATCCGGTCGCTAGTGGCTACTTGATTTTTGCGTATGACGAGTAGGAAATCTTCCTTTAATAGTTACCTAAGTTCGCTTATTAAGGCGAGAGAGTACGGTTCGCCACGGTTTGTTGAACCCTTCATACAACTTACAGGGCTGGACAAATCCGGTCGCCAGTGGCGACTTGATTTTCTGCATGTGGTAAGTAGGAAATCTTTTTCTTACTAGTTCTGAAGTTTGCTTATTGAAGCGGGCGAGTACGGTTCGCCGCGATTTGTTTAGCCCTGCATACATCTTACAAGGTTCATGATAAATCAGGTCCCTAGTGGCGACTAGATTTCTACATGTGTGTAGCGTGCAGGATATCTTTTTCTTACTAGGTTCTTAAATTTGCTTATTGAAGCGGGCGAGTACGGTTCGTCGAGATATGTTGAATCCTGTATACAACTTACAAGGCTCGGCAAATTTGATCGTCAGTGGCGTATTGGTTTTTGCCGGTGGCGAGTAAGAAATCTTTTTTTTTCCACTAGGTTACCAAGTTTGGTTATTGAGGCCGGTAAGTACGATTTGCCGCCTGATAAATCGACACCTGGTCATTACCATATTTTGCCATTATCTATCCATGGCCATATGGTAGTGCAGCGACAGTGCTTTCATCAAGCGTGCTTGATCTCGGGCTTGATGCCCAACGTTACCAAAAAATAACTTATTTACTGTAGCGCTAAGATTGGTAACCTAGGCACTAAGTGATTCGGATTCCTCGCAGCAGGAATAGCATTAACTCTGTTGTCCTTGCGCCATAAAAATCACAAACAATAGACAATAATTAGCTGCCTATTGCTGAATGAATGTCTCTGCAAGTGCGTTCCACTCTTTCCTATCTTTAACAATTCATTTCCATATCACTCCAACTTGTTTGCTTATTTTATCCACGCTCCCAACACTCGCCGGCATTTCCCTAGCTCTTTAACGATCTTTTCGCATCCAGTTGAGAATTTCACTTGTCCACCGATGTTCCTCGCATTGTGATCAAACTCTCTACACTTCAGCTTTGTAACTTCATATCCCTTGAACTTATCTGTTTTCTCTCATCCCAAGTCTATTATTTTTCAAGCTCTTCCACTTACTTCGAGCATGTATATATTATCCCTTGTTACATTATTTATAATGTATTATATCTTATAGATTATTTCATGGCTTGACATGTTTTCCCATATAACCCAATCCAATTGAATTGCTTTTACGTTAAAAATTCGATGCAAAAAACTGCAGATTCGAAGAGAGTGAAATGTCAATGCGCTTCGACAGAAGAGGATCTTATTTGAAATTTATGCGTGTAAGGGGGTATACTTTTTTATTTACAAGGGAAAATACAAGTCTCTACCAGGCATTTCCATTTGATCTTGATGAAAACAAAGTCTGGGAGTTAATCACGAGATTCTGTGGATATAAATCACTCGGATGCAACCAATGCCATGTCAGCCCTCGTGATTAGATGCTGGATTTATGGGACAGCCCTAACCAAAGCTACGAAACACACTCTATTACTCAAGTGATGGATAATATTGAGATAGGGAACGAACGGCTATTTCATGGTGAAGTATTTCGCCATAAATTATGGATGTCAAATCCGTTAAAGGCTTTTGGGGACATACGAGTGGACGTGAACTTCGTTTTCCTGTGGAAAATGTATAAACGCATTTTCCGTCCATCCATCAAGGCTGTAAATAGATCAAGCATTTATTTGCAGTATATTGAAGTATAACGCAATGAATTTTGTTTAAAAAGTAGTGATGCAAAATTTATTCATTAAAATTCATTTCGTACATGCAATCAGTAAAGAAATTCAATGATAAGACAAGTGGAAGGAAAAGAGCAAAGCATAAATAAATTAGTCACTAAATAAACTGCGAAATTAATATAAACTTTCTACTGAATACACTGTCCGTTGAACATAAATTATTTATTGAATATAAACTATCCACCTTTGTTACCACCTATCTATAATTCAGTCAAGTGGGTTTTAATTGTGGTTTATGCAAAGGAATTTGTTCTTAAATCGTATGATATTAAACGTGCAAAATTACAGCACGGAAGACATAATTCCAAAGATAACAGTGACCGAATTGTATGATTTAGAATTCAATTAAATTTATTTAGCAAAATTACAAAATACCATATATATATTGTACATAGACGGTATACAGTATTATTGTAATATGCCTGGATGACATGGGAAAAAACCAAAGCTTTGACAAAGCCCATGTCATCCACACATAAAATTAGAAACATAGAA
>QLNU02015003.1:165366026-165377056 GCA_006491805.2 Dysdera silvatica
ACTACCAATAAATATTTTCTTAATTTATCATACCTTAAAGCAACATAAATATATATTTATTGTTCGTCCAGATAATTTATCGTGTAGTGTAGTTAATAAATCATAGCAAATTGCTTCGAAAGGGAAACGCAACGACACAACATATTTCACGAAGCCGAAAAAGTAGCGGGCAGCTAACTTAATGGAGTTAGCAAATTAAAGTAGCTTTTTATTATTTCACAGGAAAAACAGAAACAGGGTTATATTTGTCAAAATTTGACAAAGTGTGTTTTAGAATTCATTTTCTTAAAGTATTAGGACAAGAAGATAAATTCTTAAAGAAGCTTCGTGTTGTTGAATGTAATGAAACAGCTTTATTTCTTTGAAAGGCTAAAATAGTCAAAATTAGCCCTTCGTTTATAAATTAACTAAGATTGATTAAGTTAAATTAACTTAGAGATAAGAGGAAGGTCGTGGGTTCAGGTCCTTCGGAAAGCAGAAACATTTTTTTCGAAAGTTTCACCATCTAGACACGTCATAACATCGGCGCTGGTATCACTACGCCAATAAACGTTGATTTATATTGTTGTTTGATTTAACTTAGATTCGTTTTTTTTTGCATATATTTTATATGGAAACATAAGCGTACTCACAAATTTCATAAGGGGAGGGTTGTAGGCAAAATGTGGGTTACAGAGCTACAACTCATATATTCCTATGTTAAATATACAAAATTTCATTGCAATGGTGCTTACTTACAACCCTATCAACATCCCCTTGCGTACGCCAATGTATGGAAGGTAAATATTTGATGTATATGTACCTGTTACCTAGTGCTCACCAATTGCTAAATGTTATATCCAGAGCCAGATATAGATTATATGCAAATGCGTATGTAATTGCGTATTTTAACTCTTCTTAACGTCAGTGCATATAAATGCCTAGTAAATATTCGATATATATGTATTTGTTACATAGTTTGCTAATTGCTAAATGTCATAACTAGAGCCGGATGCGGATTATATGCAAACGCGTGTATAATTGCCTATTTCAGTTCTTCTTAGAGTCAGTGCATATAAATGCTTAGTAAATATTTTATGTATATATATACTTGTTACATAGTGTTTACTAATTGCTAAATGCCATAGCTAGAGCCAGATATAGATTATATGCAAGTACATATGTAATTGCGTACTTTAGCTCGTCTTAGCTTCAGCGCATATAAATACCCAAAAACGGTGCATTTCTAGAATAACTGCCAATTATAAAGGTTTTAGTAATGATAAGCCTTTTAGTATTCCTTTATCGGAAAAATATTTTAACAGGTCCGAGGCTAAACTTTCGTCTTACTCCTTATCTAAGGCAAAAGAATTCGTAAACGTACACGTTTAATTATGTCCCAGGGAACTAAAAACGTAGTCACAATTCAAACACGGATACTTCTCCTATTAAAGAAACAAAAGATCTGCTTCTATTCTACTAGACTGGCAGTTGTCGCGGATTAAAACGAATATTTACATTGTATAAAATTCCATGTTATTAAATTCATTCAAATCAAATAGATCTATATTATGCATTTGTCCACAGCTATCTCATATTTTTTATTTGTGTATGTGGAAATATGGGGAAAACCAATCTTAGGTTAATGGAACGAATGCAGAAGAGATATATGAATTATTATATGGGGAACACAATTAAGACTGCAGAAGAGTAATGGAGGAAGCGTGTTATTTCAGCAAGTAAATTAAATAAGTATGGTATAATTACCAAAATGTATAAAACAGTTTAAAAAATTTACCACTACAATAGACATAATATATAGATGAACGAATGTCATAAGAAGGGTGAGATGTTACATATACCGAAGATAGGAACGGAGGAAAAAAATAATTTAAGATACAGTAGGTCTGGATTATGGAATACATTAGATGATATAACAAAGGAAATAAAAAATGTTGGACAATTTAAAAATACAATTAAAATGAAACTGACAGAGGGAATGATTGGGGGAGCGGGTTTAATGCTGCGACTGTTTTAAGTTGAAAATATTCTAGCATGTTACTTTGGCGTTATTGTATTTTACTTGATTTGAATTTTGCTTCAATTATTTATTAATTTCAGTATAGAGTCTCGAACCAGTTATTCTATAGCACTTATTTAGGATCCAGATATATGATAAAAAAAATGTGTAACTTCGCCTACATACATTCGCATGCATCTCATTAACATATATAATTAAACTTCTGATTGATTCTGTCAACCGTAGACGTGGGTAAAGATGGTATATGATGGATAAATTATCCGTAATAAATAATCTCCAAAAATTTACCTGCTTACTAACCCTCTTATCAATAAAAAGAATCATTTTAGCCATAAAATTACATTGAATGATACAAGACACAGCTTAACTTTCCGGAATATCGAAAGATACGATGTGACACGTCATAAAAAAAAATTGTACTGTATGAAGTATACAATATTAAATAATAATTAATTTAATTATACAAATATTAGTATATAATTTGCATATCGAATATTTCTGCTGAGCAGGTATGATAAAACTATTTTTAAGTAAACTACAACAAGATTTAAACGCATAGTTATTTATTTTAAGCGCATATTTGTTCAATTTAAGTGTATACAGATGCATATTTTTAGGGTTTCATGTGCATATTTGCACGAGGTTTGCCATTTTTAGTGCATATATAGTTCGTGCTCCATCGTAACTAAAAACTTAATATAATTTTCATGTTTTTTAACCTAAGTAAGATGTGATGAACAATACCAAAAAAAAACCAAAAAAACTGTCAAGTCTCATCAAAATTCGGGTTCATGTTTCAGGCTCATTTTCACTCGCAACGTATACCTGTTTCCTTCGGCAATTTTTGTCTCAATTATCATATTTCAGTCTATTTTCTTATCTCTTCCTATAACGTCCTTTCGTAAAATAGCTACTTTGTTTTCTTCTATGGCCTACAATAACCGAGAATTTTAGTTGACTCTTGCAGACATTGTTTAATCTACCTTGCGATCAAGATCGTAAACAAGGAAAGGGGGTTGAGGGTTAAACTCTCGTTAAAACAATTTGACAAATATCGACTGAAAAATCAAATTCCTCATACAAAGGAAAAATATTTCTGTTAATTCCTTTATGAAACACTGTACACGGGCCTGCTTAAAATGTACCCAGTCATTTTGGATATAAATAGCAATACTTTTATTTGCGGCTTATTTTCATTTTTCTTGTACTCGCTGTACAAATATTTCAATTCCTCTTACCTTTGCTATCATGCACAAACTTATAATAGTATTAAAATTATTTTAGTATCAGTATAATTTTTCAGTGTGACTTTTCACTTTCCATTAAAAGGCGCTATTCTGAATAGAAAATTATGTTCAAATACGTCTTCAGCGAAAGGAAATGTCATTTTCGATCGACTGTTCCATTCTAAATGTGCAAATGATGAGCTTTTCATCATCCTTATGTTCAAAAATGCATTTAGGCCAGAAATAATTGCTTTTACGAGGTTGTCATTTTCATGATCGAGAACTTTCTTATCTTGGATGACACAAGCGGGATATTTTAATTTTCCATATTTTCCTATTTTGAATACAAAGTAGAAATTGTAAGATCTACATTATATAGGGTGTCTATAAAGTCTGCCCTGATTAAGGAAATTAATGATATAGAAATTAAGAAAATTGGAAACCTCATCAATTTAACAAAATTTTTTAACTTAACTAAGATTTTTGTTTATTTAAACATATTAGAACGTTTCGGCATTTGTTCTTTTTGTGGCACGAATAACATATCATCTCAATTTATCTCCATATCTTCTGCAGCATCGCATGTTTAACAGACGCAAAAATTTGAGTTATTATGTCTTTGGGAATTGTGATGTCAAGGATGGATACCTGATGCACATTATTCTTAACTCAACTTCATAGAAAATTGCCTAATTTGCTTACTTCCGATATAACTAATTTCCTTAATTAGGGGAAGACTATGTGGACACCTTGTACATAATATCTAAATTTTCAGAGTATCATTGAATTTATAGGTTGTAGGATACTTCAGTGGTTCTCAGATTTCTATGCTGTGGAACTTTTTTCTTACCACATGTCTAACAGCGAACTTCCCTTAACATTGTATAAGGAACTCCCTCAACATTCCATAAGGAACTCCCTCAACATTGCATAAGGAACTCCCTCAACATTGCATAAGGAACTCCCTCAACATTCCATAAAGAACTCCCTCAACATTGTATAAGGAACTCCCTCAACATTGTATAAGGAACTCCCTCAAAACGTTGTTTAAGGAACATCTAGAAAATTATTACTTATCATTGCTTGTAAACATAAAAGTAAGTAATAAAGAAATCTGGAAATATATATTTTTCTATTGCTATGAGTTAATAGTTGGTTCATTCTGAATGATCATCATGGCGAAAATGAGATTTGATGGATTTTCTTGAAATGTTCGGCGATGTTCTTCAAATTATTAGCGGCATCATCGAATGGGCGTTACGAAACACCGCAGTTTCGTACAATAAACGTTTAGAAACACTGGAATATATATTGAAACGCATCATTTTTTTAAATCTTTGTTTTCTAAATAGTTCATCAACGTGTGCCATCTGTAAAATGGAAGGTGGAATGCGCCATAGACCATTTATTTCGGAATGACTTCGAAAGCAGTCACTGCCCTTTTTTTGTTCTCAATGCCTGGAAACTTTTATTGCCATCTTTCAAAGAAAGGAGTCTCTATTGAGAATCGGATAAGAATGCACTTGATACAAAAAAGATGAAAGTTTCATTTTTTCAGCGGCTTTATTTTTTCCATTGGATACATTTTATGGTTATTTCACTTGACATTTGGATTTTTTCTGGAAAATAATTTTAAAAACATGTAGTTTATCTGCGTATATTGATAAAAAGGCTTAATGAAAGTGTGAAAATATGATATCGTAAATGTAAAAACAAGCTGCTGTACTTATTTTACCAATATGTATTTATTATACCAGTGTATATAGTTTAATACCTAATTTTTAGCGTATCGTAAAAAATAAGTCACATCGTATTTTTGCAATACTACTTCTATAATTCACACACTGTGGTTATTTTGACTAACAATACTCAGGACGGATAATAAAAAATAAATTGAACATCCGCAAATGTATCCAAATTAGTAGATTTAATTGAACGAAAATTGCAACGTACCTTTTGGACGAAGTAAAACGATTTTTTTTTATTGATCACACATTCCTCACGAAGGCTTGTCAAAGTCCGTCCAAAACATACCTTTTAACAACTCCTGTTCAATTAAATTTACTACACCTGCAACGTCGGATTTATTTTCACATACGATGTTGGATTTATTTGCTCTGTATTCTCGTACACTGACATAACACACTGTACACTAAACCGAAATAAAATGATATAGAAAATATCTGTGTATCTTATATTTCGTTTTAATATATTTTCAATACGTTTTTTTAATATTGTATAGAACTAATTTGTTTTCAGGCGCAGAATGACCATTTTTATCCCTGCGCCATAAATATATAAACAATTAGTTTCCATTTCAAATCCTTATGCACAGCCTCACCTTGTTTGGCGCAGAATTATACTTTAAGGTCTTGCGCCATAAATATACACTCCTTGCTTAGCACAGAATTCCAATTGTCCTTGCGCTATAAATATATAAACAATTAGTTTTCACTTCAAATACTTATGTACAGCCTCACCTCGTTTGGAGCAGAATTATACTTTCAGGTCTTGCGTCATAAATATACACTCCTTGCTTGGCGCAGAATGACTAGTGTTGTCCTTGCGCCATAAAAATGCAACCAACGAACCAAGCAATTCGATATCATTATCATGAGAAAACAGTATACTTAACCTATTGGCTAATTATAGCGGTGTAGAATCCGCCGTATCAGTTGCGACCATGGATTCTACACATACATTTACGGTGAATTTAAGTGATTTTAGAAAGTCGCCAGAAAGAGAGAGGGAGACTGGCGTCCGTTGACATTAAATAATTTTAAAACTTCTTGAAATGGCGCATTGTAGCCATTTGTGGAAACCTTGAATGTGGTGGATGCAAATACTAAATTCACTGTAGTGCCCGAATGGCTAATTTTTGGAAAAAAATTCACTGAACAAAAAATGTTTATTTTGATGTTCTTCACCTGTTACACATACTTGGCAGTTCCCAACTCTTTTCTAGTGTGTTAAAAAAGGCAGTTTTAGGCTTATTTTCACTACATAGTAACACAGATCAGGATTAAGAAACAAAATTCCGGATTTCTTTGTCTCTACTGTATTATTAGCTCATTTACTTAAATTATGTATCAAAAATTGCATTTAATTCATGCAATTGGCTACGTAGCAACGTGATGGGCATAAACAGTAGTTACGCTCTACAGCCAAACCGGCCCCTTTGCGGACACGGGGATATGGGCAAATATGCCTTATGCAGCGCTCCCCGCCACCCCAACAACTGTTCTTATTTTATCGGTAGGCTTCAGGAGCACCCTGTATTTTCATTTTCAACTTAACGAGAATTCGATTCTGAAATATTCTACCTAAATGTTCATATTGTTTGAAATAAAACGTCAAAAGTATTTTTGGCTAATTAAACACTGAAATTTTAGGACATTTAACCAACGGAAGATCTTGATTTCTTATAAAAAAAGTCGTTATATAGAATTGCGTTCGATATACATGGAAACATTTTGCACAATAACTAAGGACATTCAAGAATTCTTCAAAACTTATAGGTTTCTATATACAGAAGTTTAATACATAGATATTTTAATGTATTCGAAAAAAAAATCCAAAAGCTCAATACAACTCTTTAAGAATGAAAGCTACCAATCTTTTAGCAGGAACAAATATTAACTGAAAAATTTAAGCTTGGCCTCAAGTCCAAGTTCTTTTTATTGATTTTACTCGTTAGTGGCGAAAAAATGTCCGCTTGAGTTAAAGTTATTTGTCGTTGGGCAAGCAGACGCCCAATGTTTTTTCTCGGCAAACACAGTATTTATCTTTTATTAGGGATCGCCAAGGTTCATAACGTTCTAAAAGAAATTTCCATAAATGGACCTGCCGTTCTATTAACGCCAGTGTGAAGGAAATAGAACCGAAATCAGATGAAAAAGGAGGAGATTACCGCTGGAAAAAAGGGATAAAATGAACTTAATATCCCGGACAAAAGGGAAAAATAAATTCCAGGAAAAGGAGCAAAAGATCTGTAAATTCGGTTTAAGATATAATTCGAGAAATGGAGCGATAGTGACCGGGTGAAAAGGGAAAAAGACATTCAAAACCACCCGTTTGTAACAGTCGAACTAACTGAGGATGAAGACATTACCCAGCCAAAAAAACGGCTTGGTTTAGTTGGTTTTTTCTCGTCTTGATTCATGGGCGTCATTTTTCTTCTCGTCAAATGCAATAGATAGCATTATGTCCATTAACTCGCTGTGTATAATGTACTACTTCTAATTGCGCATTTTCGAAATTATTTTAATCCTTTTATGGTCATGTTTTTTTGCAACACCGTACAAAATTATCTTCTCAACGCTAATACATTTCGGTCACGTATAGTTATGTCCAATTTTTTTTGCTATTGATCACATAATTTCTATTTTTGTGATTTTGTAGGAGCTATAGGTACACAGACAGAAAGAACTTTCACCACTACATGTCGATAAATATAGAACGTACGTAAGCGGCATAGACGAATGTTTCTTGCTTGTCATAAATGTTTCTATGGTATATATAATGTGTGCAAACGTTTATAAATAATAAATAATATTTAAACAATGTTCTTTAATATTAAACCAGTTTTAGAAAGAAATAATTTGTGTTTCAACTCTCATGAATTTCAACGTTAACAAAATTTTGTACTCACTTGCTTATAAAATCTGGTTACCGTTAATAAGCACGGATTGCACCGCTGGTGACAAACTCAAACGCTTATCTACTTTGCAATTCAGTACTCGCATATGCAGTACTAAACTCTAGGATTAAGGAACAATGCACCTCTTTCCAACACCCGATTTGCATCAGCTGTTCATAGGTCCTGTTCTAACTGATCTGGGTCAAATTAATCAACTTCTGCATACAGCTAGTTCATCAGCATATACTATCAATTGATTATAGACTAAGACTTGCGAGCATTTGGAAGCTTTAAGCTCAAGTCCCATGTCAAGTATATGCTACGCATAAGGGATACTTGATTAAAAAACCATCCCATTGTGATGCGCGTTTATACAGCTTGGTGCGGATTAACATATAAATTAAATAAATGGACACAAAACCTTATTGACTGACTTAAATACTAAAGCATACAAATTATAGTCCAGTGTTAATAAATAATTCCATAGACTATGTTAATTCAAAAAGAATGTTTCAGGGAGAAAAAAGTGAGCAGGAAAAAAAAGTGAGCAAATTACAACTTTCAGTCGTCAAATGCCAATAAAACCGTGCAATAATTATGAATCTTACGTATCTTGGATCTTTTCGTCAACAGCATTTTTCCACCCAAGAAAGTTCTGAGAAACGTAATTTGAATGAGAGCTTTTGAAAGCAATATTATAAAGTGATGACAACAATATAGCACGGCTCAGTAAATATTGGAATGATATTTCAGGTACACTTGAAATTTGCTATTCGAGTGGGAGAGAAATATTTAGATTGATATTATACATTGTTGTCGAAATTAAACTTCCCCAAATCAGAGGGCTCTGTAGGGCGTTGTATGGGTCATATAGACATGAAATTTGGATAGCAGACACTTCCGATCATGCGCTCGAGATTTATTTAAAAAAAATATTTAGTATAAAAGTCAGCGATAGATGGCGCTGTAAAACTGGTGAAACGTGATTTGCAGAAACCTAGCCTCTGTGCAACCTATGCAAATGGCGAATCTGATAAAAGAGGAAGACAGACGCTGCACGAGAAAGTTTCCAGTTCGCTGCTGCTCAATGCCGACTTTGAAAAACAAAGCTCTGTTAGTGAAGCTTTTCTACCAGAATGACGAGAACTCATCTGCTGCAACAGAAGCATTCCACCGGCAGAATAACCTACGCGAAGACGAATGACCACGCGAGCTCTACATCACATGATGAAAAAATTCGAAACAACCAGATAACTTGGAATTTTACCAGGTAGAGGACGAAATCCTGCAGGCTCTACAAGCTTGGAAGATGTGGCTATGGCGGTGGTGGAAGCAACTAGCCAATATCCTCGTGGTGTTGTGAGTGTACCAGCTATTTCTCGTGCTGTTGATATGCCCTATTCCACCGTTTGGCGATGAATTGTGGGTTATTATCCTTACAAAATCCATAGTCTTCACCAGCTGTATGACCGGGACGCTGAAGTTCGGCAAATATTTGCACTGCAGTTCCTTACACGAATGGCAGTCGATGCCGCTTGGCCATGAAACATTCTGTGGACGGATGAGGCGCACTATTAACTGAATGGAAAAGTGAATACGCACAACTGCTGAATTTGGGCAACAGAAAACCCACGCACAATCCATCACGTGCCCTTGCATCCTGCAAAAATTACGGTATGGTGCGGTTTCACTTCAACGTTCATCATTGGGCCTTATTTTTTTAGGAGATGACTCCAACAGGGTTTAAAACCTGTTCCGTCAATGGACAACGCTATCGGGACATGTTGACAACTTTTATGATCCCAGAACTTCAGTAACGTCACCGCGTCCAGGACACTATTTTTATGCAGGACGGTGCACCTCCCCATATTCATCGTGGCATTCAATAGGTGTTACGGCAAACTTTCACCGCTGCACGGATGATCAGCCGTTGTTTTCCAACAAGTTGGCCACCTCGCTCACCCGATCTCACACCATGTGACTTTTGGTTATGGGGATTCTTAAAGGATCATGTCTACCGAGAACAACCCGCAACCCTGTCACATCTGAAAGACTGTATTCGTCTCCATGTTCGTGGACTTCATGCGGACTCACTGCGTTCAGCTGTAGAACACACTGTTTTGCGATTGGACAGGGTTGTGCAGAGCTATGGCAAACATATATAACAACAATAGAACGTTTTGTCGCACTGCCGCGCCGCCTACCGGTGATATTTTGTACTAAATATTTTTTCAATAATTGTCGAGAGCATGATCTGAAGTGTCTGCTGTCCAAATTTCATGTCTCTATGAACCATACAACGCCCTGAACAGCCCTCTGAGTTGGGGAAGTTTAATTTCGACAACTCTGTATATCCATGTTATCCGAAATTTTACTGGGCATGTAATCGTATCATATATCCATATTATTTCAAATTTCTAATGGGCATGTTGCCATGTAGATAATTAAATATTGACGCCGACAGCCTTGACCTCTATTCACTGAAGAGTTACATCATATATCACTTGAAAAATCGGATAGTACTGTCAATTTTAATCATTCCCATGTAAGCAAAGGATTCAACATAAAAGCATAAAAATCATTTAAAAACAATGTATGTATGTGTGTATATATATATAAAACAAAATTGTAGTATGATTTTGATATATATGTATGTGCACGTATATATTACATTTATATTTTAATTATGAAAATATAAAACTAAAAACATATTCGATTAATCACCTTATTAGTCCTAATGTCTATATTTGAAAGTGGCAAAATTTATTGGGAATTACCTGGAATTTGCTATTTATGAGACAGTAAAAACAGTAAACTTTGAGACAGTAAATCTGTCTCAAAGTTATAAATAATATGTTTATTCTTCTCATTAATTTTAGCACATTCACACTTCAAAAACACGAAAAATGGGGAAGTTTTCCAATGTTTGGAAATTTAAATGGTTTCTAACTAAAACTTTGCTCATACCTTTAACTTTCTTTTCACTTCTCCTTTAACAATACTAAAGACATACGTTTTCGGTCTTAGTTAGATGAATTTTCTATTGAATTCTCCATTCATTTCAGGTTTTTTCTGATGTTTTTTATATTTCCAATATTTGTTTTTCTCATCAGCCGCCAGAATAAATTTGTATGTTTTACGGTAC
>QLNU02015003.1:165377156-165395394 GCA_006491805.2 Dysdera silvatica
GTCAGAGTCCTGACCGAGGGGATGATGGATGGGTGAAACAGACGGATTAGCAAAATATAGAATCCAGTTCAGAATTTCTGTTGTCCATCGTTGATCAGTTCTTCTTGCAATATGCCCAGCCCATCGCCATTTCAGCCCTTTTACTTTAACAATGATGTCCTCTACTCTAGTTTGCTCTCTCACCCAAGTGTTTCTTTTTCGATCTCTCCTAGTTATTCCAAGCATGCACCTCTCCATGCTCCTTTGCGTTGTCTGTAACTTTCGTATTGCTCCAACTGTTAGACTCCATGTCTCTGATCCATAAGAGAGGACTGGCAATACACACTGGTTGAAGACCTTTCTTTTTAGACACAAAGGCAATTTCCCCTTCAGGATAAAACTGTTTCTTCCAAATGCACTCCAGCCAAGTTTAATACGTCTGTTGAGTTCTTTCATAATGTTGCCATCCATTGAAATCAGCTGGCCAAGGTAAATATATGAATCAGCAATTTCTAGCTCAATGTTGTCAACTTGTATTTTTGTTTCCTCTACAAAATTATTGAACATGATCTTAGTTTTTTGTAGGTTCATCTTGAGTCCAACTTCTTTACTTCTAGTTGAGAGCTCCTGTACCATGTCTTGGAGTTCTAATGGGTTCGTTGAAAAAATAACAATGTCATCAGCAAACCGCAAATGATTTAAATATTCACCATTTATTTTTATTCCCTTGTTATTCCAATTTATCAGCTGAAAAATCATCTGTAAAGCTGAAGTAAAAAGTTTTGGAGAAATGGTATCTCCCTGCCTCACCCCTTTGCCAAGTTTGATAGTTTTGGTATCTTTATGTAACCGAAATTTTGCACTTGCATTTTTATACACACGTTTCACCATGTCAATGTACACATCCTCAATGTCTGTTGATCTTAAAGAGTTGATGACTGCTGATGTTTTAATAGAGTCAAAGGCCTTCTCATAGTCAATAAATGCAACACACAATGGAAGTTCATATTCATGTGTTCTTTCAATTAATTCTCTTAATACTTGAATATGGTCCACTGTACTGAATCCACTTCGAAATCCAGCTTGTTCTCTTGGTTGAGCTGCATCTAATTTTTTCTGCAGGCGATGTGTTAGCACTTTTGTGAAGATTTTATAAATAGCAGGTAACAAGCTAATTGGTCGGTAATTTTTCAAATCCTCTTTATCACCTTTTTTATGCAAAAGAATTACTGTTGCAGAATCCCATTGGTTTGGTATGTTACCGCTGTTAAGACATTTGGTAAAGAATTTTGCAAGTATGTCTTCTACATATTCTCCAGCTTCTTTTAGGATATCTAATGTAATACCATCATCGCCAGGGGCTCTTCCTTTCTTCATACTTTTTATTGCAAATGAAACTTCTTCTTTTAAGATTTTAGGAGCTGTTCCTTCGACTATTTCAGTGTCTTCGTTTAATCCACTGTTACTTTCATATAGTTTTTTGTAGAATTCTTCAACTCTTCTAAGTATTTCTTCCCTATTTCTTGTTACGGTGCCATCCTCTCCTTTTAATGCAATGATGTGTTTCTTCCCAACAGATAAACTTCCTTTAACAACCCTAAGGCTCTTGTTATTTTCAATGGCCTTCCTTACTAACTCACAATTGAATTTTCTTATGTCTTCTTTCATGCTTTTGCGCAGAGTTTTACAAAGTTCTATGTACTCAATCCTGGAACTGGTATTTCGATTGTCCACCTTCATATCTCTTCGCCTTTTCATGAGCTGTTTCGTCTTCTCAGATAATTTGCTATTGTGCTTTTTACAGGTTACACCACCAATTTCCCCAGCAGTTTCAACTATTGTCTTAACAATGTTTTCATTTGCTTCTGAGATATCACTTTCATCAATAAGTCCTTCCAGTGCAGAAAAGCGATTTTTTAATTCCAACTTGAATGCCTCGGTATTTTCTTTTAATTTCTTTAAATCCACCCTCTTACTTACTTGTTTCCTAATGAGCTTCTGTCGTTCTAATTTAGTATTTAAGTGCACTTTACATCTCACCATTCGATGATCACTTCCAGTATTAAATCTGTTCAGTACACTGCAATCTTCAATAATTGATTTCTTGTTTGCCAGGATATAGTCAATTTCACTAGTTCCCCCATTTGGGTGTTTCCATGTCCATTTTCTTTGCGGTTTCTTCTTAAAAAATGAATTCATGATGCTCAATTCCTTGATTCAATTATTTATATATATATATATATATATATATATATATATATATATATATATATATATATATATATATATACATATCGGATGCATACTATTAAAATATATATGAGGATATGAGCAAATTAACTCAACTTTTTTAAAATTTAATTTCTTGAACCGTTGTTGCCGTTTTCGATGGTTGAAAAAAAATGGCCGATTAATTGACGTTGAATTGATTTTGGAAGTGTAATTTTAATTAAATTAAAAACTAGAATAATTAAACAAACTCGCTATTAAAATTTATGAAGCTAATTTTGCTAATACGAAGTTAACGAAGAGAAATTTCGGATAAAATGTGGAAGCGAAGTTCAACGAAAAAATCTGATCGATCAAGATAGTAAATACTCGTTAAGAACTTGATTGCTTTGAGACCCGTCGAGGCCGATTAAAAGCCGATGCACTCAGAATATTCGTGAGAAGGGAACATTACCTGGCACGTATTGAAATTTTGCATGACAACAAAGCAAAAAACATGTTATCCTTTTAGCGTGTTGTCGTATCTGAAAGTGTCCTCGTTAATTTTCCGACAGATGGCGTTGCTCACCTGACTAACTTCTCGCATATCGATACACACAAAAACCCTTTACTCACCAATTATCCTTGAACTTCTGTACAGTTAAACCATTTATTCCAAAATGGTTTTGTGATAAACCGAGTCAATGCAAAAACGTGACAGAATTCAGTCATAAAGGTCGTCATTTGTCATCAATGGCTTCCGTTTAGCAGTGTCAGTGGCGTTGAAAAGGGGGACTATTCGGCATAACCTCCTTATTCATGCCCGTTTCCAGAGGGGGGGACTTAGGGATTAGTCCCCCCACTGAAATTAAATTTTTAATTTGAGTTGGATACGGCGTGATGATATCCATAGGGGGGGCATAGGGACCAGTCCCCCCCCACTGAAACTAAATTTTTAATGGGGGTTGGATACGGCGTGTGATTGTATCGATACATGCCATAAAAATTTTTGAATCCCCCCGCAATTAAACCCTGGCTACGACCTTGTTCCCCATTGGCAATCAAAACAGATTTTCCTTACAGCCGCATCACATTATGATCTCTGAAGCTACTTGAGCCACTTGAGCCCCTCCCCCCCCCCATAAATTTTAATTACTGCGCTACTGAGCAGTGCCTGCAATTAATTAGAATGGAAAAGTTAATGGACTAAGCGTTGTAAAGTTAGAATATTTGTACGTTCAACATATGCTTCCGATACCAATTGGACGTCAGAAACGTATGTCGCATAACTCAGTATTCTAACCTCACTACGTTTAGAATGTTGATTTCTATTTATTTGCGTAGTGCTACGCACAATTATCCTCCCTGACATGCCCGTATCTAAAGGGGGATCTTAGGGACCGGTTCCCCCCGAAATTAAATTTTTAATGGGACTTGGCTACGGACTTGCATGCTGTAATTGTATCGATACATGCTGTAAAAATTTTTGAACCCCCGAAATTAAATCTTGGCTACGGTCTTTCCCCCTGATTACTTATAATGTTGTAAAACATTAATTATTTGATCTAAAGATGTTGTAATAACTTCCTAATATTATAAGATTTTTATTATATTTTTGAGTTTAAAAATTTGAATTCACATTTAAAAAAAAAGCTAAAGAGTTATTCGAATTAGTTTTATGGCGCAGGAGAGCAAAGGTTTGTTAGTTGTATTTTTCTGGCGCAAGGACAACAAGGGTCATCCTGCGGTGAACAAGAAAGGCAAAGGACACATTCTGCTAAAAATAAAAGGATCAGTAGTAATACAAACTAACAACCAAATCACTCTGTCCTTAGATCTACCTGAAGATAGCGCCTCATTGGTCCGACGGACATGACCACCTCTCCTTAATGCCCATTAAATTTGATTTTGTGTGCAAATGTACCACAGTTCTGAAGTCACGTTAAACGTTTCGTCCCGTTACTGATAATTCATCCCTCCGTTTTGGGACGTTATTTATGCAAATGCGATGAGAACAAAATAATGTTAGATGCCATATGATATTAGGATTGCCATTATATACTTTACTGCGCCCTTTTATGTATACGACGATTCTATATAACGATGTAGTGATTATCTAATAGGTATTGGTCTCCATATTGATTAAAGGACCAGATGGGAATCGGCTCTTCCAACGAAGACGCGATGATGAGAAGATCATAACCAAGTAACCATATGCTGCCTTGAGTCTTCCAAATTCTCCTCACTTTAATGCAATCGAACGGTTATGCGATAAAGAGAAAGGCAGTATTCTCCGGACTCGATGCACAAATCACACCCCGCCACCAAGCTCCGAAACGTCGGCCTGTTCATCTCAAATAGGATATCTGGAAATATATTATACTTTTCCATAGAGCAAAAGCCAAGGAAAAAAAAATCGTTATCTCAAATAAACACACTTTTAAATAATAACGTCGAATTTTTAAAATTATCGGAGAGCCGAAGAACATTTTATGTACATTTATACATTACGATGTATGTAGAATTGCAAATTGTTTTAAAATATTGCGAAGCCCGGGTCCCACAAGCCCATATAATTCTACGTCTATGCTTTTACGTTTTGATTCATTAATGGAAATTAGTTAATACTTTCCGTTGAAAAAAAAAAGAAGTATTTTTTCCATAAATCCATTTTCAATATTTGATCTCCTCTTCCATTTGAAATTTTTCTGTTTATTTTACATTCTATTGATTTCAAATGGGACTTTCTTCAAACGTTAATAAGGACATAATTTATATAAACTCGATATTTTCCAGTTTTTCCCGCATACGTAAAAAGCAAAAATTGTTACTATATTTACTTTTTTTTGCATTCGATGACTTGGGAGTGACCTTTTCTGTAATACGTAAACATTGGGACCAAATACTTAAATGACTCGATTTATTGTCGTCGACACGTAATACTGATCAAATATAAAAATTTCAAAAAATGTCTGGTGCAGTCGTATGGATAAAAAGCGTTGTTAAAAAAATGTTGTAAAAATTGTTGTAAAAAAAGCGTTGTTAAAAGATTGCAAACAATTTTAGAACTAAGAACTCTGCAGCAAAAGGTGTTAAAAATGTTTAAATGCTTAAAAACTTCTGTTACGTTGTTATGTATTTAAAATTGTTTACAATTTAAAATGCGCTGTGAAAGCCTTCGTGAAACCATTTTGTTAAAAGGATATTTCGATGGCTTTACATCGTCTTCATCAAAACATGACGACTTTCGTTCATCAAACTTCTATTAAACGAAGTCGTTTTGTCCTGATAAAAATTATATATATATATATATATATAAAAGTTTTCCTCGCCCATTCTTGGCGGAAACAGGCTTTGGGACGGGCAGAGCGCCATGTTCCCAAGCCTCTTTTTACATCACTTCTTAATGTGCCATGTCTAGAAACTTCCTGACAATGTGACACGTGTTTAGGATTGTGGCTTTTTGTATTTCAATGTAGGTGTTTGGGTCAATGTTGAGTATCTCCAAATTCGTCGCAAGCGTTTTTGGTACTATCCCTGTTGCTGAGATGACTAACGGGATGATGAGGATCTTTTCCATACCCCATATATCTCGTACTTCATGTCTGAGATCTTGGTACTTGGTGATTTTCGTTGTGTAGGTTGTCTGTATGTTATTGGTGTTGGGTACTGCTATGTCGATTAAGTACGTGGTCTTATTCGATTTATCGACGAGGGTTATGTCAGGACGGTTATGTGGGACTGTCTTGTCTGTTATGATTGCTCTATCCCAGTAAAGCTTGTGTGTTTCGTTCTCATGCACGGTCTCTGGCTCATATTTGTAGTACGGGCATTTTTCTGTCAGAAAGCCAGCATTCGCTGCCAATTTCTGGTGGACTATTTTCGCTACTTGATCGTGTCTATGTTTGTAGTCTGACTGCGCAAGGATCTTGCATCCTGCCATCACGTGTTGGATTGTCTCCGATGCCGCATGACAGTGTCTGCATTTGTCGCTTTCTATGTCTTTTCTCTGGATGAATTTCTGATTGTTCCTTGTTGCGATCACTTGGTCTTGGATGGCTAGCATGAATCCTTCTGTCTCTGGCTGGAGAGTGCCTTTGGCCAGCCAAGAATTTGATGCCTTTTTGTCAACGTGTGGTTGTTGCAGGTCATTGTAGTGCCTGCCATGTAATGGTTTTCCGGCCCAAGTTCTCAGTTTCTGTTCGTTGGCTGTTTCCAGGACACGCTCTTCGGTACTACACAGGTTTAGTGGCGTGTAATTTGCATCTGCTTGTATTATGGCTTGGATGAGTGGCGATCGGGGACTCTTCAACTGGAAGTATTGCCTCATGCTCTGGATCTGCTTGTCATGTAAGTCTTTGAGGTCCGCTTGTCCGCGTCCTCCTTCTTCCCGGGGTAGTGTTTGCCGTTCAATTGCCGTTGCAGGGTGTAGTTGTCCGGCTCTTCTCTGGATGGTTCTCATTTTCCGCTGGAGTTGTTCTAGTTCAGTGTTGGACCATTTGATGATCCCGAAGGAGTAGGTGAGCACTGGTACCGCATATGCGTTAATTGCTTGCGTGGTGTTCTTCCCGCTCAGTTTCGTCTTCACAATGCTTCTAAGTCTTTCTTGGAATGCTTGCGTGAGCTGGACTTTGACTTTCTTGTGCTCCTGCTGCCGTTTTTGCATTATCCCTAGGTATTTGTAGGTTTCGCCCTCGTCCAAGGTCTTCAGTAGTCTCCCGTCTTCGAGTTCGATGCCTGGTAAATCTTCTTTGCTATTCTTCTGTATTTTGCACTTATCGAGGCCGAATTCCATTCCTATGTCCTTGGAGAATGTCTCTGTTATACTGATGAGTTGTCGGAGTTGGGTGATTGTTGGCGCGTATAGCTTGATGTCATCTACGTACATGAGGTGGGAGACTTTATGTAGGTTTCTCTTGTCTTTCTTCAGCATGTATCCGTATTTACTTGTGTTCAGCATCCTTGACAAGGGGTTTAACGCCAAGCAGAACCACTGGGGGCTTAGTGCGTCTCCTTGAAAGATTCCGCGGCGGATGGGGATCTCGGCCGTTTCTATTTTACTGTCTGGCGTGTTTAGCTGTAACCGGGTTCTCCATTGTTTCATGCTGCTCTGTAGGAATCGGATGATTGAGGGATGCACTTTGTATATGCTGAGTATTTCAAGGAGCCACGAGTGCGGAACAGAGTCGAAAGCCTTCTTGTAGTCTATGTATGCGGTGTTGAGTTTTCGCTTTTGTTTTCTTGCTTGTTCCAGGATAACTGAGTCGATGGTAAGCTGCTCTTTACATCCCAGAGTCCCTTTCTGGCATCCCTTTTGTTCTTCCGTCATTAAGTTGTTGCTTTCGCTGTGCCGGCTTATTTTTTCAGAGATGCACCCCGTGAGTATCTTGTACAGGGTGTTAAGGCACGTAATGGGTCGGTATTTCGCTGGGTTACTGGTATCCTGGTCCTTCGGTAGGAGGTAAGTTATTCCCTTGCAGAGGAATTCAGGCATTTTGCTGGGGTCTTCAATTATCGCCGTAAGTTCCTTGGCTAATGGGCCATGGGCGCTGGTAAATTTCTTGTACCAGAAGTTGTGTATGCCGTCAATACCGGGTGCTTTCCAGTTGTGCGTACGTTGGATTACCTGCTGGAGTTCCTCTATCGTGATGCCCGTGTACTCCATCTCCTCTATTCCTCTCGTAGCCTCCATTTCTTGCTGAATCCAGGGGGCGCTTTTGTGCTGTACTTCATTGGACCATAGTGTCTTCCAGAAGGTCTCTATTTCTGCTGGCTTTGGGGCTTCGTACTTGTCTTTGTTCGCTGGGGTCTCTCGAAGCTTCCTGTAGAAGGCCTTCTGGTTTGCTTGGAATTGCATGTTCTGTTGTTTTCTGTTGGTATAGTCTTTGTATCTTCGGAGTCTTCTGGCGTATACACCCAGTTTTTGTTTGAGGGTATCCAGATATTCGCTGATGTGTTTATTGGGCTCTTCGTGTCTTGTATGAATCCTATTTCTCTTAAGGGCCATCTTCACTTTCCTCACTAATTTCTTACTCCTATTTCCCTGCATGTACTGGGTTATTCGCCCTATGCTGCTGCGGAGCTCTTCTATTCTTTTCTCCAGTCTCACTTGCCATGGTGGTTGGGCTTTGTTTCCTCTGTTACTTCGGCCTTCGTTCCTTACTTCGTACCCATTGGCGCGTGATGCCGCTACTGCTGCACAGTATATGGCGGTGTGTATTTCCTGTAGGGAGTTGTGGTTCTGTAGGTGTAGTGGTAGAGTATGTTCATTGAGGATCTTGGTTGCTTTGCAGAGTTTCCAAGATGCCGGTTGGCGTGGTATTCTTGGCCTTGTTGCGGCATCCGAGCCTTCATATTCCGCCAGGGCACATTGGAAACCTTCTTCCATTTTCTCCACGTCCCTCCTCTCTTCTTCTTCTATGCTTGGTTGGAGCGGTTCTCTTGCGCTACTAGCTGGTGCTTCAGGGTTGGCCACACTGGTTGAAGTGTTTGCCAGGTCATTGGCGACTTCATCTCTTAACCTTTGTAGTATGGGCTCTGCTAAGAGATTTCTGGTTATTATGTTCCTGCGTTGGGTTGTTATCCTTTCTATACTGATGTCCAGGTGTGGGTACTGTTGTGCGAATTTGGCGTGAAGTGTGGGTCTGTAATTTGTCATGTCTGTTTCCAGCTTTGTAATCGTATAGTAGGTGCGCATGATGTAGGTGTTCATATCTATTGTCCATGACATGCGCTGGCGTGGTCTTTCAGCCCTAGTGGTTGCACCTATACTAGGCTGCAAAGCACTTTGGGCTGTGTTGGTTCTAGTAGCCGTACAGTTGGAGGCGCCGCTACAACCGCCGACACCTCCAAGGAGAGACTGTTGCATATTTTTCGAACTGGCCCCTCTGCTTAAAACTCGAACGCGGTTCTGATTTAAGAGCGAGACAACCGATGCTCCATTCATATTTTCATTATGGTTCATATCATCAGAGTCTGAGATAGCCTTTTTCACGTCGCTGGGTTACCGATAGTTATCCCAACGGCGTTCCGGATGCTGGCATGTCGTCAGCAGGCTACAAATCCGGTTTTAATGGCCCAATGGTATTTTTATTCATTATTAATACTTTCACCGATCAAGACATCGCGCCATGAGCGTAGTAACGCTGTTTTTATTCATTGTCACATATCATATATATATATATATATATCTATCGCAACAGATACCGGCAATGGTTTTTTGCAGGGTAAGTTCACAAACTGTTTGTGAAAACTTTCTGCCATTACGTACTACGCATTTATACAATCGAAATCGTTTGTTTGTGGTTTTACGGCTCAAAGACTACAATGGTCATGCTGCGCCGGGACCTACTGTTTTCCGAGGAATCCGAACCTCTTAAGGCCTAGGGAACCAACCCCTGGACTACAGTGAGCAGTGCGATCTTTATGATATCCTGAGTAAGCATTCTTTGTACCGTTGGGAGTCGAACCCGAGTTAAGGGAGTACTAAGCGAAGGCGTTACTACACACCTCCACCGCAAGGCCTAAAATCTGAGAAAGAATTAAGTTCAAAGAACACATGTGTTCCTTAACTATTAGGCATGTTATTATAGCATATTAAACTCGTATTCTTCTTCTTGTTAGTATTACTATTAGTAGTAGTATAATCCATATACATATAAAATATTGTATAACTAGCCCTGAAAAGCATGCATTTCACCAATAAATTTTCAATTAATTATGCTCAAGAATACGAGGATACGAAATTGAAATGCTCATCAATCAATTTCCATATTATATTTATCGCTTTTATGGCGAATGGATAGCAAGGGTCACACTGCATCGGGACCTAAAGTTTTCCATGGAATCTGAACCTCTTACAGCCTGGCGAACTATCCCCGGACCACATTGAGAACTTAGTCCGCAAGTTTTTTTTTAGCACCCTTGAGAATCGAACCAGGGCTAACGGCACACTAGGTGAACGCATCACCGATGGACCACCGCAGTGCCTTTCCACATTAAGAAAGTAATCACCTAACTTACGGCAACTTCCGCCTATTTCTCCTGGCATGACAAAGGAAATAGGCTTCTGTTACTGTTTCTTGGAAACAGCCATTTACAACCCGACGAAATAAATCCCACTCCCAAATTTAATGCATAACAGAAATTATTGGGTTTAAAAAAATCGGGCTCACAAAACAAAATCTGTACGAAAAACTGGATTTTAGATGCAAAATGTATAACACATTTACCACGCTTAAATCAGCAAAAATTACGCAATCGAAGATTGGAGTCGCTGAGAAAAATAGTCAAGCATGCTTGTTTGCTTTCGAACCTACCTTATCCAAAAAATTCTCAAAGGCGCTATAATTGGCTTTAAACTGAGCCAAAAAACGGCGTGTACGAATAATAACTGTATATCAAATAATCAGCCACAAAAACAAGAAAATGTAATGTAGCAAAACGTATGAATACGACTGAGGAATCTAGCTGCTTAAAGAAAATTCAACATTAAAAATTAGAATAAAAATTATTAAAATATAATGCCACTTTGTATGGAAGTTATTCAATCAATTAAATAAGTGTTTATAAGTATACCTTATATTTATGATTTGGAAAAATGAAGTGCGGTAAATACTAACGAAAAAGACGATCAGTGGGTTTTTTTGGTTTTTTTTTTAATTTTCCAATTCGAGCCTGAGGAACGTACCTAATAACAGGATCCGATTTCCCCTAAAACAGAATGTGACAATACAACTTTACAAAATTAATGCATCGCCCTTTAGTAATTCTAAACGAATAAAATACTTTTAAGTAATTAAATTTTAAAATTAATTTCTCCATGCTTGATAGCCTCAGAAAAGTTTTACCCACTTTCGAAAGATTAAATTGACTAATAAACGGGGTTATTAAATTGTTCCCGTTTAATTAAACATTCCAGTTAGAGAAGTAGCAGTCGATAGCTAATTAATATGTATTATTATAATAATTAAATACAGAAGTAGTAGAGTTGAATTCGGTTACGTCGACATACGAAGAACCACTGACATTTGGAAGTTATAACCGATAAATGTATGCAAATAATTCGCGAGTGGGCGTTAGAATTAAATGATAAGTTACTCGCAAAGGAAAGAATGATTTCTCGGCGTCTGATGAGAACCGAGCCCAAAATCTCTTGGGGACCAGTCAACTGCTCTTTAACATTGAGCTAGACGTGTCCATTAATCTCCTCTCCACGAGCGAAGGTGGATTGACGCCTCTAGCTCATAGAGAACCCGCACTTGACTGGTTATCAATAGGTTCTGGATTCGGTCCCCCACCCTGAAGCCGAGAACTTATTTTTTTCTTTGCGAATAATTTATGATGTAGTATTACCTCATCATCGGCTATGATGAATATTGTTAAACTTTAATAGATTTCAGCATTGTAACGTTGGAGTTGAGTTTCTACAACAACAGTGTTCAAATGTTTTTATTTAACTAAATAATCTAATTCGATACAAGTTTTACATTCACCGTATACATATTGCCAGTTAAATAGAGTATAACCTGTCTAAAGCGGCCCCCTTTGGGACTGGGCTGCAGTGGTCACTATAGGCAGAGGATTACTGTACACAACAGAGTTTGGTATAGGTATGACTAAGTCACTACGAGTTCTTTCCTATAAAATGTGGTCACTTTATTCAGATAATCGATTTACTAATGTAGTCACTTTAATAACTTCCACTATACGTCAGATCAAGGGCGGATCCAAGGTGCTATTGAGGGGGGGAGGTGTCGAGGGCCCTAACCGGGAAATTTTTTAGTTTTGAATGGCGTTCGAAGCCAAGTTTGAAGGCGCTTCAACGATAAAAAACTACGTTCTGCTGAAGCAATACTTACTGAAAACGTAGTTTGAAAGGCAAGAAGCTTGTAGATTCGTGGAAAAACGTCTTGATCGCATTTCTCCAAGACTTAGAGACTTTAGTGTAAGACTTTTATTTATTACAGTTGTAACAAACAACACATAAAATATTCTTCATCGTCTTTAATTTTTTTTCTTATTTAAATCTGACGGGGGGGGACGATCGCACCCTCCGCCCCTCGCTATATGCCCCTTTGAGTCAGAGTAGAATTATAAACTAGTGTATAAACTAAGCATTATAAACTAACGTATAAACTAAGTATTAACTAATGCACAAGATAAAACGCTTTCAATGGGTCAACTATGCATACCATAACCTTTAAGAATCTCATGGAGAACCCTTGACTTTCACAAACACGGCTCGATATCGAATTTAACTAATTGTGCAGCACAAATTTCAACTCTCATTTTCTCTACAATACCGTCGTTAAAACACGGAGGAGATCAAGGCCCAACATTAAATTAATTTTTAATAAATAACTCAGACTCGCAAACGAGTCCCTAATTGCCATAACATTATGTTTGTAATAAGGCATTACTCCTGATGAAGGAGAGCTGCTAACGTGTCCGAAAGCGTGAGTGATGTTTTTTCATTTGACATTTTACCAGTGTTAACCAATTATTTGTAAATAATGTATATCTCTTTTTTTGGCATTTTACGGGTCAACGACAGCAAAGGACATGATGCGTCAAGCCCTGTAATTTTCCATGTGATCTCAGTTTATGTTACGTAGAATACCAAATTCTGGAATTCGGATTTGCAAAAAAAAAAAAGAGGACGAATGTACCAGCTAGATTTAAACCCGGGTTTGCCACGCAACAGACAAATGCTTAACTTGTATGCCACCGCATGGCCATATACCAAACGAGGTGGTCTACATTGAAAATTTTGTATATCATTTTCAATGTTTCAAAAATTGCATATCATTTTCAATGTTTCAAAAATTGCATATCATTTTGAATGTTTCAAAAATTGCATGTCGTTTTCAACGTTTCAAACATTGCATATCGTTTTCAATGTTTCAAAAATTGCATATCATTTTCAATGTTTTAAAACTTGCATATCATTTTCAATGTTTCAAAAATTGCATATCATTTTCAATGTTTCAAAAATTGTGTATCGTTTTCGATGTTTCAAAAATTGTATATGATTTTCAATATTTCAAAAATTGTATATAATTTTCAATGTTTCAAAAATTGTATACCATTTCTTCTTCTTTTTACGTCCAATTAACTTCAAACTTCCCCTTCGATAACCACTTATGCGTCGTGCATGCTTCAACTCAATGCTTCATCCACTCAACATCGCAGTTCCTTAAATGGTGCCATAAATCTGCATACAATTTTTTTTAGTGTCTACTGAAAATAAAATTACTGTTCTCCTGTTCATTAAATCTACCAGAACAATGTGAATGGGGGCAACCAGAATCAAGTAAACCATGGTTTATGGGATACGTTTCATAACTAGAGGAAGGCCTCGTTACAAACCATGCATTCTGCTCTCCTACATTTCTAACCTAATGATGTCAATGTTATCTGTCTCAATTGTAACCTTAAAATAATATCGAAACAAATGTACCAAAAAACCTGTACATAGGTTGAATAAATATATCTCTTATTCTTTTCTCTTAGCCTTATCATAGTTCTGTTGTGCAACCTATACAGGATATACCCTTTGGAGTATTGAAATAATTTGTGCGTGTTCTGCGCAAATGCTTGTTTAAATACAGTAATTTTCTGATACTCGCGTTTCAGCTCAGACTGGAAATTTTTGTACAGGAAAATAAAAAAAAAAACAATCACTCTGACCTAAAGTCGAACTATACTCGCGGCAAAGTTAACCTGGTACACTGACAAGGCGCAGAGCAGTATAATTCCGCCAGTGCAATATAGTTCGCCCTTTCTTACGTTAACAGAGTTAATAGAAGATACATTTCGTACATAAAACATTAAAATTATGCTCAAATACATAAAACATAGGCATATTGGTGCAAATAAAATCTGGTATTCATTAAATTTAGAAAAAAGACTCATTATAGGAAACGATGACGTCATTCAAGTAACTGACCACTCAGAGGACTTCGTTCGCTTGGCGGGAAGTTTGGCGCCTGGAATTTTGGCAACCGCGTTTTTCTGCATTCCAAATTAGGCGATAAATAGCCTAATAATGTTGAGGGCTATCTAATTTTTCGTTAATCTGCGAAAGAATACTCGTTGCTCGGTCGTGAATAGGTCGCCGTCACCTTAACAGCGTACCAGGACAGCTTTGCCGCGAATTTAAGGTCTCTCCGTTATATTCGAGCACCTTAATCGCTAGGCCACCAAGTCATAAGAATCTCTTTTTCCGCATATATAAGGTCGATGTAAAGTATTATTACCTTTCACAAGCATAGCTCAAATGCCAAACGATCATCACCGGCATAAGTTTTTGTAATTTTTCCTGTGGAAATTTTTACATATAGTAATTTAAATACTAGCAAATCTCTCTCTTTACTTCTCTTTTTTCCAGATATTAGATATCAACGAAATAAAAAATACAAACATTTGCAGTTAAAAAATGTCAGGCGTCCTAACGCGACGTTTTTAACACGTAGCAATACAATACTCCAGTGTGTGTGTGTGTGTGCTTGTTCATTCAAATAAAAATGAATTCCAGATTTACAAATGGAGGTTGGAAATGGTTTAATTCATAAAGTCGAGAATTCTGTATTCTACCACTCAACGTAGCCTAAAACAGGGTCAGTATAACTAAAACAGTGTCTACATAAAAGATTATAACCTCTTAAGCGTGTTCTGCAAAATAATGCTAAGATCTCCTGCATGCCAGCCTATACTCGAATAAATTATGAAAGTTTAATTTGCTAATTAAATGTTAATGAAAATTAACATATTAATTAATTAAGAGAACAAGAAAATAGCAATTTAATACTGTTCAAATTAATAATTAACCAAGTTAGGGAATAAAAACTCTTAATCAGAGAGGAATTCTTTACAATAAGTTTTATTTTAAAAGTTTTCCGCGTACCGAGTGTGGCTGACCCCTGGTCTAGAACAACATTTCTCCAAGTCGGTTTCACGGAACCCCAAGGTACTACGACGGTCATTCAGGGGTTCCTTAAGCAATTGGTAAAACGTGTCCCACAATTCCGTGGAAATCTATAAATTCTACAAATTTCCCCGTGACAACCACTTACAGTTATCAAACCATAATCAATATGCAGTAACAATATAAAACATTACTTATATGCTTATATTTAAGTAGTGATAAATAATAGCTCCACGTTTTCATTAAATATGTATAAAAGAGTTCCGTGTCTAGGTATGTGATAAGAAATAGTTCAGTGGTTAAGCACATAGTAAGAACTGGTTCAGTGGTTAAGCACATGGTAAGAAATGGTTCAGTGGTTAAGTACATGGTAAGAAATAGTTCAGTGGTTAAGCATATGATAAGAAATGGTTCAGTGGTTAAGCACATGGTAAGAAATGGTTCAGTGGTTAAGCACATGGTAAGAAATGGTTCAGTGGTTAAGCACATGGTAAGAAATGATCCAGTGGTTAAGCACATGGTAAGAAAAGCGTTCAGTGTAATTGGAAGTTCCAATTACAATTGAAGAAATTGAAGAAATTGAAGAAAATTGAAGAAATTAAAGAAAATTGAAGAAAATTGAAGAAATTGAAGAAAATTGAAGAAATTGAAGAAAATTACAAAAAGAATCACCGGTTTAGACCTAATATGCCCAACATTCAAGATCAAAAGAGTTCCAGGAACTTACTCTCATGTCATAAACTATGAAATACCTTTCAAAATAAGAGTTCATTTTTACACGCTGTCGCCTTTTTTAAGCTTCTGAACAATTTAAATTAAACGTTATTTTTAACAACACAGCTTTTTTTATTTTCAATTTCTGCGCCATTTGCTCGTTTGTTTAGAAGAGCTTATTAAAGATTGCAGAAAAACGAGGAAAAATATTTTTAAAACGAAGACAACTTTTTATTTAACGGAACGGCAAAAATTGTTTGAAGCTGACAAAGCATAATTATAGAGAAAAAAATAAAGCAAAAACGGGTCGATTCATTTTTTAACATTAAGTAGTACAAACGAAAACAATAGTAGAAAAATAAATCTAATATAAACGGAAGGCTTTTTACGATGATAAAGATTAAATAAAAGTGCTGATTTGAAAGAAGTATTAAATTCCATAATGCATTGACATAAAAACATTAAAAATAAGCCCCTTTTATGTCATTTACTACTCTGTCATAATCTTCAAATTTAAATTGAAGGAGAACGCTTTATTTTTATTGTAATTTACACTAATTTTAATTCCTTGAAGATAATATGTTTACGAATTAAACAGGGGGTTCAATTACTTTATAATCGTTCAATTTAGCTTAAATTTTGCTAGATTACCTAATAATCTATTAATTTTTTGTCATTGGATTAAAATGGCTAAAAACCGTCTTAGTTTCTAACATACATGTATTAGTAGACATGCTAAATAAGCGCGTGTTCTTATTTTTATACATGTGTGTATTTTCGGTTATGCTTTTGTATAGTTTTTGTTTCTGTCCGTCTGTCCTCAAGTTTTGTGGCGCAAGGACAGAGAAAGTCACGCTGTGCGGGGACGTGTCATTTTCCGTGGAATCCGAACCTCTCAAGGCCTGGAGAATCATTCCCCGCACTACGGTATATTTGGTTTCTTCCAAATGATTTTCATATGCAAATACGTTGACCAGCTTATAAACAAATAATTGCAGAGGTTAACACGTTAACTAGTTATTAGTCAAATGCTGGTAGATTAATCGGCAATTAGTTGATGGATTAATTACTAATTGAGGGATTAGTATCTAAACGGATAGCTAAAATTAACAAGTTAATTAACAACTAGTTAATTACATAAAAAGGTTAAACACTGGTAAAATAGCAATGAAAAAGATCACTCAAGCTTTCGGACGCATCAGCAGCAGTCCTTCATCAGGAGTAATGACGATGTTATGTTTCTGTCTCTTTTTTATACTTGAAATTTCTGGAAAACCCTTCATCAGAGTAGTCCCGCAGAATGGGAAAACCCAATGAGAACCAATGGGAGGCCTCCAATAGAATCATGGAAGAACCCCAATAGGGACCAATGAGAAACCCACACTGCGGGTTACCTAATTTGGGGATGTCTCATACATTTCAGAGTAAGAGTTGTTTATAAGTTTCTGGAAGTGGTTGTGATGTATTAATGGCTTTCCCGTGTAGTTTGTAAGTTTCCCAAGATTCTAAGAAGAGTCTACTATTCTTGTTTGTGATGTGACGGTGTAGTATTTTTGTTGAGTCCCAGTCGGGTTCGTGTCCGTGTTGTAAAGCGTGTTCTGCCAGACGTGAGGCTATGTCTCCTTTCGCGAGTGCTTGTTTGTGTTCTTTTTTTCTTGTTTTGATCATTCTTTTTGTTTGTCCTATGTAATGTTTGTTGCAGTCTTTGCATGGTATTTGGTATATGGCGCCTGTGAGATCTTCTGGTGGAACTGGGTCTTTAACTTTTGTAAGTTGTTTGCGAAGTGTTGTGACAGGGGAATAGAATGTTTGGATATTTGCCTCTTTAAGGATGCGAGAGATTGTTTCGGAAATGCCGTGAATATATGGAATAGATATGCGGGTGTGAGATGTATTGTTTAAAGATGTACTATTGGGTCTACAGTTTCTGAGAATGAATCGTTTAGGGTATCCATTATTTTTAAGTGCCGTGTGTATGTGTTTTGTTTCTGTGTTTGAAAGTGTTTCATTACTGCAGTGAGAATTCGCTCTAAGACTTAATGTTTTAACAACGGAAGCTTTGTGGCATGTTGGATGATGCGATTTAAAATCGAGATATCTGTCTGTATGTGTGGGTTTACGGTAAACTGAGGTGAAGATTGAGTTATCGTGAGATCTGTGTACAAGAACGTCTAGGAAAGGGAGTTTATTGTTCTGTTCTGTTTCGTATGTGAATTTTATATGTGAGTTTAAGTTATTAAGGTAATGGAAGAAGCTTTGGAGTGTATTAGTTTTAAGTACAACAAACGTGTCGTCGACGTATCTTTTCCAGAATTTAATGTTAAAATTCGGTGAAGACAAAGCAGTTTCCTCAAATGACTCCATAACCAAGTTAGCTACAACACTTGAGACCAGAGATCCCATGGCAGT
>QLNU02015003.1:165395494-165408821 GCA_006491805.2 Dysdera silvatica
GTAATTTTTAACGTAATTAGTAATTAATAACGTAAGGGAAAATACGCAGTAAATGATCTATATTGAGATGTTTTTCTATCTGAAAATTAAGAAAAATTCTTTCAAACTTCTATATAGTTTTACTTATTTTGGTGTCGATATATAGCAATATTATTTCTTGTTATTTCCTCTTCGTACCAACGAATTTTTTGTGACTTACTTTGATAATAAAATGTACAAGCATTGGACAGAGGCGCATGGGTTATTTGGGCCCCAAATTATGGAATTCTTTATATGACGACATAAAAAATATACGTTCTGTTTCTTTATTTAGAATGCATATATGTAATTTACTGTTAAATCAATAGCCCAGCATTTTTATTTTTATGTTAATTTTCCTGGGTGAACAAGATTTGTAGAAATTCGAGTTTTTCTTGCGTTACTCAGGCTAATATATAAATTATGTACTAATTTCATGTTTTTTTGACAAATAAATTATTTATTGATTCATAGATTATGTACTTTATTATTATATGAAGTTGGTAATGACATATTATGCGTAATTTATCAATTGAACTTTAACATAAACATACGTGTAAGCGAAAAATATCTGTTATTGGATTTGTTGCTACCCTCGGTTTTGTCTTCGAACTTACTATCTGCGGATAGAGCAATCCTACTGTACAATACTTATTTAGTAACGTAGTAGTTATTTGTATTACTATTTCGAAACTAGGATTCTTCATTTTATTTAATGTTAGTGTAACACTTTTTCGTTATTTTTTTTTTAAATTCTGAAAAATTTCAGATTTTCCGACGCAATCGTCACGCGAATTTTGTATTTTTTTTCCGTGAAAAATTACGGCCTTATCCATATGGCATCGATGTAATTCACGTTATTGATAGCCTTAATTTGGTTATTGTTACTATTATGATATGCAATTGTATTTAATTTGAAGACTTATTAAGTATTTTCTCGCAGAATGACCCTTGCGGTCCTCGCGTTATAAAACACAACCAAACTACATCGGGTGAAACTGCGTAGTCCGTCACATTCCCTCTCTCTCCTCCTAAAATTTATCCAAAATTGTAGTAGATCGGTTTGTGACGTTATATTCTCTCTCTCTCTTTCTCTCTTCAACATCATACTTACGCCTTCCTTTTGAGTTTTTAACGCCATTTTCATGTTTCTCAAGACGGTTTTTTTTTCGTTTCGAAGAAATTATACCAGAAATAGTTCGTAATTCATTTCTAGTCTTATTTTTAATTAAGAAGTTTCAGGTTGTTCGAGATCCAATTATGTCTTCACACATGATTTGTCATTTTGTGCTTTAACTGTATTTCCGGCAGCCATGATTGTTTACAAATGAACATACAAATTGCAAATTGTATTATACCTTTCGATTACTTAATTAGACATAATACCGAGACATTAATGAGTTTTTTTATTGTTTTTAATTAAAAACAATAACAACATCGTATTTTTTAATTGATCAACAATGGAAGATTCGATGGAAACATTAACATGCTTCAATAGGAATCCTTTTGTTTCATATACATGCACTAATAAATGGAGCAACGAAGAAAGAAATCGCAGTAATCTTTTCTGAGTTCATGCACATACAAAATTGTGATGTTTTTTTATTTTTCTACTTCTGCTTTGTTTCTAATGAAGGTATACACCATTAAAAAACTTCGCTACATTTATTTAAAGATGCTGTTGTTTTTTTTCTGATGCATTTCTAAACAAGATTTAAAAGAAAAATCTTTGTCTTTCTTATCATTTCTTGTATTTGCATAAGGAATATGCCGACTTTCATTTCCGGTGAAATGTAGGGGCTGTTTACTTTTTGATTTCGTATCTGACACACACACACGAGTCGCGAACCAAAACATCCTTTCGATTTAAAAGTAAGTCGTCACGCACTTACTAGCGACACTAAAAAATAAGTGTCGATGAGCCGTGTGGGCAAACGACGTGCAAACACGTAAGGACTTCCGTGTATCCAGGGCTCTGCATTGAGTGATCAATAAAGACAGTTCTTGAATAAAAATATCACGATTCCCTATCCGTAATGCTGTTCGCGCCTTTCAATTGCAGTGATGGAAAACCTTTCAATCTGATTACAAAGCCATGCGAACCTCCTCCAATTTTAAATAAAATTAATGATTTAATAATATCCTTATATCTTGACACTATTTTATGCAGGAATGGTCAGAAATATTTGGCTGTGGGTTAATTATAATAATAAATTTTGCATGAATAATCATGTCGCTCAAACTCAATAGAAAATTTTATAATTAAAAGATGGTATTTTATTGAAAATGTTTGGTGAACATTTATTTAATTTTTTTGATAGGAAATTGATGGAGAAGTAGTGGAGTTGATGAAAAACGTTCTTCTAAAAATTGTGTGGAAATTCAGATCCTTTTCTTCTGTAACTTATAAAAATTGTAACTAACCTTAGGGCAACACGGGTTTAATCGTACATCCAAGTAGGAGCGGACAGATTCATTTCATTGGGAATATTTTCATTTGGGGAGAGGAGGTCATTTTATATATTATGTTTTAATATTAATTATTATTATTATTATTGTTATATATTGTGTTTTTAATATTTTCATTTGGGGAGGGGAGGTCAAGGACGGATTTTGCCGTTGTCTTGGAACACTACTCTTCAATAATCATGAAAGTTGGAATTTTTTACAGTGAAAAAATATATTTTTGTGGGCTCATAGCCCTATGACTACCCCCCCCCATGTGTCTGCACTTGTCTCCAAGGCTTTTTCTTCTGAAAGCTGATTATCCAGGCTGTGCAAACACATTCCTTTTTGTCCTATCAAAAACAATTTATTTCGCCTAAAATTGTTGATTAGATTATAATATTATCTAAAAGGTTAATTAGGCTTAAAAACAAAGTAAACTGTTTAAATTGTTGGGAATGTCAATACACTGTTAAGATAGCAGCGTACAAAAGGCGAGTTGGATTTATTATATAAAACAAATGTTGTTTTATTTGTAAAAGTCTTGGCTTATTAAAACTATATTTTATGAGGGATATCGGTATTTTCGATATCCGGATAGCAAGTAATCTCTTCCTAAATTTTTAGCTTATTTCAATAGATATTGAACCCGCTATTGCTTTTGGCTTTCCTGTCTGCCTGTCTATACGCAATGAAAAGGGTAAGGTAAAGGTCTTCCGTAAATGCAATAATGATGGCTATTGTTAACGTTACAAATCTACCGAGTTACTTGAGAATTAGAGAGTTGCGGATTAGAGAGTTGCGAATTAGAGAGTTGCGGATTAAGATGCTGCGGATCAGAAAATTGAGGATTAGAATGCTGCGGATCAGAGGTGAGGATTGAGAGTTGGGGATTAGGGGTTGTGGATTAGAAGAGTCGTGGATTGGAGAGTTGCGGATTAGAGGTTGTGGATTAGAAGTCGTGGATTGAGTTGCGAATTAGAGTTGCGGATTGGAGAGCTGCGGATTAGAGTTGCGGATTAGAATGCTGCGGATCAAGAGGTGAGGATTAGAGAGTTGTGGATTAGAAGTCGTGGATTGGAGAGTTGCGGATTAGAGAGTTGTGGATTAGAGAGTTGCGAATTAGAGAGTTGCGGATTAGAGAGTTGTGACTTGGAGGGTTGCGGATTGGAGAATTGCGGATTAGAGAGTTGCGAATTAATGTTAATTGAAACCCGCTAAATTTAAATATCGACCTTTGACGATTTTCTTTCACTTGCTTGTTCATATTTATCTGGAGAAGAAACCTGGCTCTATCTGCGAATTATCCAAAAGATATAAAGTGTAATTATTTAGCCAAAAAAGGGGATGTCTTTGGTTTGTGACAAAGATAATTAACGCTAGAAATTACAACCTCTTATCATTTATAATAGGACATATTTTCTTTGTTGTTTGTGCTATCCTAACGTCATTTTTATCAATCATTAAGCAAAATTGATGTCACTTAATTAGGTGTAATGACGGCTAAGATAGGTATTCAACAAAAAATAAATTCGCTTCAAGCAATTATACAACTATCGCATAATTTGTCAGAATAAATAAAGATAAACGGAAATTAACAACGGTAGTTATTTCAGTTATTAAATATAATTATATTGTACCCACACATTTTTATACATTGTGTTCCTTTTCCAATCAAACATCATGTCAATTACGTCGTATAAATGTATTTATTTTTCTCATTATCAATTTACTTATCAACGTGATCTGTTTTATAGTTTGGGCTCTTTGTTATTATCCTTCGGTTTTTTTTTGTCCTTATTACATTTTTATACGTTGATCTAATGTTTTTTTTACATGTACAAACAAGCAGTTAATACCTTACGTGCAAACTGCAACTTTTGAAGCAACATTCTCAAGTTTCAATTAAGTTAGAAAGCAAAATATTTTAGGAGCAAACATTTTCTTAAAACATAATTGAGAAAATGAAACTCATTCAGCATAGTTTGAGTTTTCGAACGTGAGAAACTATATTCCGCCCAAAAACGGAGAGTGAGATTGAGTTGCTTTTTTATATTGAAAACTCAATTCATATACGTTTATTTCATATATACATATACGTTTTCATACGTTTATTTTACGTTCAAACCAGTCAATTTTAACATGTACGCATATGTTTTTGTAATCCGTGCTTAATATTTGAACTTATTTGTTATAAAATTATTAGTTAGCACTGCACAGCATTGCATAAAAATTTTGGTAATATCTAAATCAAAATTAATTGTTACCAATACTGAATTTAAAACACTGCCCCTCAATTCTGGGTCTTCCCCCCCAACTGCTTATAATTTTCTTAATGAAGTTAACTGAAGTCGTACTTCCTCAACCGTTGCATTACTTCCTGGCAATATTACATATTCTACAGTTTCGTCGATGTTTTTTGAAATTTTCTTGGAAAAGTTTAGTTTTTTAAGTGCCTGGTCATGTCATATCAATATTTTTAGTTACAGAAATCTCTCTCTCTCTCAACAATATCTTTTAATTAATGAATCTTTCCTTTTAACAACTGTGTTTTGAGGTCCCGACAAATGCTCCATGTAATGTTATGTAATTAAACTCACTCAATAATATCCTTTTAATTAATGAATCTTTCGTTTAACAACTGTATTTTGAGGTCCCGCATGGAATGGCAAATGCCGCGTGGAATATAATGTAATTGAACTCTCTCAACAATGGCCTTTTAATTTATGATTCTTTTCGTTTAACAACCGTATTTTGAGGTCCCGACGAATTCCCCATGGAAAACAATGTAATTAAACTCTCTCAATAATATCATTTTAATAACGTTTTTATTCCTATCACCGTCAGTTGAGCCCCTGAATCAATTAAGCAGTGAATTGTGACCCCACCGATTTTCGTTCTAACCTTGGTTATCAATCAACTCTTGATACACTTTGCAATCCTGTAATAACTCCACTGGTGCCTGGTTTGCACTAATACAGGCACAGAAAAATTTTGCACCAATTTTAAATTTTTTGTCTTAGTTTTTTTTTAATTTTGCTTTTCTTCCCCTGAATTCAAACCTTCTTTCATTATTTCTGTAAGCCCTGCCTTGATTGATAATAAATCTCTCATTGTTTTTATATCGTAAACTCTCCGGACAATCTCCTTTACAGCTGAAATCGCCATACATCTCCCAAGAATTATTGTTATTCCTGCCGCTGTAACTCTTTCTGGCGGCAAAATATTCTCCCCGTGTTCTTGACGGTTAACTCCTCAGCTGAGGGGGTGGGGGTTAGAACTCGCATTTTCCTCCTTCGGAAACCCCCCTATTTCTGCTGTACTCTCTATCTCTCCCCCGCTCATTTTTTAACTGTTCGAACTTTTCCATGAGTTCCGTCACCGTCCTAGAAATAGCAGCCAATTCCCTTTTCGATTCACCGCTTGCTACCTTCCACCACTCAACATCTTCTTCCATTGCTTCTAGCATAAGCGAATTATTCAGAATTTTTTCCGCTTGTTCCCTCGCCAATGCTAATTTCTTTGCCGCTAGAAAATCTTTTGGATTTTCCTATAATACTACTGCCTGTAATTTTAGTCTAAGTCCCGAAATGAAACTTGTAATTTTAAATCTTGCACCATTCTACTTCCTGAATCCCCTCCGTACAATTCTTAAGCTAACACTTCTATATTCTCCACAAACTGCCTGACTATCTCCCCTGCTTTTTGTTTACAGGACATCAAGGATTTTTATAGCAACGGCTTGAGAACCTTTTTAGAAAAAATTTCTAAGAACTCTTCCCTGAATTTTTCGCAAAACCTTTTCTCCCCTTAACTGGCCGTTCTTTGCAACCAAATTTTCTTCATGCCAGCATGATCGTATAGCATACAAATAAACGTTGGGACACAATAATGAACTGCGTGTGATAGGATTTGTAATTACAATATATGATGGTTTTCACGCTCATTGCATGCCAGCACCGTTCTTATGGGTTTGAGCCGTGATTGCTCGTTAAAATCGATACAGTTAAGATAAACACCTACTGTAAAACACCAATTTCACTTAATGGATATATGCCATATTGTTGCAATATCAAAATGCAATACAAATATTTACACAAATAAAAGGGTTTTCTGTACTATTTAAAAAAAAAACTCTAACACTATCTTCCCTGATTCGCGCTTATCTTACTCGAGGCCTGACTCTACAAACTATCCCTTTCCTACAGAACCGCGGTACACCTCATATCAAGGGTAAAGAGAGAAACACACTCACGTTACCCTGGTTCCGTCCACCATCCATCTACGTCCGTCCGAAGCCCAGAGAAAACGCGCGGGTGGCCGGTCCGGGACGACGTGGCTCCGGAAAAAATAGCCTCGGGCTGGTCCAGCAAATGTGATTCCAGGAAATCTTCTCGGGAAAAACTGGCCCGGCAAATGTAACTCCAGGAAATCGTCTCAGAAACTGGTCCGGCAAAGGTGACTCCAGGAAATCGTCTGCTCCCTCCTATATGCCAGGAAAGAACAGCTCGCGTGCTACTGCTTTAGCTCTCGCAGCCAAAGACAAATATGCACAAACCTTCGTACGCTGGGTCTGGGAACAACGTTTCCCCACTTCTAACTGCGACTTTAGGGCCCTCGCTCGTTTAAACAATCTTACTCGTAACCGACCAATTCTCTCTCATCAACGGCTTCTATCACGACCCTTCACCTCGAAGTGCAGATCCGCTCCTTTTCCGACCACCTCTAATGGAGATCAGACCCTCTTCTCCCTCTGACCTTTCTCAATAGGGATCAGATCTCTTATCCTCTCTAAAAATCTCCCATCACCTTCCTCATCCATAAACGAAACTCACGTCCATCAGCCTATTTGAAGCCAATCTCAGGTTTGATCAATTCTCCCTTCCAATCACGTCCTTTCCTCCTATCTCACCGACCACTCGACCTGCGGTTTCATTTGCCCGTTCGACCTTACGGAGCCTCCTTCTTCGTCCCGCCTTCCTTAAATTTCCTTTTCGATTTTTACGGCCTAACGGTATATGACTCCTGCTCAACGTTGACATTTATATTGCCACGTTATTGTTCAACAACTTTTTTTCCTTTTTGCAGTAGCGTCTGTCTGGACCGCAAGCTGACCTTCACCACCATCCTAGTCCCTATACCCAAGCCTGATTCATCCTCCAGCATCCAACGGTCATTTTTATCCAAGATTCCTTTAACATGAATTTTATTTCTGTATTCATTTCCATTTTATCGCTTCCCACTGTCATATCGTGAATAACTGTTCACGATAAATGAATATTTCCGTTTAACAATTGTATTTTGAGGTCTCGGCTAAATCCCTATGGAATATATTGTAATTAAACTATCTCAATAATAACCTTTTAATTAATGAATCTTTTCCTTTAACAACTGTATTTTGAGGTTTTGGCAAATGTTCTGCCGGAAATAATGTAATTAAACTCTCTCAATAATAGCCTTTTAAGCCCTTAACTGGCGAGGAAAACTTACGAGATTCGCTCCCCAGTGCCACCATTTTTCGCACAGGCGCACTTAGTGATGCGGTGTATTGTGGGAAAGTAGAGGCACGGTTTGCAATGCAAAAAGTGTTTACTTTTACAAAAACAGCATTACATTTTACAAAAAAATTAGCAGCACATTACAAAGGAATATATTTCGGAAAGCCGTATATATATATACGTTGGCGGCAGTTTAAGGGTTAATTAATGAATCCTCTTGTTTGACAACTGCACTTTAAGGTCTCGACAAATGCCCATAGAAAATAATGTAATTAAACTCACTCAATAATAGCCTTTTAATTAACGCATCTTTACATTTAGCGGCTGTATTTTGTGATCTAAATGCTTTATAGTGTTAATGTATTTCGGATGAACGACCATATTTTTATCGATGTTTAGCATTGCCCTTTTTCTTGCCATTCTGATTTTTTTCCATTGAATGCAAATACGTCAATTGCCTGCCCGATTTGGCAAAGTTTCCTTTCCTTGTAAAAATAAAGGAATTGTGTTAGCAACGTTCGTTTGGAAATGGCCGCGTTAAAGAAAGCGTTTCACACTTCAGGACAAAGTAAAACTTCTCACAGAATGAAAAAACAATTATTCAAAAAATATGATCGCATTAAGCCAGACAATTTTAACTGCCTAAGTCTACTTTTTAAAGAAATTTAGAAAGTTGTGAAAATATATTAGAGGCTACAAACAAAATGTGGATCATCGTCCAACAAGCGTCTGAAAATACATTGTTCTAATAGAGAAGAACTTGGAAAATCTTTTCTACCGTGGTTAAGTATGAGCAGTCAACATTCCAGTTTTGGCGTATTGCTAAAAGGAAAAAAAAAGCCATGTATTTAACAATTAAATTTGAAAAAAAATTACCTGCGTGTCATATTTCATCACTGCATTATTATAATTATTATATTACAGTATCATTACATACATAATTATAATTATTACATTACTGTGTCATTACATATATAATTATTACTTTACTGCAATATTACATGCATAACAGTAATTGTTACATTACCGTATCATCACATACATAATTATTGCATTAATACATCACTGCATATATAATTATTACATTAATACATCACTACATATATAATTATTACATTAATACATCACTACATACATAATTACAATTATTACATTAATACATCACTACATACATAATTACAATTATTCCATCACTACATATATACTATTACATTAATACATCACTACATACATAATTACACTATTCCATCACTATGTCATTACATACATAATTACAATTATTACATTAATACATCACTACATACATAATTACAATTATTTCATCACTATGTCATTACATACATAATTACAATTATTCCATCACTATGTCATTACATACATAATTATTACATTACTGTGTCATTACATATATGATTATTACTTTACTGCAATATTACATGCATAACTGTAATTATTACATTACCGTATCATCACATACATAATTATTACATTAATACATCACTACATATATAATTATTACATTAATACATCATTATATACATAATTATAATGATTACATTACTGCATTATTATTGCAATGCGTCTAATTTTATTAAATTTTGAGGTGTAATTCAAATAATAATAATAATGATTCCTAAACACTCCAATGCATTTATCAAATGTATTGACATTTCTAAACCTGTAATGATGGATGGAAATGAAATAAAACCATAAAGCCAGCCCTTACTTAATACTACATTCTTATTAACGACGTGTTTCTTCTCTGGCTTTTGACATGTGTTAAGGGAGAAATACTATAATTGCTTAACTAGCTAGACAGACTACCTTCCGAAGCGGAACAATCATGCGTCCCACGGTGAATCTTGCAGATAGTGGGACATACTCGCCCAAAGCGGGACTGTCTCGCTTGAAACGGAACGTCTTGTCATCTTAAGCACAGTTGAAATATTCCGTTTATAAAAGACATAAAATTTGAATAGGGAAATTAGGAGCAAAGGTATTCACGTTTTGAAAATTGTTTTTTCCCTGCTAGACAACTTAATTTATTTTATTTGCAGTTAGAAGCTTCACTTCTTTAGTTTCTTAAATAAAAGTACACAATTATGAAAAGCTATCTCTTCTCTGTATAAATAATATACGAAGAAGAAATGAGAAATGCTTACCCCATCTCTCTCTCTGTCTCTCTTTCTCTCTTACTTCGCTCTTTGGGCAAGAGCACACCCTGCTTGAGCGACTGTCGTAACAGGCAAAAAATTTTTTTTTCAGCTTCCTTATCGTCGTTCTCCTTTTGTTTATTTTCCAATTGGTTTTTAAATGACGATAAAGCCAAAATCTGAAATTTTAAAGACTCTTTCCACTTTGTGTATGGCGTTGATTTTTTAGGCAGTTGTCTACTTGCAATTGGTGAAACGCATCCTGGGGTGATGTTATTTGTGGACGTGCCTGAATTCCGAGATGGATCTTGGTCAAGAAGCCTAAATGCTGATGTATCTGCTGGACCGTATAAGCTAAATATAGATGTAAATGCTGGATATTTAAGGCCATTGATCAATGGCACTGCTGGATCCTCAAGAGCACTAATCGACGACAAGGATCATTGCTGATTGGCAGACGTTGTGAAAGCGAAGGAGAATCTGGCCTAACCGTCAGGGAAGAAAATCAACAGGTGTGAATACATTTTTGTTGAGAAGCCATATCCCTCATGGTCTGAATGCTTGTTCAGCAATTTCCACATTTGCTGACCTACCATATGCTCATCCAAAGACCTGGACCACTCAGAATATGGTGATCTGTCTTCCTGAGTGCGTTGCCATCACGTTATCTGCATATGATGTGAAAATGCAGCGTACTCTTGCCCCCCAAATTATGCGTGATCTTACCCCGGAAGATGATTTTTAACACAAACTATTACGTAATTGCAATATGCATTTCACTTGGTTTGATACCACGGGCTACATATTCCTTAATCTTCAAAGATTTCATCGTCACCCCACTGAATGCTTACTGGTATAGTTAGATAGCGTGAAAAAACATTCAAGTTTTACCAAAATAATATGAGTTTGCAGTTAAAAATAATTCTCTAAATATTATAAGAATTTAAGATCATTTCAAAAAATTATTGTTGTCCATGCGGGCGCTTATGGTAGTTTTTCCTTGGCAGTCGCACATTTTTTTTCAAATGTACAGGGTAGGAAAAAATAAAACATAATACACTTGCCCTGTGCGTACTCTTACACTTATGTAGCCTATTGATTGCTGTTATGTGAGAACATAAATAGTGTAATGTATGACATAAATCTCTACGGATGGATTTGCGTAGTCAAAATGTTAATATACACTGCATGATGGAGATTGCATAATGTAGAGGATAAGTAAGTAAATGAATGAATGAATGATTATTATTATTATTATAAAAATTAAAATGTATGTGATGCAGTATGAAAATATAAATAATGGTGACTTTTTTTGCATGAAAGATGGAGCCGTGGACATACTACACCTATATTGGAGCTACTCTCAATATAATCAGAAAACAAAGTCTTTAGATCCCCAAAAAATTTTATTTTTGATCCGGCAAAAATTTCAACTTTGCAATTTTGTTTCAAGACAAACTTCCCGTGAAAGCTGTTTGCAAAGTACATTTAAAATGCAGAATGTCATAAATAATAAATTCAAGTTGCCGCGGCGAAAAATGTAGTCATCTCTCATTTTTCGGGAAGCAAAATGAAGTACTAAAGTACTGGAAGCTATACTGTAATTGATATCTCAAAAACAAGAATGTGCATTTTTTGTGAAACTTTCGATTTTTATTAATTAGCTGCTATTATAAAATGACATATTGTTCTCTTGTATAACAAATTCAAGTGAAATAGTGCTTTTCAGTAAGTTCGCATTAAAGTAATTAATAGCAAATAAATGAAATAGGCATTAAAAATGCAAACAAGACATTATGTGCTATTTACCTGTTCTAATACTTTTAAATCTCTATTGTTCCTTGATTTTCTCAAACTTTTATTACTGCCTTAAGGTCATACTTCCAAATCTAACCTTCAACGTCTGATCTCATTACAAAAGAGATATTTACATCTTATTATGAATCATTCTCATTTTACTCACAGCTCAGATACTATTAGACATTGTCGTATTTTTTTAATTGATGACCTTCTTACTTTTCAAATCTAAATATTCATGTTTAACGTAACAAAATCCTCGTGACATTCAAATATAATTTCTCTTCAATTGCCTAATCACTCATATCATACCAGAAACTTAACTAACTATATCCCAATTTTTTCTAGAACCAATCTTGTAATTGCAAGAATTGGCTGCTTTGGCCCCAGAGTATGGTACCCACTTCCTTCTACTCTACAGTCTTTAAATTCACTTCCTTTATTTAAAAGATATCTTACTGATTACCCGTTAAATTAACATACATTCTCTTTATTATTATTTATTATTATTATTTTTTTAGAAGTTTATATTTTAAATATAATTAAAACACTCACCATGTACGGGTTTTGTCAGGCATAATAGTCTTTACCCATTGCTTTCCAGACGCATCAAGTTAATTTCCAAATATTTGTTACATACCTCACTATAATTTGTATCTGATTCGTCTAAATAAAGAATTTGATTTGATTTTAATTAGACTAAAAGGAATAACTAACGTATCTGATACTGTTAATTAAGGAAATTAAATTTTTTTTGTAAACATAAACTGATCGATTTTTACGTTCGAAAATTTCAATCACTTACCTCTTTGTCAAATGGTGAAAAAATTGGCTTGATTTTCATCATCTTCCTACCACACAAAGCTACCAATTTAACGTGTACAGTGATTTCAGGTAAGTTGTATTCCAAATTAGTTGTACTTTACTAGCCTTTCCAAGTAAACATAATTTCATTGACATCAACATTTGGATGATAAATTGCTCGTAAAAACCGATCATCCTCCCCGCTGCTAGCTCAGAGTGGAGGATAATAGGTCATCTGTAGCTTAGTTGGAAGAGTCCTTGGCCGGATATCAAGAGATCGTGTGTTCGGTTCCCTTCAGACATTCCTAATATTACATCATCGGCAATGATGAAAAAAATTTCCTGATTTTACTTGAAATCTTGGTCACAGAAATATCAGAACTTTCTAGAATGCATACGTTAAAATATAAGACTGATTCTACGTGAACATAGCAACAGTAGCAGCAGTATTCAAATTTATAATATTTTTATTCATTTTTGTAAATATTGTGGTCCCTTTTATTAAGCACATAGAAGTTCATTAAACAGTTTTAGCAAAAGCTAAAGGACGCACGAAATTCTTCAAATTAAAAAGAACGATGATATACTCTGAATATCTTTATTTTATTTATT
>QLNU02015003.1:165411857-165422349 GCA_006491805.2 Dysdera silvatica
TTAATAAGTATACAATTAATTTCTTTTTAAACAATTTTATATTATTAATATTTTTAAGATTATTTGGAATTCATTCCAAAGCTTTATTCCCATATATTCAATTCCTTTCTGTACATTTCCGTTCTAATCTCTCGTAGCTTAATTTGGTTGCTTCTTCTTAAATTTCTATTGTTTTCGTGATATTGGATATCAATATTATCCAAAATGTTTTCCTTCTATTATCCTTTCATACATTAGATTTAGCGTACAATATTCATTGATTTTATCAATTGGTAATATACCATATTTTACAAATAATGAACAGACCTTTGTAAGACACCCTTAGCGGGGTACCCTATTGCTAGCCGTATCCTATTTTGATTAATCAAGTATTCAAAGTTAAACTAATGAAACAACTTTTGGGGATCAACTCATCAGCATTTGACAGTACGAAAATGCAAGTTTAACTTCATTAATTTGGGGATTGTCAGTCAATAATAATACGATGTGCCACTATGGTAGACGTCAAGGCCCAGCCCATCTGCTTGTCTCTGCATAAATGCCACCATCTAACACCACACTTTTGAAACTGGCCTAACTGCAATCCAAACTTCTCAGAAGGTACACCAATGCACTCTGGTTCGTAACAAACGAATCAATCTATAGAAATGGACAAATTAAACCACTCACGGAATATATCTTAAACCACCACATTAAAACCTTCAAAAAGTCGACAACCACGTTAACCTTACTCTTACATCATCTATCCTTCCAACAAGTCGCTTCCTCTTAATTAGGCCGTGGGTCTACTGGCTCTTGATCTTGTCCGAAAACGCTTTTTTGATGCTTCTACTGGTGCTCGCATCACTTTTGCCAGTATTAACAACGACTAACTTTTCACTGTGGGCTCTTCATCTGATGTGCCTTTGCCTGCTCTGCTGATCTCTACCATGTCAGGGTTTCTTTCTAGTCAAGTGCAAATAGTTTTAGTTTGTGCTGTTTTTCCTATTGCAATATAATAGATTTTTTTAGTGCTGTATATATATTGTATATTTCGCTGCACTCACCATTTTGTATCGTGCTTTTCCTTTTGTAATTAGTTATATCTCTTTAACATATTTCTGAGAGCATTTGAATACCGTCTGCTCGAAACTCTTTTGTATCTCCGCTCATACATTTGTATATATTAAGTGTAATTGTATATTTTCTGCACATTTTTTGTATACTTACTGCAATTTGCAACTTGTATTTGTAATTGTTTTTTTTTCTTGTGCTTATATATATGATAATACTTTTGATGAAAACCTGATCCACCTTCCTGCTCCTGTTAACATTTTCCAATCTATCTGAGCTCGGGCGCCTCTGCTACCCTCAATTAGCTTACTCTGAAACTTTGGGCTATTGATAAATAATCATTTAGACATCTTTTGTCCCTTTTTCTTTTTTACTACCCAAACAAGCAGAGAGTATGCAGCTCTGCTGTGGCACTTGGGGTATACGTCTCCTACGACTCTATAAATGCCGGAATTTTGTACTATGGATGACTAACTTCAGAGTAGCGACAACGCTATAATGGAGGTAAATTTTTGGCGAAGTTTGATCTGAAAATATGTGAATTAATTAAATTTAATACATATTTTCCACTGCCCTCATCTAAGAGGATAACCGTGTCATTGTCTTGGAGAGTAAGGTGATTTTATTTTGGATGATTTAGAAATGTATACCAATATTATCAATAGGAAATCTTGTTTAAGAAATAAAAAAACAATTCTAAGATACCCTATTTTGTGTTATTTTCGTTTTGACTATTATATAAAATAAACTTGAAAATTCTAATTTAGAAAATTTTAATTCAATTAAAAAGTTATTAAAACGCAGTCTTTTTTAAAAAAAAATAAGCACCCCTAAAAAATAATCCGATCACCTCGAAGTTTCGTATGCAAATTCATTTAGACCAAATATATAAATGGTTAAATTTCAAAGCCAATGAGTGTTAACTTCGATCATAGCGCGCATTTCTACTGTGCAACGAGCATCGTATAAAAGAGGTAAAAATTGCGGACGGTTTATTTTTTTTCGTTGTCGGCGTTGCAGTTCCCTGGAGACGCAATCATTAATGTCGTTACGACATTGTCAAAGACTTTAATAACAATTGGGCGACTTCGAATGTTGTCACATAGTCGGGATTCGTGAAGTCGGCTGGTCCTACAGAGCAGTAGGTTGCCACCTGCACCGTACGTCCACTGCTGTGCAAAGTGTTGGCAGCAATGGCTGCTGTAAGGAACTCATCAATGGAATGAAGATTCTGGAAGGCCAAGGTTCAGGAATGCGAGGGAAGATCGGTTGATTGTTCCACAGGTCCAAGCTGACACAGAAGCATCATTATCAGCCATCCAATATGCTACAGTCTCTTCTATACCACTTTCCACCATCTCACGACGCTTGGCTGAGGTGGGGGTTACGCTCACAACTGCCTTTAAGATATCTGCTTTTAACCTTACACCATCGACAGAGTCGTCTGAAATGGTGTCGTAGCCGATCATTATGGCTGCCAGCAGATTGGCATCGCATAGTGTTCAACGATGGATCCTGCTTCCGTATTGGAGCAGATCTAAGCATTATTTAACCAGGATTTTTACCTCAGTGGTTTTTCGCCTAAGCAAATTAGTGGCGAACGAAGGTTGTTAACATTTAGCAAACAAGGGCAGAATGATCGTCAGAAAGCCGTAAGTTCTACAAAATCAGAAGTCCCATTTGGCCAAATTTATTACGGTAAATGGAATACGTTTAAGGAAAGATTTTTTTCTAGTTTTAGGGCGAAAGGACATCAAATGTCATGCTACTTCATTACCTGCAGTATTCTTGCTGTCAATGGAACAAAACCCCAAGCTACAGCGAGCAATAAAACAGTAGACAGTCCACGATATAGCTGGGAGCTGCACCAGGTTTAATAGCACAGTAGCCGACTTCGTTAGCACTGCGTTTCCATAGGGAAAATGGCCTACATTTTACAAAGGAGTCCGAACAATTTAAGGCCTAGAATCCAATCCCAGGAATAGGATGAGTAATTAGTATTGACAAATAGTTGATAGTTTATTTCTCCTCCATTTTGTCATCATTGGACTTCGAATTTAGACTCATGGCATGCTAAATAGATGGTTGATCACTGCACCATAACATGAATTTAAAAACTGTAAAATATAAACTGCCATCCAAAGTTGAAATTCAATGTATAAAAATATACGTTTTTAGACTTTACTTTCCTCATCTATTGAGTTACTAAATGTAGTGGAATATGTTTATTACAATAGAACCTATAAATATGAATTTGTCTATGAGTATACTTTTCGTGGGCCCGACTGCTATAGACATATCAAGTCAACAACCTCGTTTATAACAATAAATTGTCAATGACGATATTTTTTGTGAGACCGACTGCTACAGACATATCAAGTTCAACCTTGGTTATAAAGATAAATTGTCTATGACGACATTTTTCGTTCGCCCGACTGCTATGGACATATCAAGTTCAACCTTGGTTATAACGATAAATTGTCTATGACGATACTTTTTGTGGGCCCGACTGCAATAAACATATCAAGTTCAACCTTGGTTATAACAACAAATTTGTCGATGGCGATAGTTTTCGTGAGCCCGACTGCTACAGACATATCAAGTTCAACCTTGGTTATAACGATAAATTGTCTATAATGATACTTTTTGTTGGCCCGACCGCTATAGACATATCAAGTACAACCTTGGTGATAACGATAAATTGCCGATGACGATAATTTTCGTGGGCTAGACTGCTATGGACATATCAAGTTAAACCTTGATTATAGCGATAAATCATCTATAATGTTATCGTCTCTCGGTCCCTAGAACGTTGTTATGGCCAGATTTCGCTGTTTATTATGTCAAAGAAAACCATATTATTTATTGGAAGCTTATTTTTTTTCATGGAAACTTGATTTTTAAGATATAGCTTTGTCATTAGTTAAGAGCTAAATATAATGCACTCCTTTTTTTTTTAATATAGGTTCCCTTCTTTCTTACTATTTCTCTATTCGAAGTCAACGATGTGACCTCGACGTACCCATTCCTTTCAATATTATACGTCATTAAATATCAGGCTGACGCTATCCATGTCCTCAAGAGAGCCTATTCTCGTTTAAGACATAATAAAGTAGTAATAATAAACACGGTTGGAAAAGATTTATAAGTAAAGACAACGTCTCACTATTGGTAATTGTTAAGTCTTAAAATTGGAAAATTTAAAACAATTTAATATAGCTTCAATTTAATATAGCCGTTGACTTGCCGTCATCTCCCACGAAAGCCTTCATAACAATGATTATAATAAGTTCTTACGAAAGCTTCGGCAGATGATGGTATGCCATTCAAAAACGTTTAGAGCTATATTAAATTATTGCAAATGTGCCAATTGTATTTATTATTATTATCAATATTTTATGATTCCTTAAATGTATTCTCCAGTTCTGATTTCCATTTTTAATCTTGGTTTTACGCTTACTACTTAACTACGTCATCGCCTACTCGTTACGGCAGATGATATTCTCTTTCAAAATCATAATTATCTTGAGAAATTGCTTTTTTTCTAATGTACAACTGTTTGTTTGTATCATAAAATCCTTCAGCCCCTTCGTCGGAACGCCTCGAAGTTGGTGCGTACACTTCCATTATTTACAATTAATATCGCGCTGTTAATTAAATCGCATATTTTACAAATCATTGCCTGTGTACTTTTAACAGTCAAAGCGTGCTGATTAATTTTATTATCTTTCAAAAACTCAGTGCCGCTTATTTTTCCAGTTTTCATTCCTTTGTTTGTAAACTTATGCACATTTTAACGTCTTCTATGCTTCATCTCTATAATATCCCATTTGATCTCTTTCCTAGTTCTTCTTAGTACAAGAACTTTCAAGGAAAGTTAAGGTCACCTATTTCAGACTTATGATCAGATATGGCTGCTTACAATAGCAGCTTCATAAAATTAATTTCACTTATTTAGGGACGTACACTTTGTTTAAACTTGATTTAATTTCGGAGGTCTGTGTACTTTTCTAATCCAGTTTACAAGATGCCACGAATAATAATTCCGTATAAAATTCTCTTTACATGCTAATGAACTTTTGGGTCGTCAAAAATGAATATCATTCCTTAATTCTAAAACAAAGGCAGTGTAATTCCATGAAGAATTTACATACAAAAGGTTAAACACTGGTAAAATAGCAATGAAAAAGATCACCCAAGCTTTCGGACGCGTCAGCAGCAGTCTTTTATCAGGAGTAATGGAGATTTTTACAGAATTATTGTTACCATATTATACATATATACTATATTTTATTATACTCTATCGTTCTTTCGTCGAGAATTTTGTTATAAGAAAGTGACACTACAAATAGCGACAAATCAATATTTTTATGACAATTAAAATTACAGTACACATTATAGAGTTTTTCTGGATATTCCGCCGCGTTTGTCTATTAAAAACACTTAAGGTTTCACTCCGTGCTATGCGGGGCATCCTCAGAAGAAACAGCCGACCAAGTTTCCCTCTGTAAAAATGCAAGACTTTCGCTTGGTTATTAGGAAGAAAAATATGAGTAATTGAGAATATGAGATGTATTTATAGTGCCCTTTCTCTGGCTACCCATTCATGAAATCCTCCAATGAAGGTGCAGCTAGAGAAACGGAGCTATAAATACGTCTCATATCTTCAATCACTCATTTTCTACCGAGTAAACATGCAGAAGTCTTACATTTTTGCAGCAGGAAACTTGGTCGAATATTTCTTCTGAGGATGCTCCGCATAGCACGGAGTGAAACGTTAAGTGTTTTTAATAAACAGACGCGGCGGAATATCCCGCAAAGCTCTATAATGTATATTAATAGACGCCGTGAAAGTCTTCGTGAATAAAATTGCAGTGTTTCCCCTCAGACAGCAGAATTTATTCTGAAAAAAAAAAAGATATGGTCATCCATTAAAGGGGTGGTCGTAAAAAGGGGTATTCTATTGTGAAAAAATTCCTTACTGGAAAGTTTTCAATGGATTGTAAAAATGACCTTACCATATCCGGAGGGTATCCATTAAGACGACTTTTACTGTATCTGCCCAAGAAAGTAAAAATGTGCCTCTTGCATTTCATTTTAATTATACACTAAAATGTTGATCCTGTAATTAATGACACTTTCGTCGAGAAACACTAACACCGGCAGCTCACTTAAATAGCCCGGGAACTCAAAATGCGAGTATCTTCAGTCATGATACAACTTCTAGGAAATGTCTATTTGTTAACTAAGAAGGTAGAAATTTGAACTCAACATATGGAATTTTCGAATTCGAATATTGTCAATAAATCAACACCTTCAAGGATATTACATTCTTTGAGGCATTCTGTCACGTAACTATTATTAATGAAAATAGTTTTTTTTAACATAGAAATTAAGTTATTAGGTCACCGTGTAAATCCATATGGCACTTTTAATTTCTTGTAGGTTTGTAAGCAATTAACTATAGCGGGACAAACGGAATGTTCCCTAAATTTGGGTTCAACGTAATCATTTATATAAAGGAGAGAGTGTTGTCTTCACACGAGATCGAAAGTTCATATTTCGAACTAAAGTAACACTTCGACCACTAGAAATCTAATGCTAAATGATGTTTTATTTTGAATCATCTCTGCTGTTCGAATCATCGAGGTTCAGGGAGTATTCCCAAGGGGAATGAGAATCATTTCGGTTTACAGAAACTTTCGAGTTATCGGAATTCCACAATGAATTAAAATACGCGTACACATACTCGTATGTAATTCCTATCTGTTTACATGTTTGGCAAAAATTCAATCGTATTCCGAATACTCATTCCTCAATATATGATATATGATATGTTTATAATAATAATAATAATTGTTATTCGATCTCATATACAACGTTTAGTGATACATAACTTGAGTAGTATAAAAGTTATAGTAAAGTAAGAGAAGATTTATATTAATAGTTTGGCTAGTCTAAGTGGAAATGTAAAAGTAGATTTCTGTAGATTTTACATACCACACAAAATATTATGCTCTATATGATGTTTTAATTTTAATTTCTTAAAACAAAGCATTTCTCATTAAATGACAATTCAACACTTTTTTTTTCATCTAATTTAGATTCCTTCAACAGCGATTTATAGCATGAGTTAAGACTGGTGCTTAGGAAAATATTATTTCACGAATTTTAGCTTAAGAAATATCATTTGCTTAGACTCCAAAAAGAAAACCTGAACGTTTACAAGAAGAAAAACTTGGTGTAGAAAAATTGAAGTACTCAGTGCTAATGATATGGCCATAGAATATCAAGTGCACTTCAGAGAGAATGGGAAATTCGGAGAGTAACACTGTTTTTTTTAGCTTTGGAGAAGAAGGTTAAAAGTGATAACGAATTTTGAAAGAAGAAAAATGGCAGAGCCCCGTCGCTTCCGATGAGGCCCGCGACAACGATTAATTTGAATTTTTTTTTATCGAATTTCCATTAGTGAGTCTCTGCAAAGCGCCTACTGGGTTCAGTGACCAAATAAGAATTCTTTCTCGAATATAGTGACTTCGATAAAGAAATAGCTTTTCAAATGATCCTTTAATACCATTGTCCTTCTTCCTATCGACACTTGCATGCATCACAGCTTTTGATTTCTTTCTAAAGATTTTCGTTGAACTACATGGTGTTTATACTTGCGATAAGATAATAAATGGATGTCATGTTCGCCGCTTTGGTAACGTATATGGCATTAAAACCAGATATCCAAAGGGCTATTAAGCACTAAAACAAATCGCATTGTAACATCAAAAATAAATCTTTGAAAGATATGAATGATTTGGAACAATTTTCTCACGTTTCTTTTTCCCGTTTTCAGCATAGAATTTCCTAAATAATGTTTTAACTTAGATCTCCTTAACTTTCTTATATTTGAAACATGGGCGCCATACAAATATTATTAATACAAATATATATTATATATAAATATATACAAATATTGGGGGGACAATATACCAGTAGAAGGCATTTTGTTTGAAATTGGAAGGGGACATGGAACTCTAATACCAACATTGAGAGGAAGGGCCCTATCCGCCCATAACGGGCAGATTTATTTTATATTTATATATTATATTATTTCAAATTTTGAAATAAACTTAACAATAAATAATGCAACTTAATATATATTGGCTTGATCAATATATTTTGCTTTTAAATCATGGTCTCCCGCTTAATCTCCTTTGAGGAACGCTTTGTTTTAAACTCTTAATAATGGAGATTCTTGCAAAATTTCTGGAAGATATTAATGCTAAATATTACTTAGTTACGAAACCAATTTAAGATAAATGAGGATATGTGATGTAAGTAATAAGATGAATGCGTAAATTTTGCGCTTCATCTATAATCATGTAAATTTTGAACTTCATCTTCACTGAGGCTATGAAGAGAGTAAAGTGATATATATGTATTTAAATCCTGATCTATTAATATAATAATTTGTAGGTCCATTATTATGGAGTATTTGCTTTTAATAAAAGTTTCAGGACTTCAGGGGATGGGGGAAAGTTACACAACTTAAAACTATTACAATTGGTCGGTTATTTTGTACAAAAAATAATATTTTGTACGCCATCTCTTTTTTCGTAAACCTCAACTACAATATGTGCCAAATTTTATCTTAATCTTACACTATTTCAAAATGCTTTATTTAAAACATATATTATCTATAATTCCTATGAGGAAAGCGTTAATATCGTCAGCTTTAATAGAACGTATTCCAAAAATTTTTAACAGTTGATATGTAATTGAGCTTTTTTTATTCAGAAAGATAATGATTCTCCAACATATGCTAAAGCGCAGAAATTACTAATCTACAGAAAATATCCTATGGTTACATGAGGTTCAAATCGAAACACAAGAGAATCTGTACTATAGAATAATATACTATAGAAATACTATAGAATCTATATTATAGATATACTATAGAATTTATACTATAGAATAATACTATATATTCTAGAAAAAATCCTATTTGAATATCAGCATAAATCTGTTAATTATTAAAGCTACCATAATTGAACAACTGAACACGATAAACATAATATTAAATCAAACAACAATGTCAAACAATCAACGTTTATTGGCGTAGTGATACCAACGCCGATGGTATGGCGTGATTAGATGGTGAAACGTTCGAAAGAAAATAAATATTTCTGCCTTCGGTGGGACCTGAACCCACGACCTTCCACTTGCCGGGCGGAGGCTCTACCCACTGAGCTACGAAGGACAATATATAATCTCTTTACGAACGTATATATATTGTTGCCAGTTATTTCGCAGAATGGTGTAGTACATGGACTACTATTTAAACCAAATTGCAAAGAGACTGGTATTAAATTGATCGAAATGTATCGCTGTAGTGATATATGTATCCATTTTGAGGATCGATATCATCATCATCTGTTTATTGGCGTAGTGATACCAACGTCGATGTTATGGCGTGATTAGATGGTGAAACTTTCGAAAGAAAAGTGGGTAGACAAAAAATCAGTGGGTAGAGCCTCCTCCCGGCAAGTGGAAGGTCGTGGGTTCAGGTCCCACCGAAGGCAGAAATATTTATTTTCTTTCGAACGTTTCACCATCTAATCACGCCATACCATCGGCGTTGGTATCACTACGCCAATAAACGTTGATTGATTGACATTGTTGTTTGATTTAATCTGCGTAGTGTTCGATTTATATAAAATGGATAATATTAATTATCAACTCACAAAACGCATAAACGTACATAAATAGGCAACAAAGAATTTAAATGACAGTAACTAATTAAATTAAAATGTTCAGATTGAAAAATCTTCTGTTACAACGTAAACATTACGTATATATTGTAATATATATATATATATATGCATATATTTTCTGATATGTATCTGCGTATATGCGTTCTTTGATAATTAAATCCACTATATATTTATGCTTTATCATTGTAGAAGACATTGGGGCTTCGGTTTATGATATAATAGACATGGGGTCATTCCCCAGAATTTTGACAAATTTTATATTTTTTGGTCGCTGGACTATTTTTCATTTCTTTCATACTTTGTATGCTGAAACATATATGCAAAGAAAATCAAAAACCAATTGAAATTTTTTTTTTTTTTTGGCAACAGGCATCGGAAAAACAAGATTTCGTGCGGTTTTGCGAAAAACAAATACTTACAAAATCGCATGTATTTTATTAACCAATAAAGATAAATCAAAAGTTCAAAATTTTTTTAAATCTACGTCGTTTACTTATATCACGCAAGCTGTATAGCTTTATGTGAATTTTTAAGAAAATTCTGAGTAATGTGAAAATGACTGAAATATCGCTAAAATTGTCATTTTTGAAAACAATTTCTTCATGAAGGGGAACGGATAACGATGTTATGTTTATTTATATGTTAATACTCTGTCTCAGGATGTTACACCAAAA
>QLNU02015003.1:165424567-165445285 GCA_006491805.2 Dysdera silvatica
TCGAAATTTTAGTCTTTGCTTAATATTTCTACTATTATTATCTGATTATCAGCGAATTCGTGGCCGCTGTAATCATGTCACCCATTATAGCATATAGTTGCAAGAGTGAATATTGAAAATGATAATTTTGCGTGCATTTTTAATATAATCATCTTTCTTTAATAATAATAAAACACAAATTTCATCGCATTTTGCCATAGTTAATATGTTTTGTCCCTTTGTTAATAAAAAGAAGTAGTAAAATATGAAAATTAAAAAAATCACCAAACTGAGAAACTAGAATTCAGAAATACATTTGTAAAAGTCACTATGTAAAACTGTGTCTAACGCTTAACAGACGGTTTGTTTTTTCTTTCTGTCTTTCTCGGTTTCTTGGCACTTTTTAAGAGAATTAAATAAGCATGTATATATGGTTTTAAAGCGTTGCAATACAAAACTGCGTAATAGGGTCAATCGACAGATATCACTACAACTAATGGTAACAAGAAATAAACCCAATACGCATAAAAATGAAAAACTAACGCATCGTAATAAAAATTCAAGCAAAAACGTAATTCTACGTAGCCCGTCCTAGGAAGTCAGACTGGAAAAACGTAAAATTACGTGACCCATCCTAGGAAGTCAGAATGGAAAAACGTAAATTTACGTGACCCGTCCGTTCAGTGTTAATAAAAAGAATGACAATTGTCAAAACATTGCATTTTTTTTTTCTTATGCCGTTAGTACATTCTACATCTTTTCTATTATTTTTTACATATATTCCTTTTTCCCTTTATATTTTTTCTTCCCTTTTCTTTTATATTTCCTTTTCTTATTTATTTCCTTGATAATTTTTACTTTATTCCCTTCCCGCCTCTTTCATTAACCTAATCGCTTTTATTTTCATTTTTGTTCTCCTACTTCATTCATTTATTTATCTTTTTTCATTTTTCCTTCTGCGCTCTTACTGTTCTTTTCCGGTTCCTTCGCCTGTTCCTTCGCCTAGTGACAAATATTTTACTTCTTAAAAATTTTAAACGAATTGAAACCTTTCAGAATTTATGTGGTAAAAAAACTTTCATTCAAACATATTATTCTTACCGAAAGATTTAATTTGTGAAACGATTATTGACTAGTTCGTTTTCAACCGTAAAGGTTTTGCTTTATTCTGCGAACATCGTAGAATAAAGCGAAATCAGACGCAAATTAATACAACAAAAAACATTATTTGAAATGCAATGAGGTATCACTACATGAACTGAGACAGAAAGCCAAGTGGCTCAATAAATGGCGCCAAGTGGAAATAAAAACAAACAAATAATAATCAACACAAGCTAGGGAAACTTAAATATTAGGCTTTTTTTTATTATTTTACCCAACATCGAAGAATTATAATGCTTACCGAAATATTGTTTATATTTTTATAAGTGTTTTAATGCTTACTACAATTTCTTTTTGGTTTTACGGCTCAAAGACTACAGTGGTCATGCTGCGCCGGGACCTACTGTTTTCCGAGGAATCCGAACCTCTTAAGGCCTAGGGAACCAAACCCCGGACTACAGTGAGCAGTGCGATCTTTATGAGATCTCTGAGTAAGCGTTCTTTTTGCACTGCTGGGAGTCGAACCCGGATTAGCCGCGCAATAGGAGAACGCGTTACCACACTGCGCCACCGCAGGGCGCTTACTACAAATGAATGGAGTATTTATTCGATACATCTTTGACAAATTTATTTGATATCGACGGGAATGTTTCATCTGTTTCATAGCAAGATCGGTCGGTTATGTGACAGGCCCAAGCTGACCCAAAGGCATAATTATCCGTCACCCAATGTGCTACAGTCTATTCCATACCACCCGTGGCACCTTCTACCATCTTACAACACTTGGCTGAGGTGGGGTTATGCTCGCAGAGGCCTTTAAGACATCTGCCTTTAACTGCACACTATCAACAATCATCTGCAGTGGTGTCGACATTAGAAACCTATATCAGTCCTTACCTAGACGTTGAGAAGCATGCATCGCCGCCAATGTGGTGTTTTTTGAACACCCTATATATATATATAACATTAAGCTTCTCATTCTTAAATCTATCCATGTAAAAATAATTTCTACGAAAACTAGAAGAATTTGTGAATGCAGAAAACTATGACCACATTTTAGTTATTCATATTTTTCTAAGAACTTCGTTTAGCATTTCGGTTATTAAAGTTTTAGTGATTTCAGATTATGTAACAGCATTGCAAGTTATAGTAGATCGAAAACTGTTTTTCTTTAATTAACTACAGCGCCTTCTTACAAAGGAAGTCAAAATCCAGAAAGTAAATCTTTTTCCAGAATTTTAGCTTAAAAATACGCTGCCTATGTTATACCCATTAAGTTTGTATTACGATATATTCGATAGTTTTTTCTTTTGTTTGAAATTAACATTTTAATTTCACAATTTATCCCATCTTATAAACTAACGTATATCTCACGATTAAGGCTTCAGAACATGTTTTGTAATTAACACATGAATCGTGTTACGATCACAAGCTGACTACAATCGACTTGTGTAAAACTTAAAAGCTAAAAGTTCAAAAATTTAAAAATCATCGCAAATTATTCGTAAATATCACTAATTTTCGATAATTTTTAAATGTTGGATTAACCTGTATTGCCTTAAAAGAGGAGAACTAAAATGTAAAAGACAAAATCATGTCTTTTCCCATTTCGGTTTTATAAGAGGTTGGTTTTTTGTTTTTTTTATAGCAAACGACAGAAATCACCGTTCTTATAGTAAAGGTAATTCTGATCAACCTCATTATATCGGATTGCTAAATTTTTCGCAATTAATTTCTAGAAATTTCAGAAATTTGGCTAGTCTAATTTATCTTAAAACCATTTATACAACACTTGATGAAGAACTAAAGCGTATACGAGTATTTTCCTCTTGGATTTACCAACATTCGCTAAAAGAAAAGCCAAAGTTCGTAAATTAGTTTTTTTGAACCATTTTAAAGGTACCTTACTGAAAAGCAATCACGTAAACTAATTAACACACTTTAGACCCCTATTATTTGTCCTTTAGCACATCAGCTTTTTAATGCCCTACTGTTAAGTTCTAATTATCTTTTGTTGGTTGAAAATGCAGTCTGAAGCTGCGGATCTTAAATAATTCCCCCATTCATCTCCAACTAAATAAGTAGTAAAGTTTTATAGAAATAAAATACAGGGTACCAGGGAGGAAATTTACATACAAAAGGTTAAACACTGGTAAAATAGCAATGAAAAAGATCACCCAAGCTTTCGGACACGTCAGTAGCAGTCCTTCATCAGGAATAATAACGAAGTCACGTTTCTATCTCTTTTCATACTTGAAATTTCTGGAAAACCATCCATCAGAACAGTCCCGCAGAATTGGGAGGCCTCCAATATAAATTATGGAAAAACCCAATGGGAACCAATGAGAAACCTGTACTGTGGGGTACCTAATGTTGGGAAATCCCATATATTTCAGAGTAAGAGTTGTTTGTAAGTTTCTGGAAGTGGTTGTGATGTATTAATGGCTTTCCCATGTAGTTTGTAAGTTTCTCAAGATTCCAAGAAGAGTCTATTATTTTTGTTTGTGATGTGCCGGTGTAGTATTTTTGTTGAGTCCCAGTCGGAATCGTGTCCGTGTTGCAAAGCCTGTTCTGCCAGACGTGAGGCCATGTCTCCTTTCGCGAGTGCTTGTTTGTGTTCTTTTCTTCTTGTTTTGATCATTCTTTTTGTTTGTCCTATGTAATGTTTGTTGCAGTCTTTGCATGGTATTTGGTATATGCGCCTGTGAGATCTTCTGGTGGAGCTGGGTCTTTAACTTTTGTAAGTTGTTTGCGAAGTGTTGTGATAGGGGAATAGAATGTTTGGATATTTGCCTCTTTAAGGATGCGAGAGATCGTTTCGGAAATGCCGTGAATATGTGGAATGGGTATGCGGGTGTGAGATGTATTGTTTAAAGACCCAGTTCCACCAGAAGATCTCACCGGCGCCATATACCAAATACCATGCAAAGACTGCAACAAACGTTACATAGGACAAACAAAAAGAATGATCAAAACAAGAGAAAAGTTACGTGAGACTATGTCGCTTTTCGCGAGTGCTTGTTTGTGTTCTTTTCCTCTTGTGCTGATCATTCTTTTTGTTTGTCATATGTAATACTTGTTGCAGTGTTTGCATGGTATTTGGTAAGCGGCCGGAAGTGCATTTTAAAGAGTCGTAGAGATTAAATGTAAGTTTTTTAGATTTATCGAGTTTTAGAAGGAGAGAGTTCATTTTGGATTGAATTGTTTGTGTAGGGTCTTTTGTGATGCGGGTGTATGTATTTGTATCAGATAATATAAATCTAATAATAATAATAAGGTCTTTCAGAAAAATAGTTAGTTTCTGCAGCTCTCCTACATATAACCTATCAAAATATATTGCACGTCTACTCTCTCCTGTAATCGGTAATAACGACTACACTGTTTCTACTAGCCAATCCTTCTGCACCTCTTTAAATAACCTACAACTTGACGACGACGACCTCATGGTCTCATTCGATGTAATTTCTCTCTTCACTTGCATTCCCACATCACTTGCAATCGACACCGCACTTACACGCCTCCAAAATGACACAACACTACATGAACGCACTTCACTAACACCTCACGACATCTGCACATTGTTGAAATTTTGTCTGGACTCTGCTGTGTTCTCCTCAAATGGTTCTATCCATAGACAAGTTTTTGGCACTGCCATGGGATCTCCGGTCTCAAGTGTTGTAGCTAACTTGGTTATGGAGTCATTTGAGGAAACTACTTTGTCCTCACCGAATTTTAACATTAAATTCTGGAAAAGGTACGTCGACGACACATTTGTTGTACTTAAAACTAATACAGTCTAAAGCCTCTTCCATTATCTTAATAACTTAAATCCACATATAAAATTCACATATGAAACAGAACAATAAACTCCTTTTCCTAGACGTTCTTGTACACAGATCTCACGATAACTCTATCTTCACCTCAGTTTACCGTAAACCCACACATACAGACAGATATCTCGATTTTAAATCACATCATCCAACATGCCATGAAGCTTCCGTTGTTAGAACATTAAGTCTTGGAGCAAATTTTCATTGCAGAAATGAAGAACTTTCAAACACAGAAACCAAACATATACATAAGGCACTTAAAAATAATGTATACCTTAAACGATTCATTCTCAGAAACTGTAGACCCAATAGTACTTCTTTAAACGATAATATCTCTCACACCCGCATATCCATTCCATATATTCACGGCATTTCCGAAACAATCTCTCGCATCCTCAAGGAAGCAAATATCAAAACATTCTATTCCCCTGTCACAACACTTCGCAAACAACTTACAAAAGTTAAGACCCAGTTCCACCAGAATATCTCGCAGGCGCCATATTAAGATTTGATGAATTAAGGATTAAAATTGGATGAATTAAGAATTGATGAATTAAGAATTGATGAATTAAGAATTGATGAATTAAGAATTGATGAATTAAGAATGGATGAATTAAGAATTGATGAATTAAGAATTAAGATTTTATGACAGAGAAATATATCGTGTTTAAGAAAACCATGAGGTTGTGACAGGAATAAAGAAAAGAAGATTTAAGTGGTTAGAGTATTTAGAAAGAATGGGCAGATCCAAGATGGCTAAAAAAATTATAAGGACCAATTCTGTAGGAAGAGAAAAGTGGGACTTCCTAGAAAAAGATGGCTTCGATGGAATGAAGGAAGATCTGAGAAGAACGGAAAGAAAGATCTGAGAAGAACGGAAGAAAGATCCGAGAAGAACGGAAGAAAGATCCGAGAAGAACGGAAGAAAGATCCGAGAAGAACGGAAGAAAGATCCGAGAAGAACGAAAGCGAGGTCCGAGAAGAACGAGAGAAAGAGAAGAAAGACATTGCATAGAGGATAATGGCCGACGATCGTTAAAGAAGTCCCGGTCCTATAGGGACTCTGTAGTCAAAAAAGAAAGGAGGCATTTTCTACAGTCTATGTCTTCAATTATGAATATTAAAAGATCTGCCTGACATCCGATAGTTTATAAGAAAAACTGTAAAATACATTCCAATGGGTTTTGGGATGTTGTGATTTGTCTCCTATCATGTTGCCAACTATGTTTTGGATCAGAGTCCCAAAATTCGTTGATCCATATCATATTGCGTACTATATTAGAGATGTATGGATTTTGGCATGCTAATACATATTATGTTGTTTATGTTTTGCATCAACTCCTCAAAATTCTTCGATACGTATCATATGCCTGTGTTTTACATCACTATTCCAAAATTCTTTGATCTGTATCATGCTGTATACTATGATATGGCTCAACAGACTTTAGTATGTTGATCCAAAATGTATTAGGCAATGTGATAGTATTCTGGGCCCCATATTTCTTCCATTACTTTAGAATTATGTTTTTTCTCTCCTCGATAATATTCCAGCTGGGAAAAGGAAAGTATCCAACAAATTTTTAAATTACTTAAAAAATTAGATTCCTTTCTTCACTAGTAACTTCTGATCGATAATTTTTTCTGAGGTATATAATGTTTTATAATGTAAATTGTTTCCAGTATACTTTATATAAGAAAAATTATAAAAATGTTTGACATGTGTTGTAGTTTGACTACTGGATAAAAATAATAAAAAATATTATTGAATAATTTAAAATACATCCCAATAAATTTAATATAAAGCAAAAAGTGATATTTACACACTTATATCTCTGTCGCTGTCTTCATATAATTATATATATAAATATATATCAGTAAAACTTTTAAGTATTACATCATATGTAACAAATTTATCACATGATTTTACATAGTGGCGCATCTATAATTAATAATTTTACAAATTTCTAATCAAGATTGCTTGTTGTACACCCTCATTACGTATATACGCTCATTAATAAACACAGAATAAATTCCCTTTTTGGAACTTTATGTCTTTTGACAGGGAGAAAAAAAATATTTTCGACTTTGCAAATTCTTACTTCTCCGTCCTAAGCTTACTCTGTTGCTCGGTTTTCTCTTTTCCTTCCTTTTCATTTTGCGTTGGAATATCAAATTCGGTGAACAATAAGCCATATTTATTCCGATGCCTTTTTTTATCAAGATTACGGGAACATAATTACGTTTTCTTTGCATGCAGCTGCAGAAAATCTCCTTAACGGTAAAAAGTTACCAGTTAGTTAATAAAAATGCAAATTGCTCAGAAGCTCATTTAAATATTAAATTCGCAAGCTGTTGCGCGCAAAGATTTTTCCGCAATTTTACTAGAAAATTACCTAAAATTATATTTTTTAATTTAATTATTTTCCTTCGGTCGAATTTAATTTATTTAAAGCGTGCTTTAAAAAACCAACAAGAGGGTGCAGTAATTTCAATTTTGATGGATTGCTCTCACTTAATGCGAAAAGAATGTACCCTGAGTGCAGTAATCTTAATAAGCCTGATTTCCTAAACTATTTCATAAATTTAAATTTGGAGGGCGTTCGTTTTTATTGATGACTTCTACTTAAGCGGGAGTATGAAAAATTGAGGATGGGTTATTACTTTCGCACCCATACTATTGGTGCTCAGAGCTTTATTTTCACGTCTATTGAAATTTTGAATAAATCTCTGAGGCAATCGAAAGGGAGGAAGAAATATTCTCAAAATTCGACATATTTAAAAATTAAAAATTATCTTTTTCAGAGATAAACGATGGTATTGAAATTTAATACAAGTGAACAATAATGGTGCGGGTGCTTATATAAACGCAACAAGTTCACAATAAGTAATGGTATGGACAAAATGCACTGTGCAAGATTTATCGTGATGAAACAGTCAGAAAGATCAACAATTATTGCCGAGTTGTTCAAATTGTTTCGGCGGGAAAACGGCCTGCTATCGTCAGAACCAAAATCAATGTAGTTTTTTTCTGTTGTCACATATCAGAAAAGATTCTGATTTTCCTGATCGACGGCAACGAAGAAAAACTATGACGATTTTTTGTGATGACCAGTTTTTTTTTTTTCACCTAAACAATTGTAAACAACTTATCCTACCTATACCCACAACCTTTTATGGATTTCCCGTCTAAGTAAGTTCACAATAATCAATTTCCGGATAAAGGACTGTTTCTGACGCGTCTGAAAGCTGAAGTAATATTTTTCATCTGCTATTTTACCAGTGTCTAATCCTTTGTATGTAAATTTCAATAATGTTGTTGAATTTTCTAACAGCTTCTGAAGGTCAGTCTTCAGTGAATGACTTTCCTTTCCGTGAGTTCATTGCTTCATGGCAGAAACGGTATCTAGATGTGGGGCATATAGTTCTTTGAACGAATTAGTGAATGAATTTTCCCATCTATCGTCAACGAAAAGACACGTTAAATGATTCGATCTTCGAACGAATTGACACACTGCTAATTCACACATGCACATGCTTCTAAATATGGATGTTTCAAGTAGATTTAGGGTCAGTTTAAATAAAATGCCGGATTAGAGAGATATTAGATTTTATTTTATGATATCACATCAAAATATTAGACTTAGATATCAGATATCGGTCAGAAAAGGTGTCAAAATTTACACGCATCAGAAAGTTCGTTGCTATAACCAGTAATAAAAATTATTTTAGTGTTGGCGATCTTGATAAGGGCAGCAGATGGTACATGAACCTCTATTTATCAACCACTAATCTACTAAATCAACTACCTCAATCTCGGGACGAAAAATATTTATATTCATATATTCGTCATCCAGTCTTTAATCTAATCATTTCTGACATCCACGCTTCAGCTCAAATTAGAGCTTTCAATGAGTGAAAGCTCAACCGTGAAAAAGGCTGATAAGCAAGAACTGGACGATTTTGAGTTATGGTGCTGGTGGAAGATCCTTCGAATATCATGAACAGCTAGATTTGCAAACAGGAGGTCCTGAAACTTATCAACCACGGGACATCACTGAGGGGCAAGGTTACCCGGTTAAGACTGACCTTTTTGGTCATGTCTTGCGCAAGAACTCGCTAGAGAAATCTATGATGCTGGAAATGGTCTCTGGATTCAGAAGGAGAGGCCAGCAAAAAACATGTTGGCTTGACACCATCCAAGCAGACACAAAATTGAATATTGTACAATTGAAGGAGAAAGTTCTGGATAGAAACGCATGGAGGAAGTTGGCATATGAAATCTCCAAGGGTCGGACATGACTGATTGGACCGCAACAATAAAAATGCGTTAACTACTATGTATGATGTGTCCTATAAAGATCTTTATTGTTATATAAATTCATAACATAAAAATGAAGAACTCTATTGAAATGCTGCTTGTGGTAGGTTAGGAAACAACTCAAAATGCTAATTTATTAGAGGGCCTTTGCAATAGTTCTCAGCATCAGCTCTTTTATTTGAAACAAAGGATAATCCTTACAATCTCCGCTGTGAAACGACAAATGCTAAACAACACCTGCCAGGATATCAATTATTGATGGGCCTTCTTCGTACAACTGAAGAAACCCAAGTTGAGGTTCATTGGGTGTACACTAATAAAACACTTACGGGATATTCTTCCTTTTTAATTTCAAACGGCATTTCAATAGACCGCTTCATTTTTGTGTTATGAATTTTTATAATAATACAGACCCTTCCTCGAAAAACTTTTTATAAAAAGTTTGAATTTTACTGCGGAGGGTCAATAAGGGTTATTCTGAATCGGGACGTACAGTTTTCCGAGAAATTCGAAACTTTGCAAGGCCCAGGGAAGAATCCACCAGACGGCTGTAAGTAGTTGGTTTACATAAAATAAGGAAATAGAAATATTGCACTTCAAACCGTGGCACTGGTGCCTGACATCTAACAGTACATGAAATGACAGCAGTCTACATGCGCCTGGTTCATTCAAATCAAATACTGAAAAAGGACGTCAACGTCTGCATGAAAGTCGTCGATAAACTTACACAACTGCATGGGAGATTATTATTATTTACCATCACAATGGTAGCACGATTACCATATACTGTCCGACACGTAAGGCCACTGTGGCAATTTTTTATAATATTTTGTGAATGAATGAACAATTGATGAGGTCTGACATACACGTTTATAAAACTTAAACTAGAACTGTTTTATAAAGAAGAAAGAGGTGTGTATGTCCCTTATGAAGTGTATAAAAATCAGTCTGACACACACACACACACACACACACTCTTTCTTTCTTTCTTTCTTCCTTTCTAAAACAGCTCTAGTTTAATAATTTAATAATAAGCCAAACAATTTTCAGGCAATCATTTGCGTAGAAAAACAATTTTTATTGCTCAATAACTTAACATTTCGATTTGATCAAGTTTCTGAACAATAAAAATCGTTTTTCTACTCAGCTGATTGTCTGAAATTTAATTCGCTTATTATTATAATGCGCCATGAAAGTTTAAGTGAAACTAGCTCTACTTTAAGCTTTGTAAACGTGGGTGTTAAACATTATTTAATGCCTACGCAACTTTGGAATTTACTTATCACAACGTCGACATTAATATTTAATGTCAGAAACACCTCTAATCTATTAAATATTAATATCTAATATTTATTTTATTAGGAACATCTCCGAGTTGAAAGGGTGACAAAAAATTGTTTTGTTTTTGTCGCGTGTGTGAATTAAAACAAGGTGTTAATTTTTACACGAGAGCGAAAAAATCTTTAGAAAGATGCCATAGTAAATTCTGGCTGAATCAGTAAAATTAAACAATTAAAAAAGTAAACAACTGATTTTCCAATCCCCATTGAATTAAAAAATTGTAAACATTTTGGAGCAGAAAAGTAAACAGTTGATTGAATATAATAAACGGTTAAATATAATGTAGGTAAGAAAATAAAATTTCTCATTATAAAAATATTTAAATTTAAATCCACTGACAATTGAAAATAGCGTGGGGAATATAAATTAACACACGTAGGAATACTTGAAATCCTTCACGAACATGAGAATGTATCGTGTTAATAGTGTTAAAATAATAAAAAAAAGTAATAAATTTAAAAAAAAATGTTTCATACATTTGCAAAAACGTTAATAAAATTGAACATAACCATCTCGTCATATTTTAAAATGTGCTGAAATTTATAATAGAAAGAAAGACGTTATTGTGATCAAATGTAGGAAACGACGAAAAAGTGATTATGAATGAGTGAAAACGGCGAAAAAATAATGATAAATCGACTGAAAACGACGAAATGAAAAAAAGTTGATTTTCAGAAAAAGCATATTAGAGAAAAGAAATTACCAAAGAAAAATTGTTCTACTTCTTATCCAAAAAAATTCCATCTGTTTAATTCACATGTTTTTTTTGGCAACCTTTTTCTATATGAAAACAATATTAAATGTTGAAAGCGCTAAGAGAAACACCAACTAGTTTTCCAAAGAAATGTAGGTTTTGAAAAAAAATTACTTTCAATGCTAATATGAAATTTTGCTGAATTTTGAAACTAGACACAACTTCAATAATTGATGTAAGATGGTGGATGTACAATATGTAATTTCCAATGCAAATATTTTCTTACAAGAATATAGAACATGCGTATTTTTTTATACCGCCGCCATATCAGGGTTAAAATCAGATGTAATTTTTTTACTAAAATATATTTCCCATAATCAACACCACCATCGCCTATATACAAATTCAAACGGACCTAAGGCCTTTACGACTTCCAAAATTGGTGAAATTTGCACTTTACGTTGACCAGTTTCATCAGCAAGTATAAGTACGTTTAAAAAATTCTGGATGCACAACAATAATTCATTCATTCTATATATATAAAACCATCAAGAATAATGTCATATACCGAGTATTTTTAAAATAAATAATAATAAGTTCAGCCACAATCTTTTCCATAAAGTTGACTTTTTTCTCCAACAATCTACGTTTGATTGACATTGGCGACAGCAATTTTAGACCAATTGCATAAGTGAAGTCTCGTGTAAGTATGATGAACAAGGGAAAAGGCGATGATTAAAACTTGAGGCCCTGAAAACAACAATGGTACAAGTCTATTTTTGCTCAAAGTGAGATACGAAAGAGTTTGTGTCCAATAAACCACCAGATTCGTTTTGGCCAACAATAACATGGTGCCAACCTGTAGCCAATTAATTACACTATGGATATAAAAACAGTGTTGAAGAAAACAAGGCAATCCCTTAGGATGGCCTTAACTTCCTTGAACTTAACTAAAAAATTTCGTTTTTATGACACATCACTGTCGTCTTCACCTTCTCATATATATAGAAAAACATTAAGAAGTCATGGCATATCACCATTTTGTAATGAATTTTTATGAGGATGATAAAAATGTAACATAGTCTATAATCACTTACTCCCTCCCTCCCCCAGAATGAAATAAGTCTTCCCTGGAAATTAATTAAAATTTACATTTTAGAAGTCAGTATATAAACAGCTACATTTTCCCCGTTCCAAATGTGCTCTATGGGAGAGAGATCAGGAGACCTAGCTTGCCAAGGAAGTATTGGGCAAGCTTGAAGACAATTCATAGCAACACGTGCCGTGTGCGGCCGGACATTGTCTTGTTGAAACGTAAGTCCAGGGTGTCGCAAAAGGAACGGTAACACAACCGGTCGTAGAATGTCGTCTACGTACCGCTGTGCTGTAAGTGTGCCAGAAATGACCACCAAAGGGGTCCGGCTATCAAAGGAGATGGCACCCCAGGCCATAACGCCCTGTTGTGGGCATGTGTGGCGTGCGATAGTAAGGGCAGGATCCCCACGCTGCCCTGGACGTCTCCAGACACGTCTGCGGTTGTCGTCAGGACACAGTTGGAAACGGGACTCGTCACTAAAGACTATACGTCCCCAGTCAGCGCAGTTCCAAGTTGATCGAGCCCGGCACCACTGTAATCGGACTTGACGGTGTAAAGGCGTGAGAGGTAAGCGGCGTAACGGTCGGCGCGAGCGTAAATTCCGCTCTCTCAGTCGTCTGCAGAGGGTCATGTTGGACACATGTGTGCGGGCCACACGTTGGATAGTTGATAACGACGAATCCGGTGCTGTGACAGCTGCTCTGACAATCGCTCTGTCTTCCCGTTCTGTTGTGGCCCTAGGTCGACCGCTGCCGTCCCGACGCTGACATCTGCCGTTGTTGACCCACTCTTGCCAGCACCGTCCAATCGCCGCATCGCTTCGACCCACATGTCCAGCGATTCTTCGATTCGTCCAACCAGCCTCTTTCAATCCGATAGCACGACCTCTTTCAAACTCTGACATATGCTCGTAATGAGCACGAATCTTTCGGCGAGGCATTGTTACAGTCGACGTAAGATATCCGCAGTCAAAATGCAACAGAAATTTTGACCACATATTGAGAATCGCTCCTTATATACACCTGCTGAATGCGCAGTTCCGATGCGCTGGAGTTCCCGCTATTCATTCATTGGACACCAAATTTTAATCATTTGCATGTTCGGTCAAAATGTCTTTGCATACGAAATTTCATTACAATCGGACAACTCTTTCTTGGTGAGTGGATTTTTTTGTTATAGAGTGTATTTCTCTAGGCTAAAACATGAACAAATCTTTACAAGATTTATTTATCATAGCACATATACTTCCCTCTCCCTATCTTTTGTATCAAGACCTTCATGTTGTAATAGTACTTGAGACAGTACAACGGCACTTCATTGCAATATGCAGAGATTCACAAGGCTCACTTTGAACATTGCTTGGGGATTAAAAACAGATGATGTCATGAACAGATTACATATTCAACAGTGCAAAACTCTTCCCGGGATCAGCGAGAAGGAGCGATACCAGGAAACAAAATTTCGAATATGATGATATTATCTCATTTATGCTTTTATATTTTATATGTCAAATTCCTTGCCACTGGAAAAATGGTTTAACGGCATCTCTGCAAGCGTTTCTCACTCCTAAATGCTGCACGTGGTTAAAGACCTGTCTTGAAACTCTGTGATTCTTAAAGACATTATTATCCTTTTCAAGGTTAACACAATTGCCAAATAATCAACACGAGTAGCATGTTTTCTGTAATTTTTTTTCATGGAAAATTAAAGTGGATAATATTTTTGACACGAGCTTTTTTTTTTTATCTCATACTTGATAATAATGAGCGAAATAATATCCTACAAATCTTACATACGAAGAAAGGGAGCACAATTTCTGTACCTCTGTTTCCAAGCTGGTTAAGCTTGATTCACACAGAAGGTTCCCGTTCGACTCCCGACAGGGGCGTGGTCTCTTTATCTGCTATATATAAAAGCTCCAATTTAAGCTAAAAACATGTGAGTGTAAAAAACATTATGCAACACTGGTCCCTCTGATCGATTTTTCGCGCGATTTTTCGCAGATTTTGGCGCAGTATAGCCCAGATGCTCTTGCGCCATAAAAAAGCCAAACAATCAATCAATTTGATGGATTTTTAACTCAGTGTAGTACTTTAAGGCTTAAATGCATCGTTGTTTAAAAACCGGGTATTATTTCAATTAAAGTTTTTGAACTACAATCTCCTAGAATATATTTCAAAATTTTCAATCTAGACGAAAATCAAAATAAAAATTTTAGTGGTTATGTTTGCCATGAAAATCTGCAAGTAACCGGCAAAGTTGTGTTATCTTCATAGCTTTTTCGATTATAAGAGCTTCTTACATATACTGCAGAAAGCATAAAATGAATATAACAAATTTACGAGGAACACGCAGAACGCAAAGATATATTGAACAAATGCTCGTTTGGAGAGGATAGAACTAATCAGAAAAATAGGTTAAAAGAAAAATATGCTAACTATGTGTTAGTGTTAACGGTACACAAATATCCTAAATACTTAACTTGCAAGTTGCCTCTTCTAGAGCACTGCCGGATTGCACGGCTCTTAAAAGGGAATTAGCGCGAAAATGGGTTGCAATTGGGTAATCTTAGTTCATCCTTTAATTCAAACACAAAACGTTTTTTATCCTTACAATTTCTTTTCGTTCCATCTGTGGCTCTGATTGCAATTAATCATGCTTAACGAATGCTTGGAGCCCAACGAAAGTGAAAACCGTTATTTGCTGAGACAGTACCATAACAGTCTTAAAAGAGGCTGCTTTGGAGCATAAAGATTTGACGTGACTCCACACAATATGTCTGAGTAAAAAAAAAACAATATTTTGCAAACGTACCTTTGAATTTATCAATGAATGTCGACTCTTTTCAAATTGAAACTTTTTCAAACGCATTAAATATTGCTGTTAAACACAAATGCTGTCTTACAAGCTGTTTGTGTTTTCTAGTTAAAGATTGCTACACATTTAATCAACAAGCTAGAAGTTAAAACAAAAAAAAATTTAAATGAGTTGAATTCTTCTTCTACAAAGCGATCTTTCTCTGTTCGTATGACTTTAATTCTTGTAGTTCAGAAATTTTTGTTCAGAAATGTAAATTCATGTTGATAATTACTTATTTGCTATATTATTAAATTAAGAGCCTAATAGCACATTAATAAAACATTCAATGGTTACGGTCGGCACCTTCGGGTCAGCTGAGCTGAATTAGGCATCCAATAATCTTGGATAATTTTAAATAATTCGAAGACTCCTTAAGTCATCTGTCTCTTTGTAGGTAACCAAATACGCCGTCTTAGAGCATATAATATACAAATAAAACAGAATAAATAGAGATACTAACTTAGAATGGTTGAATGGATTATTTATAACCGACTCGAGAAGAACTTAAATTTACCATCGAATCATGATACATTTATACCCAGCCAAGTTGATTGGGAATAACCTAGTTCAGTGGCCTCGAAGCTGATGGACACATAACCAGTGACACATTTTGTCAATTTAAACACAATTGAAGGTGCTTTGAAAAAGTCAAATTTTCTTGAGTTTCCTTAGAACAAGTTAAATTAGGGCTTATTCACATTAATAAATAGTGCATAGGACAACAAGAATTGTACGAAACATTCATATGATAATGACGAATGTTTAAACGGGATTGGAAATGTTTTGAAGGGAATAACGTAACAGTTCCTAAAAACCTATATATGATTCGGAGAATTTTGGAGAAACGTGAAGAAATCAGTATTTACTAACGAAACTGATTGAAGATGATACGATATATCTCTAAATAAGTGAATGTCTCTAATAATGAATATCTCTGATAAATACGCATCATCATATGCTAGTGCACAATTTAATTACTATATTATTGCGCAATAGAGATGCTCATTGTATCGATTATAATTTTAAATAAAATTCTAGGTGCTCTAGAACTAAGATCATTTTTATACATTTTCACATATTTAATAACTTAGTATTTACATATAGTCCTAACCACTGATTTATGATATGTATATTACCAGTACCCGTTGCAGAAAATAATGGCACATCAAGAAATATGTTCCAAGACGTAATAAAATGTGTGCAATTGTTTACATTTCTTTTCCCGCGTAAATACATTATTTGGTACATATTCCATGTGATTTTCTGTTATGGTGCACAGTATACAAGTCGTAACATATAAATATTTCCCTTTCTGTGTGTCTATATAAACCATAATGAGAGAAAAGTTGAGCATAAACTGTGACACAGTTGATAGAACATCGTACAGGGAAGGGGACGGTCTTGGGTTTAAGTCTTGTGCCCTTTTCCCTCATATGTATATATTTTCTAATTAATTAGATACATGCATTATATGTACCAATCATAATTATAAATATATATATGCTAGATCTGAGTTCGAGCTCATTTTTTTAGGCCGGAGCCGGTAGTTTTAAATAGAACTTTAACCTCTTGACGTACGATTTAAATTTAAAGAAATTTACTAAACTACTCTATTTAATTTCCTTCGAATTTTCATTTCTACAGTCCTCGAAAACGAATCATATAGCTGTATTCCTGGGAGAATTTCGATATTGAAAAGTCAGTTTTTAGCTTCAGTTTCATTCATCTAATTAGCCCGGGCTTTTCTCACATATAGAACCCGTTTCGGGCTCATCCCATCTCACCTCCAATACCTGCATCCAGGACAAAACAGAAAAAATTAAAGACAGTTTTTTGACATTTCTTTGAGGAACAACTTTACCTAAATTTTAAAATCTCTGATATTGATCTGATAAGCATACTTAATACCTGTTTAAATTATATACATTTGCTATTGGATAACGGGGTCAGGTGGGGGCAGACTTCCGATGTCTCAGGTTTGTTAGGACATTTTTTTTAAATACAGCATTGGCCTGATCGGCCTGAGCTGGAGGCAGATGTGAACAAAATTACTAGGTAGAATAAATGTAATAAATGAATATTATAATCATAACAAAAAATATATTATACAATAATTTTTGCCACCCACGTGTTAATTAGCTCAAACTAGAGCTTATTTGTTTTGGAGAAAAAGAGACGCTTTCCCCATCCTGGATTCGAACCAGGGTCCCTCCGTTTAGCCTGGAGTGTCTTGGATCGAGGCTTTCTTGTGTTGACCATATTTGGCAATTGTGTTATCCCTGCGGAGGGTAATAATACCTTAACATCTTTACATACGGAGAAAGAGAGCGTTGTTTCCTGTCCTCATTCGTCTAGCGGTCCAAGACACTCCGGGCTAAACGGAGGGACCCTGGTTCGAATCCAGGATGGGGAAAGCGTCTCTTTTTCTCCAAAACGAATAAAGCTCTAGTTTGAGCTAATTAATACGTGGGTGGCAAAAATTATTGTATAATAAATTCCCCCACGAAAACTCACAAAAATCTCGCCCCGGAGGCTTTCTTGTGTTGACCATATTTGGCAATTGTGTTATCCCTGCGGAGGGTAATAATACCTTAACAAAAAATATGTTAACTACTTGATAGTTTTTGGATGAATAGAGACAATGATGAGGCTCAGGCTATTTCTGGGTTAAGTGGATTCCAGTCTCGGATAGTATTGGGAAAAAATTTAAATTTATAGGTGTCTGATTTGGCATAGATAGAAAGCAATTTGAAGGAATGGTCAAGGCGGGCAGAAGTGTAAGAGGCGGAAGTAAGTGTTGGGTTACTGGAAGGAGATGTTATGTTATGGTACATTTTAAAAAGTAGTGTTAGGCGATGATATTTACGGTCATTAGCCAAGGGGATAAGTCCAAGATCTTGTTTAAGTAATGATATTGTTTGTCGTGGTAACCAAGAATCAAAAAGTTTACAGCATCAAGAGGTCAAGAAAACTGGTCGATGGTTGAGTTGGTGGTCATATGGGCCAGATTTATGAATGGGAATAATTTTATTAATTTTTTAGTCAAGTGGTAATCTACCAGTAGAGAGGAATGAATTAAAAATAAGTATAAGATAGTCGGAGATTTTATGAGCACAATATTTAAGAATACATTTGAAATACCATCTGGACTCGAAAAATAAAATTCAAGGGATTGTAGAAGTTTAATTAAGCCAGAGCGGGGGATAGTAATGTGGAGAGGGAAGGACGAAAACGAAGTAGAGAGATTATTGGAATCGGTAAAAGTACTATTAGAGAAGACAGAATGAAAAGCGTTATTGAAACTAGTAGCTATATATTGAGGGTCAGTGAGAACTTTATCATTCAACCTGAGGGAAGTGCATGGTAATTGCTAGAGTCTGAGAAAGTTCCAGAATTTTTGTGAGTTTGAAAACATAAATCTGGGAAGGTCCTCAGAAAGGCATTTACGTTTAGAAGTGGAAATAAGTTGTTTAAGTTTGGAAGATGATAATTTAAAAGAAAGTTCAAGAGAAGGATTATATGGATTTTTAGTTAGGCCAAGTTTTGCTATTTAAGTGAATAATATGTGGATTCCTCCACGGTTTCGTGCTTTGATCAGCTCTACGAGTGATTTTAGGAATTGAGTTTAGAGCTAAAACAATAATAGATTTAAAAGAAGACCAAAGGTTGTCAACGTCAGAATGGAGAATCAAGTCTTTAAAATCGTTAAAGGAAGAAGAATGGTTTGAAAAATGTCTACATTAGCTTCGTTAGAGTTTGTAGTATAGGTTGGAGGAATGGCTTTTGAACGGAAAAAAAGGAAACAAGATGAATATCATGGTCTGAAAGGCCCAGTACCACCATAATATGAAGAATAGGGATGTTAGAAGAAGTAAAAATTAAGTCCAAGACATTAGAAATATTTATTGTGGAATGTATAGAGGAGGAGGAGACCTGTTGTGTCAGATCAAGAAGAAATAAAAATTTGAATAAAAAATCAATTTTGGGAATATGATCTGATGTCGGAAAAGAATGTGACCAGTCAGTTCGTGGTAAATGGTAAATTAAAGTTGCCAGCGATAATAGGTTAGTGGGTAGGCTGAAAAGGTTCAACAACATCAAGAAGTTCCAAATAGACGGATGACGGGTAGCCAGGAGAGAAATAAACGAAAATAATAAGTGTGAGTTTAGACGTGGGAGAGTGCCCTACTAATCCCAAAATCACAATCTTGATGTCTTCTTTGCTTTGTATATTTATCCAGTGGGCATACTGCATTATCTAACCCCATAAAGAGTTGTATATGGAATTGATGGTATTCATTTGATGTGTACATAGACATAGTACAATATTTTTCTAATTGGAAATTTTTTGGTAGAGGGCCTGTGCAGATAGTTATATTCTATGTTTTTATACATATACAAAGCCCTGTAAAGTAAATAAATATTCAACGTTTTTTCATAACTTGAATGTATTTTCTTCTTCTGAAGTTTTCATGCAACTAGCGGTTAAGCAGATAATTGAAATAGAATCTATTCCAAACCACATTGTACAATGCACTTTATAGATCAATTTTACTTTAAGATCGATTTTTTCTAAAGATTATATCTGACAAAATACTTATATGTGTTTAATCTAAATTATCTGAGTCTTGATTTTCCCCCGCAAGTAATTAATCAGTGAGTAATATTAATTAAGTAGATTTGCCTTTGAAACGAATGGCAAGTAATGATGAGATCCAGAACCTGATGAAGATGCTCTTGCTTTAGCCATGTCAAACACCGTCAGCGAAAGAATACACTTTTGGAAGATAAATGGCGCTTTTTAAGACTAGGCGTTGACGCCGTGGCTAAACGTTGCCGTTATCTGAAAAAAGTCAAGCGTTATTAAAACCTCTTTACGTCAAAAAATGACTGATAGTGTAAACACGCGTCTAAATCAATTAATCAACCTCTCAAAGCATGGAATGATTAATAGGTTAGTGCACTTTCATCCACACGGACTTCCTTTGTCGTACATGAAGTTAAGAAGTGTCGCAGGGCGTAACGGCATTTTTATATTCGTCTAGGAGACTACTTTTCTTCTAGAAAAGAACTATGAAACCCACTTCAAAATTCTGTATCTTAAACAGATGATGTTTACACACACACACGTATAGGTTTAAGGTATATTTTTCGCGCAGAATCGAGAGAAGCAATTTTTGTAGATCGACCTCCGAGAACGGCATTCTGATTAAACAAAATCTCTGTTATTCGCAGCACGATGGCCTTTCCGAAGTTTAAATCGAAATCAAATCGTTTCAAAACTAAGAAAAACTAGCTACTGCCGTTTATCAAGGGCTAAAATTCCTCACGTACCCTTCGTTTTCGACAAGAGTTGACTAGTAATGTTTACTAGAGTGTCTATCAGATATAAAAGGTTATTTTCTATATTTAGAGCAATACACAAAACTCAGGACGTATATCGCCGTTTAAAAAAGTTTATGAAACCCTTGTTGTAAAATGTTATACACAAAGATTAATT
>QLNU02015003.1:165451806-165487639 GCA_006491805.2 Dysdera silvatica
ACTTGGTTTGTCAACCTGATGGGAATTTCACCTCATGGCTTAACGATTTCGGTGCACTAGAATATGTTCGTATTTCAGTCTAAGAGTAGTTTAACTAAGTAGCAGTTTAACTGTGGCAATCCGAACTTCGCTTTACCAAAATCAGACTTAACCGAAATGGTCAGCTGTACGAATTTTATTTTAGTAGGCATTTGGTCGATTTTGTCTTTAAAAACCGCTCAAACTCATTTTCCAATGTTCACGGGTCTTAAGGGAGAAACAACAACAAGTAATAGATATCGGATGTGCATACTTATATATATATATATATATATATAACCCGTATAAATAATTATATGTGTAGAATTCGCCGCTTCAGTTGCGACCATGGATTCTACACATACAATTCTGATGAATATAACTGACTTTAGAAAGTTGCCTGAGTGAGCCCGACGTCCGTTGACATTAAATAATTTTGAAAATTCGTGAAATGGTGCATTGTAGCCATTTGTGAAACCTTGAATGTGGTGGATGCAAATACTAAATTCACTGTAGTGCCCGAACGGCTAATTTTTGGAAAAAAAATAATTCACTGATAAAAACATGCTTATTTTGATGTTCTTCACCTGTTATACATACTTGGCAGTTCCCAACTCTTTTCTAGTGTGTTAAAAGAAAGGCATTTTTAGGCTTATTTTCACTAAACAGTAACACAGATCAGAATCAGAAAACGGAATTCAGATTTCCTTTCTCTCTACCGTATTATTATTTCAATCATTTAAATTGTGCATCAAAAATTGCACTTAATTCATACAATTGGCTACGTAGCAACGTGATGGACGTAAACAGTAGTTACGCTCTACAGCCAAACTGGCCCCTAATGCGAATACGGAGATATGTGCAAATATGCTTTATTTGGTGTCCCCCAATAACCACTCTTATTTTGTCGGTAGAGTTCAGGACCACCCTGTACATCCATCCATCCATCTCAGACATAAATACCGATATGACTACTTAAAAAGCAGGTGATAATTTTATTGAAAAATATTTTGTGGCGTTTTACACTAGCTGTGTACTAATTTAGTAATATGTAATAAAACGTGCTTAAGATAAATATTTTGTAGTCCGTTCGCGGAAAGTTGATCGATGGTCACGTTAGAATTCACGGGAGCTAACGCCACAAAAGGGGCTAGTTCATTACAGTAGAGGGGAGGACGTAATTTCAGAACCGATTTTTGTCGCAGACAAACGATCGCTGAAATCCAGTTCTGAAAACTCGTCCTCCCCTCTACTGTAAAAAAGTAGCCCGTTTGTGACGTCAGCTGCCCTAAATTCTAATGGGACCATCGGTAAACTTTCTATGAAAGGACTACAGTTCTCTGCACCTTTACGTTGAAAATCGAATTTTTGAATAATCAATTATTTTGCTCATCCAAAATCGGGTCAAACATTTTATTTCCGATAATTGGGATTATATTGTACATATAAATTGATCATTGTTAAGAGAAAACTAATTAGTTCCTTTTCAGTTTATTTATTTTTAAGCCATGTGAACGAAGAGTTAAGAATGATCAAAATTCGCGAATATGTTAAAATGCACATGCGTGTGAATGTGAGTATAAACATTAAAAAACTATATACTCTGTCACATATCTACATGCACACAGTATGGGAAAACATAAAAGCCGATAATTAATTGCTGATAATTATTAATATAATATAAGCTGATAATTAATAGCCGATAATTAATGTTCAAGCAGTTATTTGCGTGTAGCTTAAATACGCGAATGCTGAGCACATTCTATTAATTGATACTATCAAATACTGAGAGACAATGCAATTAAATAGAACATAAAATCATTATGTAATTATATTCACATAATAATACTGTTTCAGTACAGATAATTTCTTTTTGTTTCAGAGTAAATATAATTGTGATGTATAGTGATGTGTATGAAATTGTATTATAGTGATATAAGAGCTTAATATTTACTACTTATATGTAAAAATTAAGCACACACAGTGTTTAGTATCTTTAACTTTATTTCATAAAACTTAAATAGTTTAAATTTACTATTTTACACACACAAATTACGTTAAGTTTTTGATACGTAAACTTGCATGCCTATCGAAGTTTATGAAACTGGGGAATTAATATCTTACATGTCGATAACAGTGTATGTATTAAATTGTAACGTTCATTATATTTTCTATTCTAAGGTCATATACAAAAACTTCCTTCTCCTCCCTTATAACATTTAAATTATAGGATAGTGTAACCTAGAAATGTACTTCGAATTTTCTAACCATTTTACCTTTAAACGTAAACAGGGCTTGCCAAATCGGGGAGAAAAATACTCGCCAAATTGAGGAGGACGGTACTCGCCAAATCAGGGAGGACAGTTCTCGCCAAATCGGGAAGAACAGTACTCACCAGATGTGAACCATATTGGCTCACCTCAATAGTAAAGCTTTGAAACCTGGTAGCAAACTTTTTATACTCACCAAATGCAAAGATCTAGTCACGAATGGAGACTGGATTTGTGGATCACTGGGTATGAAGGAATTTGGACGGGGTTTGGTTCCCTGAGTGATAAGAAATTCGGAATCCCCCTGAAAATTTGAGGTCCCCCCCATTATCCTTGCTCTCCCCGTGCCTTAAAGTTCACAAAAAAGGATGTTAAGAACCTTGGATGACGATATTTAGAAGACATTTCGAATCCTGTAATTGAAAGTGAATTAAAGTCTTAAAAATTTGCACAAGTTACGCAATCACAATTTTAAAACCGTTGTTAAAAATTGATATGCAACTATTAGCGTCCATCGAATATATGCGAATGAGTGTATAGGGTGAACAAAAACTCCATGTAAACTTGAAAAAAAATCATAAAAAAGAGAAATTATCGCACTGAATTGCATATACCTATTTTAATGCATGGTCTTTAATGGTTTACAAATTTATCTTCTTTCATTCATTCTATCTGAACAGTCATACACGTTCACTTCCCGTCAGCCATTTACAGATGTGTAAAATTATAGCCACACTAGTGTGTTGCGTATTTATTAAAAATTGCACAGAATATTCTCCAATTCACTACGTGTCCCAAACCATTTGTAAAAGCAAAAGAAAATTTTATGACGCTGGAGATTTTTGGCCGACGAATTTTTATGCTTTGCTGTAGACGAAAAAGTATTGATGTCGAAGTTGAGAAAAAAACGGATGAGCTTGAAGGAGTAGAAAAAGAAATGTATTTTGACTCCCCACAGGACGGAAATTGATCCACCATTCTAAGAAGGAGGAGGACATTTTTTTCGCTTTTGGACGAGAAAATGCAATTTTTCCAAAATTATGGAAAGTGCATTTTTATATATGCAGTACAGATATCAGAAGCTTTCATTTTTATTCAAAATCTCAACTTATATATGTGCATATGTATTTATTTAGCAACTTAAATATCCAATGACTAAGTCCTAATTTTTCACTAATAAACAACAGAGATTCAATCATTTAGTAAAGCAATCAATAAATCAGTCAATTTATTTTACAAATGCATGAAAATTGTCTCAAAATACATAGAAAATATTGAGATGAAAGTATGGTAGTGAAACTGCTGTTTATATAAAACTGTCCACTTCTTATTTCCTGGAAATGAATTTTATGTGTTAAAATATTCGTCGCCATATTCGATAATTTGTGTCTCATTTTTGTCGTTTAGTCTACTAGTATACTAACTGTATTTAACTCTGTATAAAGTTCTTTTTTCAGAGTTTCTATTAGCAGTTAAGTATTTCTTAAACGGAATTTCCACTATAGCTGTGACAATAAAATTTACCCTTTATCCTTCATCCATTGGCGTACGCAGGTGGTGTTGATGGGGGTTGTAACCCCCCATTGCAATGAAATTTTGTATATTTAACATAGGAATATGTGAGTTGTAGCTCTGTAACCCCCCATTGAGCCTATAACCCCCTTGCTAACTTTCTGGGGACGCTTATGCCTTCATCTATTTTATATCCTGCTCCTTTGAACTCTTACTTGCAGTAATAGTAAAACAGAACTACTATAATATACTGCTTATCCAATTCGCAAAATGTGATAATTATTTAGTTTGATTTTTGAAACATATAATTTATAATTCTGTTGTTTTAGGATATGCAATGCAGACGATTTGCATTAGAGATCCTTTGAATCAAAAGTACTGTCCGATTTTTATGAATTTTCCTCAAATACCTAGAGTAGGTTTAGACAAAATATGCATGATGGCATGGGCGCCCCGAGAGGGGTGCAAGGGGTGCATTTGCATCCATGGGCGTTCGCAGGATCATATGCAATTGGGTGCATCCTGGAAAATTAGAAACTGAATGATGCTGTTAAAATAAGTAACTAGAACGTTCAACAGATGGCGCTGTTAGTCCTCGGTAATTCGGGCAGCTTTTGTATGGGGAGGACGATGATTGAGACTCCAGTCCAGTGTTGCCTGTCGGAAAGAAATTTCCCCTCAAAGGAAGGCAAAATTTCACACACCAGCTGGAAATTTCCCTCATTTTTTTTTTTAAATGAGAAAATTAGTTATTACGTGTTCTCATATTTAGATACCTACACGCACTTTCGATGTAAAACGGTACGAAAATTGTACCGTACAATTCCTACAACTGTATATTGTGACTAATAAATGTAAAAAAAAATATTCTTTAAATTTAGAGGGGTTTTTTTCCAAAAATATTGGTTTTGCAACATATCCCCTTTTCACAACGACTACTTCAATATATGTGTATTTAGTTCATTGACCAAATTAATAAGATATATATATTCACTTAAAAAATTGCTACTCCAATCATGCCCAATACAGATCGACCTTTTTTCTGTGTAGCTTCAAATGATTGTTTTCGATGGGAATAACGAGCGAATTACTGCTACCATATTCAAAGCAACCTGTTGAATGGGATAAGCTTGCATTAGTGGAGACGAAAAAATAAGTTGATTTTAAAAAATACTCTTGCTTTAATCCCTGTCCTCCATTTTACTGAGAAAAGATTGTTTCCACAGCGTTAAAAACATCGCGGTAAGCAGGAATGAAGTTGGCGCCATTGGTTGACAAAGGGTGAGATTATTATTCAGTGACCCACAACAATTCAAAGAAAAGTTAGTCCAAAAATATCACTCAATTGGAATTTTTCCTGGATGCACCCCCTTGCATATACTTCTTGGGGCGCCCCTGCATGACGATATGGTAAACTCACAACCCATAACTTAACAAATAAAGATAATTACTATAATCACCTGATGTTAAATTTTTAAAACCGCTTAGATATCTACACCTTTTTGTTACATATAAACCAGGGGTCTTCAACCTTTTTCAGTCCAGAGGCCAATTTTGCTTATTCTTGCTAACTCGCGGGCCGCACTAGTGTATTGGTAGTATTATGAATGAGCAAATGCGGATCCGGGGGGGGGAGGGCGTAGTGTGTGATCCCCCTCCCTGGATTCGCTTTTGTTGCCTTTTTATTTATTTTTTTAATCTCTATTTGTTTGCCCCCTGCCCCGAAATTATTTTTTAGATCAGCCGCTGGAACTGAATATACGTATATTACAGCGTAAAATACGTATGGAAGCAAAAAAAAAAAATTTACAATACTTTTAGTTGTTAATATATAAAGCGAAATCAAACCTTTTAGTGAGATTTTTAGCACTGTTTATTTTTAACAAGCCTGTCATATCTTATTTTTGACGTTGCAACCCTAAGAGTGTTTTTAAGGTGGACGTCAGTTCGCTTTCATTTTGAAGGGAAAGACTTTCATTTTGGGGTATCAAGGACAGAATTTGCCATGGTCTTGGAATAACACCCTTCATTTATCATGAAAGTTGGAATTTTTTACAGTGAAAAAATATATTTTGGGGGTCATGACCCCTGTGACCCCCTCCCCTCCCCGTATCCGCGCTTTTATCTGTTATTCTGGTCCTAATTTTCAATTTTACTAACTTCATTCACGAAAAGAGTTGTTGGCAGACTTAAGTGTTCCCGAATAAAGATATCGCTTTTACAGTATACAGTCGCATGATTGGAAGATGTCGTTATCGACATATTTAGAAAAAAATTGAACGAGCCCTGAGTTGAATTTTATTTTAAAATCACTGTTGCACTGCAAATCAATAAAACTACCTTTAATACCCATATACGCAAGAAAATTAAAGTAAAATATGATTGAGGGAAGACCGTGTGTTTAGTTTTCTATGGTTTTAAAATATTTATTGCTGAATGTGAACAGAATAAAATACACACACTTAAGATTCACAGGCAGCAAGAGTGTATTTTTGTGTGAAACAATTTGTATTTTTTCATGAGCCAGCAGGCCGCGGGTTGAAGACCCCTGACGTAAACATTTATATAAACAACATGCATAATTAATGCCATCCATGCATGTGCTTAACTTTAGTAATTTATTAAAAATTTATTTTTATTTATCTCTCAAAATTTAATTCACCTTTTCGAATTTGGTACAAATATTTAATAATTATCTAAATTTAGCTTTTTATTCTTTTTTTTTAATTTTAATCATCAACTATGTTTTGCAATAGGCGCAGAAGGTTGTCCCTACTCTACTGTCTGTCTATCTGTCATATTCATTGATGCGGTTCTCTTAATAGAATGCAAAAGTGCAAAGTAGGCAAATAAAATAATAATAACGCGACTGTTTTTTTATCTTAATAGTAGTAGTATAAAATGAACTGACTTAAGCATAATATTCCCCAAACTCCGAGATAAAATCGTCAGCCAGCAACATTATGAAAGAGACGACAAAATGACTAAAACATTAATGGTACAGAAGTTAATATGACATCAAAGTGAAACGAGAGAACCCATTTTCTCATTAGGTTTCTGCGGGTTGCCGAGATCATTTGGCTGATTTAGTGCCTCACGTGGCCACAAAGACCAGCCAAGAACGCTTTAGTGCCATATTTCTTCCCGCGTAAATATTACCATACTTTAAGTACCTCTTGCCTCCGAAGCAAAGACATAGTTCGCATATTTTTGTGCTGAGAAGTTATTATCCGCTTTTACTAACATACAATGATGATAATGTGCCGAGAACACGTGCTCACGCCTTTTATGCTTCGAAATTTACCTCAAGACATGTCGTATTTCTCGAGAAGTTCTCGAATGCCGGTCACGAAAGCCGTTACGGACACTTGAAAACCTCCAAAATATCCGCCGTCAACGATGCCATATTTTTGAATGCAGTGAATGGCGCTTTTATGCCCAATTTATGGAAGCAGAGAACTTATTTGAGTGCCCAAATGAAATTATGAGTTGAGTATACAACGTAGAAAAGGAGTGATAAATTGCCCAAATTGAAATAGACCACAGTAATAAATTTCCATAAGTTTGAAACTCCTTAAACGAGGCACTGATTGTTTTAAAAAGAGTTTCAATTTATGAGTAATTAACAAAGCCACAATAAGCGTATTAGAAACAAAACCTTGTTAATTTACCTTGACCTTGATATTCAATAATTTTCGAAATTAGAAATAACAAGTACGAAAACAGATTTTTTACTTCAATGATGAATGGTCGGTTGATTTTTGTACCGTAAAAATTTATGATATATTTTATGTATATTTATGATTAATTTATGATATATTTTAATTTCCAGGAGTTATTCATAAACTCATTACCAATTTTTAAATAAGAATTCAAATAACGCACTTGAACGTTAATAATTTTATGCTTCAGTACAGGGTTTGAATTAACCGATTTTCATATTATAATTCGCTATATTATCAATTTGAAATTTCTCTTTAATTTGAAAATCTAATTTTTATAAAGTATATAAAGAATATTAAATTTCTGCTTTAAGAATAAAAACGTTAAAAATTCGACTAATGCTTTTTTAAATATAATTGTGGCATCAAAAACCTAATGTACGTTTTTTGGTGCTTTCTGTAAGTTGTGGTTGAATAAAATCATACCATCTCAGACCTTCAATAAACCGACTCCAGCCAGAGTAAAGATTATCGAATAAATGAATAGTATGTTAATCTAAATATGCAAAACACTCTCTACAGAGCTAAGAAAATTACAAATATTGTATACAAAATATTTATTGAGTATTTATTTTCATAAAAATATTACAAATTTTTTTGTCTTTACTTAAATTCTCTATTGTGAAGCGAAATTGCGTCACATTTTGGAATGTTGTTTATTGTTCTGCATTCAGGAAATATTTTGGAATGTTGGCCAAAATATTCGGAACTGTATTACCAAACGACGGGAGGCTAAAGTTCTGAGAGAAGATGGAGAACTCTATCCTCATCACAGAGATGATGACGAAATATGAACATGAAAATGTGCAAAAGAAGAGAGAGACTTCAACTAAAGTGCAAATGAAGGTTTCATCAACCATCAGAAAGAAAGTCCCACAATGCCTAACATCATACTCCCAAGGAAACGGCACTGAGACTGTTTGAGGCCGTACTCGAAACTTATAAAATCAAATACTCAGTGGACTGTATAGAAAAAAATACTTATGCATAAAACTCGTGTATTTAACTTTGATTCCATTACAGAATCGTTATATTTTTAACATATCTTCTCAAGTGGTACTTCATACTTTTAATTCCCGCTTCCCAAAGTCCCCGAAGTGTGAAGCAGTAGGTGGATTAAATAGCCAGTTAATGTTTTCTGATGATAAATAACAATGAACTTGTTCATCACGTAGAATAAATTTTAAGTTCTTTTTTAATTCATTATTTGCACCTTTGAAATTAGTGCCACAGTCACCGTAAATTTCAGCTGGTTTTCCTCTGAAAGCGATGAATCGTTTGAGTGTTGCAATAAAAGTTTTCATAGAAAGATCACCAACTACGCCTAAATGAATCACTCTTGTAGTGAAATAAATGAAAATACAAACATAGCACTCACTGTGTTTTACACCGCTACCACTACGCATCTTAATATTAAAGGGATCTGCAAAGTCCACACCTACTTTAGAAAATGCTCTGCTTGCTACAACTCTTGAAGTAGGAAGATCAACCATGAGTTGAGATGATAGTTCAGCTCGACGCCTACAACAAGTCAGATATCGACGTACAACCTTCCGAATAGTATCTCTCGCATTCATAACCCAGAACTACTGTCGTATAAAAGACATCAGTAATTAAGGACCTCCGGAAAGATAGTTAAATGAAAATATCTTATAATCAGTTCTGTTACGTGATGATTTTTTGGAAGAATAATAGGATGTTTTTTCTTTTTAAGAGTATCTGCATTGGCCAATCGTCCATCAACTCTTATGACTCCAGTAGTATCTAAACGTGGTTTAATGAAAAAAAGTTTATTAGATGGTTTTAAAGCTTTACCTGTTTCTAGTGAATTCTTCTATATTTTGTATGCAAACAGAAAAACGAAATATGTCACTAACTGGTTGCTAAATAATTCCTAACATCTTAACCTTTTCATCTTTGTCTATTACCATTGAAAGATTCGATTCTATTAAATCCTTTGAAATGTTTTCTAGATCAGACGAAACGTTTGAAACCCATTTACATAGCTTGAATCCTCCTTTTTCCATCATCAGGGTCATTTGTTCGATAAAATTGTAAGCCTCTAATTCTATTTGAGCACGTCATCTGCATAAAAATTTCAAAGAATTATTTTATATACTATAGGAAATTCATCCTTCTCATCCAAAGCCAGTTGTTGCATTGTTCTAGTAGACAGAAACGGTGCACAAGCTGTTCCATAAGGTACTGTCACTAATCGGTAAGTATTAATTGGGACACTTGGATCATCCCTCCATAAGATTCTCTGCCAATCAGTATCTTCACTATGTATCTTTATTTGACGAAACATCTCCTCTACGTCTGAGCATATAGCAATTGGATAAGTTATAAATTGCAGTAGAACTGTATATAGTTCCTCTTGTAGTCTTGGACCGACCATTAACAGTTGTTTAATGAAAATCTAGTTGACGGTTTAGCTGATACGTCGAAGACTAAACGTTGCTTAGTTGTGGTACTAGATTCGTCTAGGGCAGCATGATGAGATAAATAAAAAGCTGGCTTCATAAAAATGTCAGATTTGAATACACATTCCATATGTCCAAGATTACGGTATTCCTTCATGAAGTCTTTATATTGCTAATATAGTTTTGGTTTAAAGAAAAGTTTTTTCTCCAAGGACAAAAATCTACACAACTCCTGTTCTCTAGAATCTCCAAGTGTGACAGAGGTGAATGAAATGGTAGTCTGACAATATATCTACCATTCTCACCTCTAGTGTGCGTAGTTTTGAAATGATCAGCACAAGCTCGTTCAGAACTTGTCCACAAATTTGCTTTAGTCAAAGAATCCAATTTCCAAAAATGAGATATTAACTTGTCCGTTTCTAATTGTATGTTATTTGCACGAATAATTTCCTCTGAATTAGTGCCAAAACTACCTGACACTATCCAAGCTAATTCAGAACGAACAACTTAGGTATTTCCTCCAGCGCACTTAATAACTTCGCCTTTAAATGATGGTAACGCAATATCAATTCCTAGCAAAATATCTATTGAAGCAGTTTTATAAAATGTAGGATCTGTTAATGCTAAATTACGGTATTGTTTATCATATGCTGGGAAAGTCTAAAGGAGAGTGCAGTAACTTACCTATAATGTTATTTATAACAAACGCGAACGTAGAAAAGCATTGACCCAATGCAAAGTGTGGAACGAAGGTTGTTCTTTGCGAAACACCATTAGTAGGAGCATCAGCTGAACCAAGGCATGATACTAACACACTAGTTTTACTTCGAGATAATTCCAGCCTGCACAGGCACTCACATTAATAAAACTTGCTTGACTTTCCGGATCAAGTAATGCCCTGCATAAGTGATAGTCTCCAAATGAATCCAAAACTTTAATTACTGCTGTACGCAATAACGCTTGTTGACATAAGCCAAAATCTGCTAAACAAGACGCAATGTTAGGGGAAACAGTATCATTAAGCTCATTTGCACTTTCGTTATTATGGACTGAGTCGATGGGACCGAACGATACCTCCAAGCATGCTTCCTCCCTTTCTATTTCAATGTTCCATGCATTCACATGAGCTCTTCTTATAGTGTCATTTGTGGAACATGATTTTACCTTGTTATTAGCATCCTGAGTAACTGGTAATTGTGGAAGCATAGTTTTCGAATTTGACAAAAACATTTTTGAACCTTTTGTTGCTATAAAGTTATTCTCGTTTTTGTCAAAATGTAATATTGTGTTTCTTTTTACACTTTCTGCATCTATTAATACTTCTACATGTAGATGCTTGATGACACGGAAGGATACAATTAAAATATTGTTATTTTTTACAAAAAATTTATACGTCCTCGAACCGTTAAGCTTTGAAAACTACTGCAGTTGCTTAACGAATGATTAGCTTTTCAATAAACACATTGATTTTTAACATCCGATGTTAAAGTCGTAACCTCAGGTGAATTCAGTTTTTTATTTGACTGAACCTTGCTTGCATGGAGTGCTCTAACATGATTTTTGAGAAATTCTAAAATATCACTAAGATTTGGTAACGCACCATTAACAAGTGAACGTTCCCACCAGCTTCTTGTAGCTGGATACAATTTATACTAAATAATGAACATTAAAGGAGTATCTGCAAAATTCTCCACTTTTAGATTCAATGTTTTAAAGGACTGAATGCATTCAGCAGTCGTGTCAACTATGTTTAATATTTGAACCGAATTTTCAGAGTTCAACGAGGGAAAATTCGAAATTTTCTTAACTATTCATGGCACCAATTCCCTTTTATGAGAAAATCTTTTCTCTAAAAGTTCCCAAGCAATATCAAAAATCTTATCACAAATTTGAAGCGACTGCATAACCTTTAAAGCTTTACCTTTCAATGAACACATTAAATATTGTAGCTTTTGTGCATCTGTTAATTTATCATTTTTAACAATTGACACATTAAATAAATCACTGAATGACAAACATTCAACCAGTCTACCACTAAAAATAGGAAGCGATAATTTAGGTAATTTAACTTCAGAAGTTTTAGAACCTTCATTTAGTACCGGAGTACTTGACACCTCTGTTAAACGTGTATTTGCTCTAAAGACATACACACATAATTCGTCAATTAATCTTGACTCTTTTGATTCTCCTCAATAAGATTATCAACCTCTTTATCTTTACTAATTACACATAAATTAATATAAATGTCCTCAAATCCTCTGGACGACACATTCAATTTGGACGTATAAAGTGATAATTGTTCCGTATCCGCGTTGTCAATGTTAATGTTAATTTCTTCTCTCAACTTAATGAGACTGCTTTTGGCCACACGCTTTCTTAGAATCAAAGCTTTTAACTCCATTTTAGTACATTATATTCGTAAAAGAATAAATAATGGAACGAACTCACCGAATTCCAGTATTGCACACAGCCCTGGTATGATAAATTCCACTTAAAGATGTAATCCAGAAGTTGAACTACGATGAACGTACTCTAGTGTCGAAACAAAAGTTGGTAATTGCGATGGACGTATTCCAAAGATGAAGCAATGCTGATGACTACGACAGACGTATTCCAGCGGAAAACCAATATCGCTAACTGCAATTGACGCTTTTTGCCTTTTCCGCGGTGGCTGAAGAAAGTCTGGCTTAGGACTGCTCACATATCTAGGCTCTGCTGATGTAGCTGCAATGGACTCTTCTTGGCGGTAGCTGAATAGATTTCGGATTAGCACCGTCAAAACTACGACTCGGAACAACCAAAAAGTAATGTATGAGGTCGTACTCGAAACTTGCAAAATCAAGTACTCAGAGGACTGTATAGAAAAAAATACGTATGCATAAAACTCGTTTATTTAACTTTGATTCCCTTATAGAATCGTTACATCTTTAACATAAATAAATTCAACCACCTTGCATAGAGAAAAAATACAGAAGCCACGGCTGGTTACAAAAATACACTTTTTAAGACGTGGTGAATAAGCTTATTGGCTTTTTTAAAATTTGCATGACTTTGCCATGAATAAATACAAAAGTCTTGCCAATAGGCTAGCGAGTTTCAACATTGCCAACTTACAGGTTTCAGCACCAAACTGAGACATTTCAGGAAACCGAAGGAAACACGGTGTCAGATGAAGAGGACGAATGGCTTCCCAACGCCGGCTCTAATGCAAAAAACATTATGCCACTTCAGAAAAGATGATGTCAAACGTTAGAATAAAGCATCGAAACAAACAGAAAAGTAATGTTGCTGATGTAAGGAAGAGAAAAGAGCAAATTTCAGGAATAGACGCACGACTCCAGTCAAAGAGAGAGAGACAGATATCTGCTCTTAGATGAAGAAGAACCCGGAATGGAGGCAGAATAAGCGTAAGACACAGAAAGGAGGCAATCAAAGCCAAGGAAAAAAAAGCAGCGCTCACAAGAAGCAAAAATATCTCCACTTCGACAAAAACTATTGAAGAAGAAAGCTTTGAAGTGTGGAATGAAAAAAGGCAAATAATCTGTTCAAAGAAACAGAAATTGGGAAAAAGCGAATGACTATCGTGAAACATAAGGATAAAGGCAGAGCAGTGTGCAGACGCGCCAAACCCTCATGGGACTCAAGGCAGGAAGTTTCGCTGGTTTTAAAGAATTAGAGTGATAGTTTAAAACGCAATCGGATTTGCAGAAAAAAATACGAAAATATGATTTGTTTGGTTGTATTCTAAAATATGTTTCGTTAAAGCAAGGTCTTTTAACAGAGAGTTTAGCATAGTACAATTTTTTTTGGCTCGTAATTTTATTAAATATATTTTGTTGTGTTAGTAATATTTGTAAAAGCTTTTAAGATATTATATAGATATGAAAATTATTTGAAAATAAAAGGACTTGAATAAACAATAATAAATTAATAGATAACCCATCTTTCAAGAATCTCCAAAATATGCTGTACCATCATCTGACACATATATAAGTTGTATTACAGTAATCCATGAACAGTTTTGAGGTATTATTGCTTATCGTTGTGACAGCGGTATACAGTTTAGTATCATATATTTCGGACGAGTCGGTGGCATTTTATGAACATGTTTATACATGTGCCACCCCCCCCCCAAAAAAATTAGTGGCATGAGATCCGGTGACCTGACAGGCTATGATACTGGCTCATCAAATTTAATACACTTGCTTGGATAAGTGAGATCCAACCAATTTCTTGAAAAATGTGATGAGTTTCCATAGTGCTGAAACCACAGTTTTTGCGTACATTCAGTGTCAAGCTTTTAAGCCGTCCAGAAAAAAATCTCCATTAAAAATGGTAAATAGTTATATCTCGTAAAGTTTGTGGATTATAATTATATTACAAATTATATCGGCACTATAGATAGCATGCCATTCCCTCTGGTACTTTCTTTTGCGGATAGTCAAAGGATTTGTAACAAAGATGTTAAAAGTCTGTCGCTAACCTAATCAATGTAACAATTTTGTCTGTCTCTTACAGATGGGAACAATCGTCAATTTATTCGATGTTTACCTATCTCGAATTTGTAATCGCCATATATAGCTGTTATGCATATTAAATGATGCACCATCAGTCCAAAGAATGCATCTCAGGAAGTATTTGAGTTTCTGAAGTATCCATTTGCATAAACGACCGTGGCAACTGTAATTATCTGGCTGATATCGCACAATTTTTTATTAGTAGAAAGGATATAAACATCTGACCGCGGAGAATCGAATGAATCATTTTTTTTTTTTACTCACTTCAAACTTATCAGCAACAAAATAAATATTTCTTTCCGGGGGCTGATGACAGGCATCTATGAAATTGTTTCGTCAAGGTGAAGAACTCGAATGGTATGAAAATGACCAGTGTCTTCTTATTGCATAGGTAAAACGCGTGTTGCCAATTTCATACATTCTTCTAAAAAATCTTTCAAAGGTATTACAGTGTGAATTTCGACGAGTAAACTTTCGGTATATAATAGGGAAATACACTCTATAACAAAAAAATCGACGCACCAAGAAGGAGTTGTCCGATTGCGATAAAAATTGGTGGATTTGAAGAACATACATAGAAAAAGAAACGATTAAAATTTCAGAACAATTGAATGATTTATTGCAGAGTTTGACCGTTACAAAGGGAGGAAGTCAATAAGGCGTTGGTCCACCTCTGGCCTGGATGCAAGCTGTCACCCGGCGTGGCATAGACTGATAAAGATCCCGGATGGTGTCCTGCGGAATTTCTTGCCAAATTGTCTCCAACTGTCGGGCTAAATCGTCAACATTCCGGGATGGTTGCAATCGCCTTCCCATAGCGTCCCAAATGTGCTCTATGGGAGAGAGATCAGGAGACCTAGCTTGCCAAGGAAGTGTTGGGCAAGCTTGAAGACAATTCATAGCAACACGTGCCGTGTGCGGCCGGGCATTGTCTTGTTGAAACGTAAGTCCAGGGTGTCGCAAAAGGAACGGTAACACAACCGGTCGTAGAATGTCGTCTACGTACCGCTGTGCTGTAAGTGTGCCAGAAATGACCACCAAAGGGGTCCGGCTATCAAAGGAGATGGCATCCCAGACTATAACACCCTGTTGTGGGCATGTGTGGCGTGCGATAGTAAGGGCAGGATCCCCACGCTGCCCTGGACGTCTCCAGACACGTCTGCGGTTGTCGTCAGGACACAGTTGGAAACGGGACTCGTCACTAAAGACTATACGTCCCCAGTCAGCGCAGTTCCAAGTTGATCGAGCCCGGCACCACTGTAATCGGACTTGACGGTGTAAAGGCGTGAGAGGTAAGCGGCGTAACGGTCGGCGCGAGCGTAAATTCCGCTCTCTCAGTCATCTGCAGAGGGTCATGTTGGACACATGTGTGCGGGCCACACGTTGGATAGTTGATAACGACGAATCCGGTGCTGTGACAGCTGCTCTGACAATCGCTCTGTCTTCCCGTTCTGTTGTGGCCCTAGGTCGACCGCTGCCGTCCCGACGCTGACATCTGCCGTTGTTGACCCACTCTTGCCAGCACCGTCCAATCGCCGCATCGCTTCGACCCACATGTCCAGCGATTCTTCGATTCGTCCAACCAGCCTCTTTCAATCCGATAGCACGACCTCTTTCAAACTCTGACATATGCTCGTAATGAGCACGAATCTTTCGGCGAGGCATTGTTACAGTCGACGTAAGATATCCGCAGTCAAAATGCAACAGAAATTTTGACCACATATTGAGAATCGCTCCTTATATACACCTGCTGAATGCGCAGTTCCGATGCGCTGGAGTTCCCGCTATTCATTCATTGGACACCAAATTTTAATCATTTGCATGTTCGGTCAAAATGTCTTTGCATACGAAATTTCATTACAATCGGACAACTCTTTCTTGGTGAGTCGATTTTGTTTTGTTATAGAGCGTAGTTCCTGAATTGCCGAGACATTTCCCAAAAACCAAATACATACCACAATACTCATTTTTCGTTTGGGACGTTTCTCGTATTAACTTACACTGAACATTCTTACCAGATGTATCATTCAAAGACACAGGTACGTTTATATTATCTAGAAGTTAAAAATCATACCTATAAATGTGTACCCTTCAAATTCACGGATTCAATTTTTAACTTCTAGCTTACAAAAGCAGCTGAAGGAGGAACAGCCTGTAAGAGACATTCTACTCCCTGTTCAATACAAATTGTCCTTTCTTTTTTTTATGTCAGTTCAAAAATTACAAGTACTTTTGGTGTATAGTTCTCTAGAGGATTTGGTGAGGTTGGTAAGTACCACATTAGAAAAACAAAACTGAAAATTTAATATTTTATTACATCATTCACACAATTGTTCATTTGTTTCTCTTCTATATAAGAACAGCTTATTTTAGAAGATTTGTAAACGGAAGTCGTGAGCAACCATTTCAAGTTTATTATTTTCTTAAAGCATATATTTTCATTTTTACTTCAGTCCACATGTGTATGTAAAATAGGTTAATAAACGAGCCGCTTAACTTAAATGTTATTAGTTTAAGGCAAAATGCATCATGGATGACCGGGAACTGTTTTAAATAATTATAGCATTATGCAAAATTTTATACGATAAATTAAACTCCAAAGCTTGTAACTTTGCTCCGTAAAATGAGTTTCTTTTGGAAAGAAATGGAACTTTCGACCCGTCTTATTTCCCACGACGAACCATAAATTTTCGTACATATGTTTGTGATTTTTGAAAAGCAAGAAAAACGCAAAGTTTCGCCGTCTTAAGTACGAACTCTTAAGTACTCCAATTATGTCTTCCCAACTGAATAGTCGCTATAAGCCTTGTCACTGTAATTTTCTTCTTCAGGAGGAGCCGCATTAAAGTAAAGTCTGAGCAGAATTACATTTTTTCTAGTTCCATTTCCTGGATGAAATTAAAGAGACCCGCGTACAACCAGACATCGCACAGCGAACTAATTACACCTGACAAGAAGGGAAGAAATTATTTTCTTCCTTTGCAAAAATGGGCCACTCAATACCCATTGTAATGTGCTTTGAGCAAATAAAGGTAAAAATGAGATCTTGCTTCAACCGGGATTTGTCGCGAGGATTTCTTGAAGCTCCGGAGATTTGTAATTGTCTTAGACGAAGCCTTACTTCAATATTTTTGGCGTCACTTGGGCCAGCAAAAGAAAGCTTGTCGTTTGCAAACTGACGTCGAGATTGGTGTATTGGAATCCCAAGAGACGAATTGAATCTCCGCATTAGCACTCATTGAAGTTTCCTCGATATGTTTCCATTTGCAGGGAAAAAGGAAACACATATTCTAATGTTTACCATACTGTCGTTTATTACGAGCGATCTGATTTTGATACACGGGAAGTTCTTTGTTTTTTAACTAAATATGCATTAAGAGAGATGTTTTAGTGGCGATATATAGTTAATTGAAAGATGTGATTAAATGAAAGAAGGTAATTAATACTTAGAATAACGCGGTAAGATTAATTAAGTTTCATTTATTTATGAGAAATCGAGGCGTAAAAAATCAAAATCGTAGTTACCGTAATTTTTGCGCATTATGTTTGCAGTTCGCATTATGTTTAGTGTTAACTAATGTAACCTTATTGTTAATTGAGACAAACTTTCTCTGTGGTAAAGCTTTTATATATATTTAGGAGAAGAAATATTGCTATTGCTAAATTAGATAAAATTATTAAATTAGGCAGTTATTAAATTAGATAATTATTAAATTAGATTGTTATTAAATTAAATTATATAGTTATTAAGTTAAATAAAATTTCCAAATTAGATAAAATTATTAAACTAGATAATTATTAAACTGGATAATTATTAAATTAGGTAGTTATTAAAATAGATAAATTATTATAAAAGCAATATTTACATGTTAGATTTATTTAATTAGGCACAATTATTAAATTATATTTAAATTACTTGGATTTTAAAATTCCTATTAGAGTCTATTTTCTATAGCATAATAGCCTGAGGGGAAAAAGTGGTCTAGTTGTGCGTGGATTACTTTTTTGATGCTGTGCTGTTTTAATGCTTTGACTGCTAAGACATCGAGCATAACCTCGCGTTGCTGTTTCCTTGCAGGCATATTCCCAAGTTGTCGATTTTGTTTTGGTGCCGATGAAGCTGCACCTTTCATTTCTGAAAAAAGTATTGACGAAATCGTGGAAAAAAAGTAACTATGAATAAAAGAATATCTCTAACTTGTTATATGTTAATAAACTTGAACTGACAGATATAAAATCTAATTACACAATTTTTCGTTCTCTTTAAAAATTTTACATGACCATTCTCCAATTATTTTTCCGTAATTCTTATCCCCCAGAAACCCACTGCTAGACTACTAGTTTGTTTGTTTGTTTGGATTTTTATGGCGCAAGAGCATCTGGGCTATACTGCGCCAAACTTGGACTGTGTTTTGATTTTAACTTAAATTGGAAATAAAACACTAATGACCTCACTAACATCTGTTCCCGATACGAATGCAAACAAACATCCTTCCAAGAAAAGTCGTCGTCATCAAGATAAATAACATCGGTGTTTCAAAATAAAATATAAATTTAAAAATCGGAACCTGACATTACTGAAATAAAACAAATTTAAATAAAAATGGTGAATTATTAAATGTTATAAACGTAAAGATTTAGTATTAAAATTGCAAATGGCTCCGAAAACACACAAAAAAAACTATGTTGCCAAGAGAATATGAGCAAATAAATGCTGATGAAAAAAGTTGCAAAATTTGGGAATTGCGAACAAATCAATGGATTATCTATATATTTTGAAAATTTTAACTTTCAAAAATAAGTAAATACTCGGCATAGCTACTGCAACAGTGTTGAAATATAAATAGCAAATTATTTTTGTTTGTTTATGCATTTGAACGTCGGGAAAGGGATGCACTGAAGACGTTTCTGTCATCACAGAGAGGATGTCGCGATCACATTGTTTTGCGGATGTAAGAGAATTGGGACATCAAGAACTCGCAGAGGACATAAAAAAAACACCCGTGGCGGAGTGTGAGGGCATGCTGTAGACGGATAACAGTAGGAAGACCCGAAGGGACTTTGAGAAGGGAGAGGGGGTTAATGACTCCAAAACAGCGGCAAGATTCGATGCAGAAATTACGGAGAAGGCGGTAAGTTGGGTACTTAAGTATTATTTGTTGCAGTGTTTCCTCTGTACTCCCTGTGGTGGCGCAGTGTTATAACGGGTTCGCCTAGTGCGCCGTTAATCCGGGTTTGGTTCCCTAGGACTTAAGAGGTTCGGATTCCACGGGAAATTGTAGATCCATAGGTTTCTCGGAAATCAGTAGGTCCCGGCATAGCATGGCCCTTTGAGCCGTAAAACCGCAAAGCAAGCAAGCAAAATTTCCTTTATACTTCCTTGCCATTTTAACCAGAGTGATAATTGACAGCATGCAAATTTTCAGACATAAGACTTTCACGTTTAATATTTGTATTCGATCACAAAAGGAAATAAAATAGCTGAACAATGGCCTATAACTCTTACGTCACACAATATTGACGTCACTGGTGTCAGGCCTCTGAATTTAGGTAGTTTCAGCTCAACGGAGCGAGTGTTTCGAAAAACTATACTTTCGAAAGCATTCCATAAATATTTGTTGATGTTTCAAATGTTTCTTGATGCGCTTGCGAACGTCTTTGAAGCATACGCTTTTATAGGCATTTTATTTTTGCCGACGTTTCGAATTTTCGAGGGAACAAAGGTAAGTTTAAAAACGAAAATACAGTAAAACCTTCGAGTAACGGTCATTGACTGGACTCTGCAAACGTGACTGTTCTTCGGAGGTGGCTATCGCTTAGAGATTCAGGATTAAAGAAATCACAATAAACTGAGTAATACAAAAATAGGCATGTCAAATACATTGATTCTCCATCAATTTTAATTTACATAAATAGAGAACAGAAATTCATGATTGTTTTGCTTTTTTATATCAAATATCTTTTTCTAAGGAAATAATAATTTTTGTGGTCCTTTTGTACAACTTGTCATTATTTTTATTCGAAGCAAAGTTCTGGATCTTCCAATAATTTGCTAACACACCGGATGTTCTTTAATGTTATAATTCTTTTGCTGTTCCATATTCCCCTCCGTTCACATTTCCTTGTCATTTTTTTCGCATCCATCATATTTTCTAACAATTTTTGAATAGTATTAAACGTAACAGAAACCTTTAAATCTTCATTTATGCAAACGAACTCGCTGGCTTTCATATTTGTCCTTCCTGTTAAGCAGAGGATATCATCCAATCCTTCCACATGTTCCTCCTCTTTGTTTATATTTTCGAGCTCATCAGGTGAGGAAAAATACTGCAATTAGAAAATATTTCAAATACAGGATTGCAAACATTACGAAGAGAAATACTCATAAAAAAAGGAAATTGTGTCGAATTGTTAAGTTATTAATATGCGAAAAATAAACCGGAATAATGTAAAACTTACCTTCATTCCGTCCTTTCCAAAACATTTTTGCACTGTTAAATTCTTCGCTTCTTCCACTGCTATGTTAATGCAATCAACTTCATCTCATACAGTAAGTAATTACATATGAGCGTTTACTAATGTGGCGTCCAACATTTGAGATAAAAATTTCTGCATTTGCCATCAAATAAATTTTAATTTACATTGTTGACAATTTGGCAAATTGACAAATTGCAGACATATTTGAAATTTTAAATAAAACTTTTTTTACGTGATGACGCTCGGGTGGCCGTTCTTCGGAATTCGTGGTTTAAATGTTAGTACTAATATTAACCTTATGAAACGCATTCTGTTTCCTTGATATGTGGCCGGTCTTCGGAGGTCACCGTTGTTTAGAGGTGACCGTTTAAGAAGGTTTTACTGTAAATATCACCCGGTCAGTGGTTACATATTATAATATAATATTTATGAAAATATATTCCCATTATTCGCTGAAATAAATTTAATTTATTTTTAATTAAACAATATGAAGCATATACTTTGCGATAAAGCCTGTACGAGTATCATCTGCATGAGGATAGGTTGCTGTTATTTTCACTCCGTTTTTTATAATATTTATGATTTTTTTGATTAAACTGAGAGTGGTGAGTCTGGCGTTGATGCTGTTATCTCATATATTTGTATGACTTACATCTATTCCACTGAAATTACGAATAAAAAATCTCTGGTTCGAAAGTTACATTATAATCTTTGATTCTAACTGCGCATTCACGGCCAAGAATGAAAATTGTTACAAGTGTAATTCGCCTGTATTTGTGGGGACCGAGGTAATTCGTTGCACTGCGACAAGTTGAAGTAAGTTTTATCATTATTATTGCGCGCCTTTATCGGAGTTAAACTTTAAAAAGATGGCCAGAGAAAGGATTAAGAAGTAGATATGTACACTGTGCAGAGATTCACCAACGTTAGTTGCCGATTGTATGTATCCAGCTCCGGCTGGACAGGTTATCTCTCAGACCGTTTATCAAGCTTTTTTTACTGGAATTAAGTTCAAAACTAGATCATATGACTGCTCAAATATCTGAAATTAGAGTGAGTCGAACTATGGTTGAGTCCATCGTGGAACAACAAACGATAATAATACAGCATTTGGATAGCTCGGAAAGAATTACAAATGAACTCACTGGCCGGATTAAGGAGCTTGAGACAAGAGGTGCCTGTCAGGAAGATGAGATTTCTGAATGGCATACTTACTGCAATAAAATGGATCAGCATTCCCGAAATCATAACGTTGAAATTCACGGGATACGTGTGCAGTGTCCTTCTGGATCCAAAGGCCTACCTCTTAAAGAGGTAATATTAAAAATCGGTCATAAAATAGGTATTGCCACATTAATTTTGAAGGATATCGATATTGACACTATTTGCCTTCAAGATCTTTGAAAAATCCCATTTGATTATTGTACAATTTACTACGAGACATATCCGTGATCAATTTATATCACACAGAAAAATAAAACTAACAAATAGTGACATTTTCAACTCTGATGACAAACATTTGGTTCATATAAATGAAAACCTGACTCCATTTAACAAAAAGCTTTTCTGGGAAGTTAGAAAATACGCTTCAGACAAAAGTTACAAGTTTGTATGATATAGAAATGGTAAGATTTTCTTAAGAAAATAATCGGGGACTGATGCCATATTGATTGACATCATGACCTTGTAAAATTGGAGTTTGATCACAGATAAATTTTTGTTTCATTGTTTGTATGTAGTGTTTTAATAGCTTGCCTTATATCGATTAACATGTATAATTTTTGATTTTCGGTCTTTGAACCCTAAGCTCCTATCTTTGTATACAAAATGATTGAGCTGATGATGGTAATTAAACATATTTATGGTATATTTCGCGTAAAGTGACCTTTGCTGTCCTTGCGCCATAGAGGTAAAACTAATCTTCTTGGCCATGTATATTAAATAACTTTCTGATGATTCTTTTCTGATTATTATTATTCCAATATTTGGCTGACTTTGAAGCTTGCGATAAATGGTTTTGATTTATACATTAAGTTCATGCATCTCAATTGTCTACTAAGTTTAATAATATTTATTATACAATTTAAGTGATACATTGAGTAATGTATTATGTAGAATAATCTTTGTTATCCTTGCGTTATAAACACAGCTAAATATGGTAATATAACCTTACAATAGATCGTGTTCTTGGCCACGAGATCGAGATCTTGGTTCTTGTTTTCATTTCAATTATAACTATAGTAATTGTTCGTCCTGTGGAATAATATATTTCAATATTAGGTATTTGTCTTGATACAGATCTTACCTTTGTAGTCATAATTTAAATTCAAAGATAATATTTTTTATGCTGTTTGATCGCAGAACGGCCTCTGCCATCCTTGCGCCACGGAAATACAACCAGCTTCTAGGGTATTTGGTCTATTCCCCGTCTGTATATTACATACCATTTGTTTTCTCTCATTTTTTATGTGTTTTCTGTTATTGTGGATAAATTTTTCATTAATATTCCACAAATATCGTATTCCCACATGAGACACACTTGATTGTGCTTACCGTATGCCTTACAGCTACGTCAATACTGAATGCGTATAACCTCGTCTTTGTTTTAATACATCTTATGGTGTTTTCGTATAGTTTTTTCGTTTATGAATCAATTAGTTATATACTGGCGCCTGTGGATAAACATAATTTTTTTCGCAGAATGACCTTTGTTGTCCTTGCACCATACACCCAATTAACCAACCAACCGATTACATTTGAGTGTCGATGTTTTGATTGCCTAACACTGACGAATATCTTACATCCATCCACTCATGGTTTTGATTGCAATATAAATACTGTGGATTACACACACAGATGCAAACACGTCAGTCCTTTAATAACTTCGTTTTTCAATCTGTGACAAATGGATAATCATGGATATCACTTATAACGTATTCATGGGTGACGACACAAATAGAGATGAAGTTTAGGGTCTTCTATTATTCACGACAAATAAAACCTAACTTGAATAACGCCCCAGTTCGAGGTATGAGTACACTTGATGTCCATCAGCCTTATAATGATATACAGGGAATATTTTCCTAAATTTGATATATTTATCAGTGATTTATTTTTTTTTAATTTTATATCCCTATATGTTGATCGGGCATCAATAATCCGCTACAAACGCACTGTTCTGATACGGGACATGTTTGCTTTAGATGTTCGTGTGCCCTACATATATACCTATCAGTTAACCATTTGTATTTTATTGAATTTTAGTTTTCACTCATTGTATATTGATTGTGCATTAATGTGCTGCAAACATCGCGATACGATAGGGGACACATTTGCTTGTGCTGTCCATGTGCCCTACAGTTATGTCGATGCTGATTGCGGATAATTTCGTTTTTGTTTGTATGTACCTTGCAGTGTTCTCGAATGGTCATATGATTTGTTATGGTATTTAGTCATACATCAGTGCTATTAAACAGGTTATTTAATACATTTTGATTATTTTACAAACATTGATCTGATTTATCACCCCAGAGCATTTGCTGCTTTGATTTTTACAGCAGATAACAGAGCTAATCATTATATCGTTGTTGACAAAGAAGTTTATACATTGATGTGAAAACTCGAAAGCCTCACTCCAGACCTCGAGCGATAATCAGTAACAAATCTTATGGTTTTATATACAGTGTATGTTGACAATTTTACCATTCGGCTGCAGAGAAGGGCAAAAAAGGGAAGGGATTAATGAGTAATTATTGATATATATATATAATTAAATCTCTTCATTTGCACGATTGTACCATTCATGCGATCTCACCTTGTCTGGCGCAAAACGACCTTTACTCTCCTTGCGCTATAAAAACACATCCAACCAAACCTTATTAATGCAGTTCTATCTAAATTATGTTATATTTTTGACCGCCCTGCCCTCTATCTCTATTTTTGCATCCTTATAACATAGTGTGATGTACCATCCTTATAACATAGTATGATATGATCCTTATAACACAGTACCTGACGTACGGTTTGATAGCATCAATTATATTATTGTTTTCATGGTTTTGAATGCTATTTGCGCGTTAAAGAAAATGAACACTGTGTAAAGACACACACAGGCTCTGTTTACAATACATAACAGACTTCAGGTTTCAACATGGGGCTTTATTGCAATCTCTATTTTTTGTCTAACCATTGTGTAAATACTAAACAAGATCATTTTTTTATTTGTATACATTTATTTATGGGTATTCAAATATAACCTAGTATTCTTATTTGATTTATTGCTTTTACATAATCTAGTATTCAGATACAATCTAATATGTAATCTAATGGGAGTGATCGCATTCACTACACTCCTGCCTTACAAATGTGTGAATACTGGACCATAATAATTATTTTAACTTTATAATTTTATCATTAGGCGTTTTAACCTAGTTATTTGATTGTTCCTTTAATTTAATTTTGCATCACTACTACTTTGATGTAGACCCGGCCTGTCCATTATTAAGATAGATTACATCGGGCCACACTTGCGGCTCATTGATTGTCACTAACATACTAACTTTTTTTCCTTTTTTTTATTTTTTTATTTTATTTATTACATTATATGTTCGACTTTGCTTATGATCAGCAGCTTAATGCTAATCCCATTTATTACACTCCAGCTAATTTAAAACGCCCAGTTGCTTCGGAAAATAATTTACTTGCTTTACACATAAATGCACGTAGCCCAATTAATGAATTACCATTAATTGAATACTTATTTCACAATATCAACCCCAGCGTGGATATTATCTCAATCACAGAGACTTGGTTACCTCCAGAGTATCATCTTCCTCTAACAGACTATCAACAAATCTCAGTTGGAAGGGAGATAAGCAGAGATGGAGGAGTTACTATCTATGTTCATAATTCTCAAGAAATTTTAACCCTTCACCAATGGACTGGAATTTTCCCCGCTATAGAAATCATAACCTTCACAATATACAATACATACATAGCCACTATCCATAGACTACCATCTGGAAACCTTAAAGAATCTTTCGACTATTTACGTAACTTACTAACAAACATAACAAGCTCACGTCAAAAACTTTTAATAATGGGTGATCTAAATATTGATACCAAATCCAGTGACAGATCATCTTATCATCATATATAATCCAATGCTCTAAAATAATTAATACTTTCATTTGGATTTGACTTTTTTATAAATAGCCCAACTAGAATAACAGACTGTTCCCAAAGCATAATTGACTATCGTATAACTAATATAAGCAATACACACTGTAGAATTTTATCATATATATTAGTGATCATCTCCCAATTTTCTCTTTTTTTCAGTGTCCCACAAAAAATTAAAAAAACATTCTAAACATATTATTTATCTAAGAGACTTCTCTGAATATAATTTAACTACATTCAAAAATAACCTACTCGATGAACAGTGGATAGATATACTTTCATCCAATAATGCAGCCTCTGCCTACGGGTCCTTTATAGCTAAATTTATGGAACATTATTAAAATTCTCTGACAATCATTTCGGATTCAGGAAAAATAGATGAACTGAACATGCGTCGTTGACATCTACTGGCTTCATATATTCATCATTAGATCAAAAAGAGTCGGTTGTTGGGATTTTTTTTTTGACTTATTTAAAGCGTTTGATACTGTAGATCATGAAAAACTAATTCAAAAGCTTTATCATGCAGGTATTAGAGGTAACCAAAATGATTTATTCAGAAACTATCTAATCCACGGAATTCAATATGTTAAGATTAACGAGTACTACTCGGACGCCATGAAAACCACTATGTGGAGTCCCCAGGCTCCACATTGGGTCCCCCACATTTTATTTTTTATACAAATGATTTGTTTTTCACTCCAACACAATCGCAAATCATATTCTTTGCCGATGATACTAGCCTCTTCTTCCGTAAAAAGGATCATAATGAACTTTTTTCTATGGTCCAAACTAATATAAAAAATTTCACCCCGTATTTTATCAATAACCACCTAACACTCCATACTAATAAAACTAAATGTCTATTATTTACTAATTCCAAAAACATACATAACATCTCCTAATACTCACTAAATATCGGAAATGACTCTGTGCAGCTGTCTAGTGAAACTAAATTTTTAGGTGTTACGTTGCAGTCCAACTTAAAATGGGATGATCACATAAACAATACTTGCTCTATGGTCAGTAGAAACATGGACATCATGTGTGGGATAGGCTATTTTCTCCAAATTAATAGGCTCATTGTCATCTATTATTCTTTTTTCTTTTCTCACGTTTTCTACTGTCATTTAATATGGGGATTCACTACAAAAATCAATATACGAAGACTTCAAACACTATAAAACAAATTTTTCAACTTAATAAAACTAAAACTTAGTCACTACTTTCTAACTCTGAAATAATGCGTAAATATGATATTCTACCAATAAACAAATTATTGAGTTATAAATTTGCTCTTATCATATTCAACAATTTAAGACAGAACATTGGCTCCTTCTATTTCAATATTCAATTACCACAACATCTTTATCCAACCTCATCTAGCGCTAACTATAGATCTTATCGTACAAGAATTGGTCTTGCTTGTAGAAAAATGGGATATGCTGGTCCAAAAATATGGAACTCTCTTCCACATTCAACTAAATCCATTACCTCTTGTTTAAAATTCAAGAATGGTGTGCAGAAATTCCTTATTACACATTAAATACTAATTAACATTTGAATTTCTCTAACTTCTCATATCTGGTTGTATTCAACTACTTAAAATAAACTTTCTGAAGCACCTGTGCATCTTTGGATTAATTCTCCACCACTGGGTTTGTTTCGTTTTGTGTGTGTGTGTTACGTTTTGTATTTCTCTCAAAGTCTACATCTTACTCTCGGGCAGTATGAGCTCTGTCAGACCCTCGTCTTTATCCATTACTGCCCGGGTATTTTTAATTATTTTAATTAAAATATTAATTTTAATTTTATTTTCATTAAATTTATTTATTTTTATTATTTTATTAAATTTATTCATTTATTTATTTTATTGTTTTTATTAAATTTATTTATTTTTTATTTTTATTATTTTATTAAATTTATTTATTTTTATTTTTATTAAATTTTAATTTTGTTAAACATTGTTAATTATTGTAATATCAAGATCAATGTTTAGTTGCTTTACCATGTTTATTAGTACGTACTATTATTATTGTTAATTAACCACCCAAAATAAAGTTGTTAAAAAAGTATTATACAATGATTAAAGGCAGTTACCTTTATTTTGAATTTGACTGAATTGTAAAGTCCTCATTGGATATATTCATAAGTTTGATTAACGTAAACAGTTAATTATTTTTAATCTGAAGACTTCATGAAAGATGATTTTTTAAATATCAGAATCTTTAAAGGAAACGTCAAATTATTTTAGTTGCTACGAGGATAATTGTTTTTTCTTTTGGTGCTTATTTTTATGCGTACGTTGTAAATTAAACGTGAAATTTTCGACACCCATGTTTATTAACTCATACTAGAGCTTTTTGTTTAGGAGAAATAGAAATGTCGTCGTCATTCTGGATTCGAACCAAGGTCCCTCCTTTGACACCCTAGTGTATTGAATGCTACACGAATGAGGACAGGAACAGTGCTCTCTTTCTTAGTATATAAGGATGAAGATATTATTATCTTTCACAAAAAGCTATAGTATGAGCTAATAAACGTGAGTATCGGAAATTTCATCTATCACTGTGAAGGGTAATAATACCTTACGTCCTTATATACGGAGAAAGAGAGCGTTGTTACTGTCCTCGTTGGTCTAGCGGTCAAGAAATACTGGGGCTCAACGGAGAGAACCTGGTTCGAATCCGGGATGAGGACGACATTTCTTTTTCTGTAAACGAAAAGCTCTTGTATTAGCTAATATAAACGGGTGTGAAAAATTTTCACGTTTAATTATTTTCGAAAACAAAAACTCACCCCGGAGGCTTTTCTGTGTTGACCACTACTTAGCAATTGTGTTATCCCTGTGAAGGGTAATAATATCTTACATCCTTATATATTGGGTATCAGTATAACACACAGTTATTGAGAACAGTCTTTAACGTTTGGTTGAACGTGTCGACGCTTTTCGGGAAAACGTCACTGTCCTTCCTCAGGAATTGATTGGATTAAACACTGTATGAACACAGCGTTGTCATTTTATGCGACTGTCTTTTTTCTGACATCAGTGTTCAATATTGCATGGAAATGACGAGGGGTAATTAGCGAGTGGACTATTTATCCTCTTCTTGCCATTTACTCTCCATTTCTTTGTTTCCAATATGCTCCAATAGAGGGCGCTTCTGCCAGACAAAAGACAGTAGTATGAAATGGCAACACTCTGTGTTTAGTTGATGTTGCTTTAGCCAATTCCAAAACGCCTTAAAGCGTTCTACCCTACATAATACCCTACGCTCTATAATGGTGATCGAAATGTTTAATAAGCTTAAAGTAGTAGTATGTCGCTTTTACTCTGATGTTAGGCAATTGTACTTGGTTACAACGAGCTCTGTTATAATGATAACTTATCTATTGTATCAAAATTCTGAGAAGTTGATGACTTTAACTTTCTTGCGGTTGCGTTTCTGGCCCAAGTTTCAAGATTTTCGTCTGCATAAGAACAAATAATTGGGACTAAATTAAAGGAAACATTTTCAACAAAAAAGAGCAAAACACTTTCAGTATTTCAAATTCTAATGTAGGAGAAATCTGGCTTTGAATAAATAAATAATATATATGTATCTATAAAGTACGTTAGATACGACCTTTGGAATCACAGAATACATATATCTCTATCCAGGCACAAGATTTCCGATGCCTTATGAATTTTTCATGGCGTGGGATTGCCAAGGAAATGCCTTAAACCAAGCACTTTCCTAGAGAGGCCTCTGAAAAGCTATTTTTTTTTATTGTAGCAAAATACCTCTTGCTTTTTATGCATCTGGGTTCGAAAAAAAAACCCTCGTTCTTCCAACCAGCTTCAAAAGAAAGATCGCAAACTTAAAAAATTCACAAGGATGGTGTAGTTTTTACTGAAATATATTACAGCGCTCTACACCCATGGTATTTACATTGAGAAACAGACGTAATTGCTCGAATAAGAAAATATTTGACCGCTGAGTGTATCACGTACTGCTTAGTGGTAAAACCACATCTTTTATGCATAATAAATATCACGCTTTCATTTTACAGTCTCAGTTTCTATGGGTTATTATTTACGTGAGTCAAAAATTGTGAATTTCAGAAACATGCCCACATTCTATTTTAAAGATAGAGGGAACTCTTGCTTCATTAGTTCTTCGTCTAGGCCCAATAACCATAATCCGAGAACAGATTATTTTTCTGCAACATTTTCATCAGTTTGTTTGGCTTTTTTATGGCGCAAGAGCATCTGGGCTATACTGCGCCAAGCATTTGGGTAGCTGAGCAAAGTGAGTTTGCCAGAACAAAATCAGAGTAGGAAGATTTTGAAATTTGAACTTACGGAGAAAATAAGAATTTCGGGACCATGGCGCGTAAAAAAAATGTATTATAAATGTTAAATATCATCATTTTTTTATTTTAATTAATATTCAATCTTTATAAAAGTTATAATAATGTTACTAAATTGGGATTATACCACGATCCTCATTCTTTGCAACATTGCCATCTTTAATATAAATCGTAAAGAGACCAAAAAGTTTGAAAAAGTGTTCAATGATTTAATCAGTCAACGATTCTGCTCATCTGGTACAGATGAAGAGAACCATTTTCTTGACTAGAAATTTATTTACCTTTCACCAAAACTCGGGCGCTCAGCATACACGTCCGCCTTCTTTATCCAAGAGCATTGGCAGACATCCTCTTTATCATTATAGTGCGTCGTCCTTCGCATCAGAATTTTAGAACTCCCCAAGTCGCTGACGACAAAAACTTTGTTCCTTGAGTAGCTTTCTAAATATCTTGCCTTGACCAACTCTCCGGATATCTTGCCTTGACTAGCTTTCCAGATGTCTTCCATTGACTAGCTTTTCAAACACCTCGCCATAGATTGACTCTTCAATCTGTTTGCCAATACCTGGAATTACCAGCTTTTATTAGATTAATGGAAGATAACTAATACCATACTGATCTTGGTCCCATAAATTCGCTACATGCCTCGAATCATATTGACCCATTGCTCTCTGAATCATCATTTTGAAGCTCTTGGAAAACATTATCCCCAATAGATTTTCTTGCTTTAAGAAGATTAACGAAGTTCTTCCAGACTCCATGATAGGTCTCTCTCTTGAAGCCATTCCACTCTTTGGAATCCTGTTTCGTCATTTGCCAGCTACAGCAACTGAGGCTTACAGAGTAGATGTCTTCAACAACTTATATGTTGTTGAATCTTTTGCATTCTGATATTCTTGATAAGCTTTCCCGTTTCGACATTAACAGTAATCTCTTCTTATTTCGTTCCCTTTCCTTTAAAAAGCACAGCAATCAGGTTCCATCAGGAAATGTCCACATTTTAACCACCTCTGCCTTAAAGGAAGCATCTCAGGAGGAGAGTGTTCAGATCACTATTGTTTAATGTGTTATTGGATAACATTTCCACACACCTTCTTGCGAATATCAATTCCTTCATATACGCCGATGACGTGTTTAGTCATTTGGGTGTCGCACTATGTGAGCCTGTTCAGCTTACTGTATACTACAATAACGAACAGTACAGCACAAATGATCTCAAAACACAAATATCTAGGGATTATCCCGAACTCACTCACTTTTATCAATCACATCATCTTTCTCGCAAACATAGTTTTTAGTATACCACACTACCTGCATGTCCGAAACAAATTTAAACGCCATAAATATTTCAATCTCCACATGTGCTTTTCCCGGCAAACACGTTATGTTCTTCTGCATCCCTGACACTGTTTTCTGCAATGTATTTTTTAATCACTGGGCTAGTGTGATCCAACTTAACCCCAACACCTGCTACAGTAAAACACATTCAATATATAAAGCTTACTATGCTAAATCAAGTTACACCATACCATCTGGATGCACGAAAAAAAATTACCGCCATAAAAAGTAGAATCCTAGTTGCTTTCGAAGTTGCTCGTCGGTATCTGCTTCACAGCTGCTTTTGTATTACGTTTCACAATGTATGTAAATAAAAATTTCACTACTTCGGATTTGGAGTCGCATGCATGAACTCACAATATCATAAAATAAGTACGTATGTAAGATATTATTACCCTTCACAGGGATAACACAATTGCCAAATAATGGTCAACACAAGAAAGCCTCCGGGGCGAGAATTTTGTGAGTTTTCGTGGGGGAATTTATTATACTATAATTTTTGCCACCCACGTTTTAATTACAGCTCAAACTAGAGCTTGTGTAATTTTGGAGAAAAAGAGACGCTTTCCCCATCCTGGATTCGAACCAGGGTCCCTCCGTTTAGCCCGGAGTGTCTTGGACCGCTAGACGAATGAGGACAGGTAATAACGCTCTCTTTCTCCGTATGTAAAGATGTTAAGGTATTATTACCCTCCGCAGGGATAACACAATTGCCAAATATGGTCAACACAAGAAAGCCTCCGGGGCGAGATTTTTGTGAGTTTTCGTGGGGGAATTTATTATACAATAATTTCTGCCACCTACGTATTTAGTTTTGTTGATATAAAGCGGAAGTGTAATTTATGTATTCTATTCTATTTTTCTAGGCTCCCACTGCTGCTCATTTCGCAGTCAGTTACATTCTCTTTATATGCTCCTTCATTTCCCTCATATTCCTCATCGTTACGTTAGGGATCTTCTGCTATTTTAAGTAAGCAACTTCACGGTGTTCATGATTCTTAATGCTATTTATTGTTAACTTAACCGCAATTGAGTTTTTTTCTATTCACAGATCGCTGCAATGCTCAAGACTTCGTGTGCATCGTAACCTGGTCGTATCTCTCATCCTGCATTCCCTTCTTCTCATGATCATTCCATCAACCATCATCTTCCACTCATCTTTACCTTCATATCGAGATGTGGTAAGTATTGAATTTCAATCACCGACCATGAAATCATGAAATCATGAGATGACTCGTCACTTCTTTCTTACACGGTACACTTGTCCTTTACATATGCGCTGCTTACATCCAGGGGCGGACTGGGTCCTCTCAAAGGGCGCATACCTTGGATTTTCGGAGGACGCACCAGCCCGAGAGCCGGTGGGCCGGTAAGCCCCTGCTTACATCTCCTCTTAGTCCACTTAGGGGTCGGATACAAATTGAGCCGTGACTTGAAAATTCATATATAATGCTATATTCCTTATCATATTTACCATGGAGCACGCGTTTGCGAAGAAAGTCCCATCTGTACAGGTTCCTCACTCAATTGGCGATATCTGGTCACACATACTCTATACATACAGTTACTGCCACAAGAACTGGGCCACCGGGAAACCGGCCCCGAGGCCGGCGTGCCCTCAGAGCAATAGGACTCACGCCTTCCGACAATCCAAAATATGCTCCCTCTTAGAGGACCCAATCGTCCCCTACTACCGCTCAAGGACGAGTGGCCCAGCCATCTTGTTTGTTGTTGTTCACGCTGAGAGTAGCTAAGTGTGGGTAACCATGTTCAAAATAACCGATTTTCCCGCCAGTTGTAAAATAAGATTTGGGTCAAATTTTTAATGCAACGAATATTTGCTCATACAGAATTCACCGTCAGACTTGTGATTTGCGAACAGAATGCAGTGAATTAGGGTATGATGAAAAAGAGGGTTTCAATGCTTCATGAAAAAAGAATAGTGGGAGCATGTCCCGAGTCCGCAAATTTGCTACTGAAAGTTAATGCGAGAATTTATTCAGAAACAGATGAGCTCGTAATTTCTAACTCATGGTGCTATTCCAGAATATTTTACGAATTTTATTGCATGAAATTGTAACCCAACATTTAGACTTCAATGAAAGAAATTCTATACGAGACGGATATTAAAATTTCTAAAGTAGATGATTATAAACAATAACTCAGGGAATCAATTTCAAAGGTTGATTTCCGTGAAAAAAGTTTCTTAAATATTGTGCCCTGAGACGGAAAATACAGCAATTCGAAAAGCGACTTTGTTGAAAAGTATATTCAAGTATTCTCTATCTATCATGAGAACTCCTCGTGAGCTTCCATTTTCAATAGAGAATACTTGAAAAATGTATTCAGATTATTGCATCCTTTATTCAAAATAAGTTAGATTTTCTATGAGGAATAATCATAATTGGTAGACAGACAGACAGACATACAGACAGGCAGGCAGGCAGGCAGGCAAAAGAAATTCGATAGAAATATCTTTTCTTTCAATCATAAACTTTTCTTTTTAATAGACAAACGGTACTTACTACGTACGTATGATAAGTTATTTGTTCAGCCAAAAAGATAACGGCTATCCCTTTCGTCAAGGTGTGATGTTTGATGATGAAAGCTCATCCTGATTCAAAGTCACGTTAAGTCATCGATCCCGTTCTGGGTATCCTTTCGTGAAGTCATGTCTTGTAAAAAATACCAGAATATAGAAACATTTTATTATACACAGGGTGTTTATAATTAAAGTTCCACTTTGAAATGGCCATAAAATGAAAACTACTGGACCAAATGTTACCAAACTTGGTAATAACTTACAAGTGGTCATGGGATTTTATTTTCCGCAAAAAAAAAATAAATAAATAAAAATAAAATAAAAAAAATATAATAAAATGAAAAAAATAAAAGTTCAAAAATCACCACCACCGGGAATGGCACTGTAATCAATATTGTTAAACGAAATAAAAAAAATGAAGACATTGGTTTAAAACGTGTTTAGTCGTTTTCAAAACGAAACCGTTTTTGGGGGGTTATGCAAATTGTTTATGGTGATAACATAAACAATTTGGCGGAATTGAAAGATGCGATACACCGACATGTCCGCAACATTCCTCCTGATATGCTAAGAGCTGCTGTTGAGAACGCAGTAATGCGATTTAACTTGCTTTCAGAAAATGGTGGACGCCACATTCAACATGCTTTGTAACACGTTTTAGAAACGATTAAAAACGTTTTAAAACGATGTCTTCATGTCTTATTTCGTTTAACAATATTGCATACAGCGCCATTTCCGCTTTTTTTTTCCTTTTTTTTTTGACAGAAAATAAAATCCCATGACCTCCTGTAAGCTATTACCAAGTTTGATAACATTTGGTCCAGTAGTTTTCATTTTATGGCCATTTCAAAGTGGAACTTTAATTATAAAGACCCTGTATTTTATACTCAAAACTCCACTTAGTATAAAATGGTGTCCATTAAAGGAATAGGATCAAGCTTTAAGGACAGGCAATGAAATGTGGAAAAGAATGCTAAAATAGAAACTCAGTTGATACTTATCTCGGGCTTTACATTAGCCACCACGAGCAAGGGAAACATACAAACAAATAACGTGCTGTTTCTGTAGCGTTTGAACTAATAAATGTTGCACCGTCGATAGAAAACTCAATATTATTATTATTATTTTATTTTAAATTATAGTTAATCATTTTACTCCATTTTAAATTGTTTAAGTTTGATCACTTTCTCACCGAAATGTTTTTTTTATATCTCCCCTTTATTTAAAAGGCATAGCTCTTCAATCCCTTTGAGTTGTTTTCAATTCCCGTATTGCTATATATTTGGAGTGTATAAGAATACACAAAAAGTAAAAAAAGCCATCATGCCATAAAATAGGGAGTATAAAATTTTAACCCTCTTAAAATATCCTACATCGTTTATAAAGGATTAAAAATTTGAAGGAAAATCAAACTTCCAGGATTAAAATAACTTCGGGGATTAGAAGTAATATCTTGGCGAAATGAAACATGTACTTAAAA
>QLNU02015003.1:165487739-165498712 GCA_006491805.2 Dysdera silvatica
AAAAAAGCTCTAGTTTGAGCTATATATACGTGGGTGGCAAAAATTATTGCATAATAAGTACGTATCTCTCACCATTGTACATAAACTAAACGTACAAACAAATCTATGAAAAATGTAGTCCTGGCATTGTCATCTTGGGGACACACGTAATTTTAGTATGCCTTAGATTTTCTTCACCTTTTCACCTGCAGAACTTCCTCATATTCCGTTATGAAACCCTACATCCACTGCTTTTCACTGGGTTTTATTTCTTTAACATTATATTTAATATAATATGATTTAATAATATAATTTAATATAATAGAGCCATTTTAACATCATATCATGGTTAGCGTGTGATACAAGAAAGCTGATTGCGATGAGAAAGGGATGGCGCATGATTTGAGTGCGTGGTAAGAAATGTATCAACTAAGAAAAATGGTTCTTCCTCCATTTTTTTTATCGAAAGATCAAATTTTATTGAACAATATTCTGATGCAAAAATTAAGCTTATTTTTGGTTGATATTTTACGCATTTTCATGAGATTTTTTCAAAAATTTAAACATATTATTATGGAAGCACCATAATTACAAAGGCTACGCAAAATTATAAATATACACACAGATAACACAATTAAGTGGTAATGATAGTAGTTGGAGTTTTGTGAGATTAAATTGTGCTCAACAAAATATAATTTTATATTTTAGACCTTCAATCTCAACGTTTCCAAATTTAAATTTGCTGATAAATTTTCTATGAAAATTTTAACTCTAAGATAATTTTAAAGTAATTTTTGTGTTATAGCAACTTGTAGTTCATTTTATATTTTCGCTTACAGTGTAAGTAAATATTATAATATTCAGCAAAATTTGCTGAGTGCTTTACTTTTCGCCTTTTTGTCGAACTTTAGAGCTGCTTTTTATTGCTGAAATCCCTTACTTATTGTACGAAATGTATGCACACCATATTTTGTGTTCATATATTTTGCTCGAGTTAGTTCTCTCACCAAAAAAGATATGAATGGACATACTTTAATTGAGGTCCCCTATATTTATTACATTTTTAGACATTATTAATAATTAAATTTTTTGCTCTGTCATCACATATGGATACGATTTTACTATTAATATCGCCGAACAATACTAATTTATTATTTTTGTACCTCATCTTGGTTTTAAATGATGAGTTTCATTTTTTTTTTTATCCTTTTATATTTATTATTATGCGACATACTGACAAATACAGGGTGTATACAAAATGGCGGGAAAAGAATTCACTACACGATTCCTTGTGAAAAAAGGAATAAAAAATGTCCAATACAATTTTTGCTTAAAATCAATATTTAATAAGTTATTTCAAATCATAGTTAAACCAATAACAAGGCAAAGCCAACCCATTTAACATCGCTTTAATACAACGACACATGCGTTTGCGCATGTACGCCCCTTGCCACGAAGAGAGATAGGAAGCGAAGATTTCACTGGTTTTTAAAAACTTGCTTAGGTCACGTGTTACTTGAACTTTGGGATATCGAAACTCCACCAAAGAGTTAGTTTAGTTACGTTATAATTAACAGCAAACACCAGATTTGGCGATTTCTCGTGCCAAATCAATCATACCAGGGATGGGATGTATACGGATCGGAATGGGCTGTTTGCCACTAGATTCAACCTTTTTTCTTCTTTGTTGTGGGGAAAATATTAAAATTAATAGTATTTTTCTCTTATTTTATAAGCAGTCGTGTCCCAGGGACATTCCGTCCTGTGCCAGTCTGACAGGCTTGCGACGTATTTGCTATCAACAGTATAGTAAAGCGATGTCCAGTATCGCGCCTCAGCCCCCTGAAATGCATAATCCGCCGCTGCCAGAGACGAGCACACATATTCCAATATTTTAAACAGGACTAATATATGAATATCTATGAGGAATGCCTCATAGATATCTACAGAATATCTATGAAGCAACGTTTTCCACAGGAGGATCCAACAGCAGGGCCAGCGCAAATCACATATCATATAACTTCGAAACTAGTTCATAATTTACAATCCTTGGGTATTCAGTTTCGAAGGAAATGAAACGAGTTAAAGCAGATACTTGTTGATTCGGCTTTAATAGTAGTATTTTAGCTCGATGTTCATAACTATGAAAGATTTGCACAAGGCAGATGTTGTGGGTTTGGGAAATCTTATCTGAATAGAATCAATTTCCTATTAAAATCAAATGTTCGCTTAAAAAAGTTTAAGTCATTTGATTTACCAAGTTCATTAGAGGTACCGAGTTGTTAATGACCTCCCTCCTTCTCATTTGGAGTAGGTTCATGCTGCTTCTGAGTTTGCCATAGGCTATTTCCTTCCATTTGGAAACTGATGATCGCTATTTCATTTTTTAAAGAAAATTTCATATGATTAATTTTTGCCTCATTAATTGTAAAATAATAGATATTTTTTTTTTTCTCAAAGTACTTACTATAAGTTTTGTGGAAAATGAACAATGACGAACTGGGATCTTTTCCTCGTGGGCTTTCCCTACTGAGGAGGTTATCAGTATCCCACTGCTGTTTTATGATATACGAATAATAATAATACTTTATTTATTCTTCTTGGAACAGTCGTTGTGTGTTGTTTAAACAGTCGAATACAAAAACAACAGGATTAAATGCCGGGAAAAGGGGCAGATGGCTTCAAAATGGCTATTCCCCTTCCTTATTGCTATATTTCTGCTCACTTTTCATAAAGAAATTACCCCCCCCCCACACCATTGATAGCGGCTATGGGAAAGTTCAAGCATTACGTAAACACAATATTTTGGCCATTTTCAACACCACCCCCATTGGTAAGCAAGAATTAATATTGGCTAACATAGGAAAATAAGCACAAAAGCCACCCACTCCCGCAAAGTTGCTTACGTAATACTTGAACTCTGCCTATGCCAAAGGATACATTTTTTATAAAGTTACCAGATTCAGAAAAAGATTGGTATTCAATTGGCTTTCTTTGGTGATGAAAAAACTTTCACTAGGTTGCCATACTTCGGAATTCCAATGACGTATTTGGACACTCAACTAAATTTTCAGGTTTGAACTTAACGAATTAGAAAGCTTGTGCTTAGCCGTGCCTCTCCAAGAATTTCTTTGGTTTGCTTTTCTAATGATGGGCGTGTCTGGAGCGTGATTCGTTCATCTTTGGCCTTAATTATCTTATTAAATATTGATTTTAAGCAAAAATTACACTAGACAATTTTTATTCCTTTTTTCACAAGGAATCGTGTAGTGAACTTTTTCCGCCATTTTGTATACACCCTGTATAATATTTTGTGCATCACAATGTACAAAAAGTTTGAGGGCAAGCAAAGACCGGAGTAAATAACATCATGGCCAAAAACTTAAGAGACTAGTTTGGAAAACAAGTGTAGTACATTTTGGTGCACCAAGGAACAATGGAGTGATTGCCAGCATGAATGCCAAAAGTCACTGACGGAATGTGTCACAATAAGAAAGAATACCCTCTTATATCGTTCATTTCAGACAATGAAACATTAAATTACAATCCGTGTACTTCCCATTTATTAATAAAAAAATTCGTATTCACACATAAATCTTCATTCATCGTATTCCGATAACATTAATCTTTGTCTTCCTAAACACGTTAGAGTTGAATCGCTTAGCATTCCGTAAGAGGTACGTAATTCTTTATGTAATACACACACCTTTCTTGACTTCACAGTTTCTCGAATAAACAACTCCTCCCAGCAACATTTCACCCAACCATCAACGCCATTGCTGCCATGGAATACTTAATCAGCCATGATGCTGCTCAAACATGGATCGTTGGTGTTGCTAGTCATCTCTCGTGCTCAACTTTGAGTGGTTGCTATTATACCACATCGTGCTGTGGTAGAGGAAATTGGAGGATACTTTAACAACAATGCGGTTGCTAATGCAAATTTATCTGAGGTTCATAATGATGCCTCATTTGCAATTATAGTTGCTGTGACAACCCAGACTCAAATTTATTTATGTTAGAAAAGGACCGTTTAAAAATATCTTTGGTGGATAACTATTGCTTAATGATGCAGTAAAAGTCGGTGATCTTGTAATAATTGGCCATGTGAAGACCTATAATCTATTTGGAGAAGCTTGTATTTCATCGTAACTTCATTCAAAATGACCTAAAAATTTTAATTTGAAGCGGGGTCTAAATTTAAGCAGAGTGCTATTTGTATTGAAATACCTTTTAAAATTATTTGTATCATGACATCATCCATTTTTACAGAATATTTATCGCTGTCTTTAAACTAAAAGATTTTTGAATTCCAATACGAATTTAATGCAAATGTGACGCTAAACGTATATTAAGCTGCGATAGTTTGAACGTATCATGCCGATATTTTTAAATTACGACACATATCAAAAATTTATGACACATCAAGAACTAAATTTACCTTCTTGACTTAACAGTAGTGCAAATATGCTCAGATAATACAAATAACGCTCCTAATTTTTGAGGGTCACATACGGAAGTATATAATATTAATGAATTTTCATAAAATTAAAAAAATAAAATATACAGCTAAATTTACTGAGATTGAAGTTTGCCTCAGCTCAGTGGTATTATTGGTATAAAGCTTAAATTACTAATAAAAAGATCAGAGATATAGTAAGTAGTTGAATAATATTTTATTTACTTTAATTCAAGGAGGAATTTACAGAAATTTTAATTTTCAAAAATGTAATATGCGCTCTAAATATAGAACCGGTGAATATGTGTTGGTTTTATGCTCATAGTAGTATATCGAATAATCAAGGAGATAGTGACAATCCTTATTATATAAACAAACCATGATCTGTAGATTACAAAGAACCTACCAAGTTATTGATGAAAAGATAATCATTTGCAAATTCTAAAAAAGTCGCAGAGAGAAACAAACATTTGATGCATCCAAGAAACAGTTTGCATTCCATGGTATACAAGTGCATAATTTTACCGATCATTGCCATTAAGTGCATTCGCCGATTTGGAGGTTGTCGACCAACATGGACCACATTTTCGTGTCTCTATTCACATGAATATTGTCTTCTTAGTCCAGTTCAAGCCTTTAAATCATCCATCGTTCTTTTTCCGCTTCTAGGTCACTTCCCCATGATGCTTGCCATCAGTTGCTGTAGACTATATTTTTCTTCCTTCACTTCGTTTCCGCTAGATGCTAATTTTGTTTTCAGAATTGTGGTCATCATAGTTCTTTTTTGCAATGGATTTGTTCAAGACTTGTTGGTTGTTGATCTCATCAGTCTATTTTATCTTCAGCTGTCTTCTAAGGGACCACATTTCAAAAGCTTCAATATTGTTCCTGGCATCTTATTATATGGTCCCGCAACCATAAACAGAATGAGCCAAATATAGCATTTTAGAATTAAAATTCTTAGTTGCAGACGTAATTTTCTCTCGCACAAAACTTTTTGCATTTCACTGAATTTTGTTGTAGCTAGGATAATTCAATGACTAATTTCATTTGTTTGATCATTATTGTGGTAAACTTTGTTCACAATTAGCACAAAGAAATTACTTGTTTTATGATCTTGTTTTTACAATGGGCAGTGATGTTGAAGTTTTTTCTGTTACGACAAATAGTTCTTTATACGCTAATGCCAAGTCCCATGTATTGGCTTTTTGTATCAATCTCATTTATGAGCGCCTGTAGATCTTCATTTGAGGTAACAACTATTACCATATTGTTAGCATATATCATTTATAATAGTTCCGTTTATCTTTAAACATTTCTTCCGAATTGAATTGTTTCTCCCGAGTAAAGATTACAGAGGACGGGAGAAAGAACGTGCCCATGTCTAACTCCTCAATTTATTTCCACCTATATAGTCCGTTCGCGCAGACCTGACTCCCGATACCGTTACCAGACGGGTTGTTCCATTGCAGTTTAGGGAAGGGAGTCTTGCTGTAACTGGGTTCTCCAGCGCGAAAAACCAGTTCCTTCCACTCTCCCCCTAAACTGCAATGGAACAACCCATATGGTAACGGTATCGGGCGACAACTGAGCGCGAACGCACTATAGTTTAATGTTGTGTAGATCCTTGTCAATTTTTTGTTTTCTGGTTCTAATAGACTGCTTTAACAGTATGCGTATTTTTGACATCCAGACCTGTCTTGAAGAGTATTTTTATCGTTTCCTCTCATCAAGATCAGTTGTAATATTTCCATTTTTATTTCCAATTGACCTTCGTTGGGTAAGGTCCTGATATTTAATTTTTAATTTTTCTGTGTAGTTCTTTTAAATTTTGAGTCAATTACGGCTGCTTAATTTCCTAGCACTTCGTTGTCTACCATTTTTCTTTAGCCATAGCTATTTCGGCTGTTTATGGATACGGGTATTTCACTCATCGAATAAATTAATTCAGCAGAGTAATCAAAATTAGCAACTAGATCAAGACAAATGATTTTGCATGAAGAGGGTTCTTTAAATTTCAGAGAACATTCGCTTTCAAAGTCAGCGTATCAAACTGATCTCCAAACGTCCTGACTTCAAAAAATTTGCAAAAATTTCTATGAAGAGTTTATGGATAACCACAATAGAAAGGCTATGTATTCACTTTGCAGGCTTCCTTGACTGTTGCCACTTAGAATAACAAGAAACGATATCTTAAGTACAATTTCTAAACTTGACAACATGCTGAATTGTTTCCTTTTTTGTGATGTTTTCCAAACGTACATAATTTCACTTTCAGTATCTGGTAACATATATTTAACAATTTAAATGTCACTTTTATAGATTGTAACAATCAAGTAAGCCTGCAAAATAGAATTGTAGCCTTTCTTTTGTGGTTACCCACAAATTTACCAAATTCTAATAAGGTCCTCAGTTCTGTTTACGTGCGAGTGCACCAAAGATAGCTTAATTGACGTTTATTGGACAGTTTTGTTTAGTTCGAACACAATATTTTATTAACACCCAAATAATAAATTATAAATTAGTATTCAGAATTTATTTCCATAAACGAATGGTGAGTACTTCAGTCAAGAGTGCATACTCTTCCTTACAGAAGAAAAACCCATTACCATCATGTAATGCCAAGCTGGAAGGCTTCATTTGCGGGTGAGGAGAATGGGTAATGTGTTGTTTTAGACCTTTCTCGTTTTTTGATCTCCCTGTATAAATTTACTAGTTGATTAATGTGTAAAAACTAATAAACATTGCAAAGTAATGAAAGATAAAATCAAGTGATGGTTACAAAAAATTGCTAAAAACAATTAGGAGTCTAGAAAATCGTTAATAATTTTCACTCTTAAATGATAAACAAGAAACAAAGTGTTTTAACTTTAGGTTGCAATATCTTTAGTAAGTTTTAACATTTCGCTACATTTTACTAAAGTTTTATTGCAAAATGAAAGATTGGAGAAATTCCTTTTCAGTATTATATTCAAAAGTTCCGCCATATTTAATATCGCACTGTCTTGCTTTAAATATTTGAACTTTTCAGGCGTTTTCTTGAGTTTCTTCAATCGTGATTAAATTTGAATCTCTTCGTCGTATTTTGCCTTTGAAAGACCATCCCGCATCAGATCAAATTCTCAAAGACAAAGAGTACAAAAAACTCAACATCTTTTACCTTTTGATGAAGGACTGAATACCAGACTTCGATTTTTGATCAGGCAATTCTATATATGCATATAAAAAGATCAAACACTCGATCAAACAATTGAAAAAGATCAGACACTTGCCTCAAATGCGGGTAATTAGTAATTGAAAATGACATAAATCATATATTTGAAGAAATATAAAGGTAGAGATTTCAAGCCATTTTAATCAACTGTCGTATTTCTCTAATTTGAAAATACTTCCTTTAATCAAAATATTTATATTTAAGATGATTTATTTTCTGAACACGTAATCAGAATTTTATTACAGAGTGATTAAAATTTCGTAGATCATTGATTTAGGAGAAGAGAAACCCTTGGTTTCAAAACAGTGATATAATTTCTCTTTTTTTTTCTTTACAATTTCCCGAATTAAATTTCTAATACATATTTTTCTTATATATATATATATATTATATACCAGTCGATGCAGTATTGATTACCTTTACGGTGTATAGATTATATAATATGCCATATATGACATGATAACTCTTCCTGTGAATCTGGGTGCATCCGAAACAAGGTTGTGAGGACAACCATGTCAGCTGATTTTGCTCGTCCTCCTTCCTTGTAGTGATGAGTTAGGCAACCTACAATGACACTAAGATTTTAAAATAATTAGACGTTTTTTAAATTTCCAGAACTTAAAAAATTAAAAAGTTACTCGAGATTTGCACAATCAGGTAATAACTGAAAGTCCTACAGTTCAGCATTTCTTATATAGTCAGTTTGATACTTTTTCCAGGGTCTTCGGACAAATTTCGGTACTATTTTTACTCCAATGTTTAATGACATTCGGTCTTGTGGAAACATAAAACAAAACTAGCTTTGCGAGCATTGTCAATGAACAAGCAGGCCTTTGTATCATAATTAATGCAACTTTCGTTGCAGAACTCATTACATTCAATGATAAAAGTTTTCCTTTAATCTATGATATATGAAGCACAAGCACCTATTGTGAACAATAGTTGGATTGCAGGACATTTTTGCCCTTCTGAGAGCTAACACAATTGCCAAATAATGATCAACACAGAGAACCTCTGGGGGGATTTTTTTATGGTTTTTCTGGGGGAATTTATTTTGCGTAATAATCACGACACCCACGTTTTTTTAGCTCAAACTGGAGTATTTTTGTTATAGGAGAATAAGTGGGTTCACTTTTTCTCCTATAACAAAAATACTCTAGTTTCGCGAGCTAGGCTATCGAGGATAGAATAGGTTAAGGCACGCCAGGCTCAAAGTAGAGACCCTAGTTCGACTCCAGGTCGGGGACGATGCCTCTTTTTCTCCTATAACTAAAAAAGCTCTAATTTTAGCTAAAAAAAACGGATGTGTCAGAATTATTAAGTATAATAAATTCCCCCACGAAGAAACACAAAAAACTGCTCCGAAGGCTTTCTGTGTTGACCATTATTTGGCAATTGCGTTAGCCCTGAGAAGGGTAATAATGTTACCACTTCACACATGCACACACACATACATACATATGTATAGAGAGTAAAGGAGCTTCGTTCCGATCCTCGATGGCCTAGCGGTTAAGGCACTTCGAGGTCAACGGAGAACCTCTAGTTTGACTCTAGGTCGGGGACGATGCTTTTTTTCTCCTACAACAAAAAAGTTCTAGTTTGAGCTAAAAAAACGTGGGTGGAATTATTACGTATAATAGTTGGATTGCCTATATTGAATTAATTTGATAGCATTTCTCGCTTCGTTTCTATCAAACAGGTTTAAAATCGAAGGTGGTAGAAATCATAACTCAATAAACCTCTACAAACAGCGAAGTTTAAATAATACAAAAATGATAATTATTATTAAAAACACATTTCGTAGAAGCCAAATGACAGTGTTTCGGGCGTTACCTCTCACCTAGTGCTACGTAAAATTATTTTTATATTATATTTGATGACTTATGATGTGAGAATGCTTGAATGGTTGAATTTAATACTGTATTCGCCATTGAGCCCCAAAATTCAAAATATATGTACCTACACACGCAATATGTACACGAATCCTATTGTAATATAAAATACTCTTAGTTCAAAAGCTTAATGAAATACATTTTATGGTAATTTCTTTGTACACGTGTATAATTATAGTACCTTTCAACATCTACCACGACAAAGATCATTCAAACACTTGATATTAAATAAATAAAAAATACTGTTGAGGATTTAACTTGTAAAATTTTCATTGGACGGGTACTCTGCTAATCATAGAGTATATCATGTAGGTTTGTTGCGGCTTAGATAGAAGTAAAGCGACTCACTGTGCTTAATATGTACAATAAACTGTGTCCATTGTGTCTTTTACTAAGATTTGTGAAATAGATCATGTCTTTAAATGCGATTTAAATATTAGACTTTGTCTTTTATCTGTATGTGCTGAATTCGATTCTGGTTTGAAAACAGGTTGTCATTGTTTATAATGTGCAAAGTTCTTTCCAAATGAGATGACAATATTCAGTATGTAATATGTGTATATATCATGCATTAATAATACGGTAAAATAGTCTAGACTATAGTTTTTATGTTAGGAAAAAGGAATTTTTTATAAAGAAAGGTATATTGTTTTCAAATTCTTTTCGTTAAGTGTATACACTATGCTTCCATAAACATGAAGTTGTTCCTTTGAAACAATCTTCTCTCTCTTTGTTTCTTCCACTGCATTTACCTAAAATGCTTTATAGAGTTCGCATATTTCTATCTTCCACGAATAGAGAATGAAGGTTCCACTTCAAATACTAATTTTATATTTCCATTTATTTTATCTGAAGGCACTGGTGGTTTCTTTGAGCTTGCTCTCAAAAGTTATGCGGGCCGCCGTAAGTAAAACAATCCGCTTGAATAATACATAAAATGTATGAACTGAGGTTTGTTTGAAACCACCGCTGTGCCAGCCATTTTGAAATTCCAAATGGATGCGTGGGCATAAATTTTGATTTGATATTTTGATCTCCACTTCTTGGTTTATTCTCCAGATCAGTGGTTCATTTTCCACTCGAAGAAATTTTGATTTGTAAGATGCACATTATTTTATTATTTTAAGATTTTAAATACTTAAAAGTACTTTCCATTAAGAATTAAAATCTGAAATATTTAAAAAATAAATAGAGGAGTGTTTTGGAATATTTTTGCCCTAAAGACAAACAATTCTTTATGACATCCACTAGGAAGTACTAAGAGACGCATTATATGTGCCTGATACAGGTGTGTCACCTCACTAATAAACAATCTCTGAATTTAATGTCAGAATCTCTGAATTTAATGTCAGAATCTCTGAATTTAATGTCAGAATCTCTGAATTTAATGTCAGAATCTCTGAATTTAATGTCAGAATCTCTGAATTTA
>QLNU02015003.1:165518461-165537426 GCA_006491805.2 Dysdera silvatica
AATAAAATACAAAAAATAATAAATAAAATATTAAAGGTATTAAAAACATCCAAAGGAATCAATTATTCAAACTACATGTAACAATAAAATAATTTCACCAAAGGAATTATATTTAAAAAAATTCTAAAAAACATATATGAAAGAATAAAACAAAGCAGACGAACTGACTTAATTGATTTGAAATACAAAAATAAAACATATGGACTAGGACACTATGTAGAATATACAATAAAAAAATGTAAAACTAATAAAGGTCAGGAAAATATAAATTATATAGGAGTTAAAATTTAGAATGAACTTCCTGATACAATTAAAAATAGTAGAAATTATATGCAATTTGATAAAAATCTCTCGGTATATTACTTAAAGCAATATAAAATGTAATAGGAGAAATGCTTCAGAAACGGCATGTAGCTTTGAAAGTTCCCTGTGGGTGTATATTCAGTTAATTTGATATTTTATTTATTGGATTGTTGATCTTGTATATATTAAGGGTACTGTATATAAGTAATGTGTCTTAATATTTTAATGTGCAATGAGTGAATATTTTATTTATATCTTGTATTTGTTTTATATGATTCTGTTTTTTTGTTTATTTTATGAATACGTTATTGTGCAAAGTTGATTTCATTAATATGTGATTGATAGGAGGCATGTTCCTAAATAAATTTCACTGATAAGATTGTAACATTTGCACACTCACGAAATAAATAATTTAAAAATATAGAAATAAAATACATTGAAGATAAAAGATTACTTTGTTAAAATTCGTTTCGAGTTCAAAAGATCATATACACGGGTCGGGGTATCTCGTTTCAAAATTACCTTTAGAAAGGAGATCATTTCCGAACTAAATTTCAAATTAAACCTTTTGAAATTGATTTTCTTTTAGTTCAGGAAATATTTTTTCAATCTTGCTTCAAATTGATAAGATTCAATCTTGCTTTAAATTCGCAATATATATGCAGCTAGGGATAACCGCTAAATCTTATTGTTTTTTGTTTTTTTTTCAATAATGCAAAGAATTAAATCTTACTGCTCAGGAGAAAGATTTCTCACACAAGTTTTGTGAACGAATCATGCTCTATTTAAAGGCAACATGTTAACCATTTGTTATTAATATCACATCTATTTCATGTAATATGCTCCGCGAACATGTAAACTGTGGTGTTTGTATAAGAGATATTGAGAGAATAAGTTTATGTTAACATAAAATTTTCATTTTATGTCTCATGTCAAGTTCGCAAATATTTGTTAATATCGTATTTATAATATTGTATTTATTAATATTGTAATTATTATCTTAATATATTAAATTTTATAATTGTTAATAATTATTTTTCCTTTTAATCTTATCTTTTGTCCTTCTATCCGAAGAAAGAGCATTTTCCCGTCCTTGTACGTCTAGCGGCCAAGATACTCCGAGCTCAACTGAGGAACCCAGGTTGAATCCAGGATTGGGACGGCGTCTCTTTTTCTCCTAAAACAAAAATAATTCTATTTTGAGTGAGATAATTATTGTATATTCGTAAATTTCGGATAATTCATATAGTACAGGAACATGTTGAAGCATATTTCGGAAATAGTTGAATTGATTAATCACGGAGTTATATAACGGATCTATAATAAGCTAGCAAATCTCTAGTGGATTTTATATTATATTCTAAAGGACAGAATGTAAGACAAGAGTAATTCAAATTTGCAGTTGGGAATTTTACGAGGAAAAAAATGGAAAAATTCCTTTCGTCTAAAATAATTATCCTCCATTAATATTATTTTACTGAATTGACTTAATATCCCGAAAACACATCGATGATTGTGGAGTTATAATCTGAATGATAAAGTAGTTTATGGAAAAACTATTCATTATCAATTTGGTTCTAGTTAATTTCTTCGTAGGTTAAATTGACCCTTTCATTTACGAAATCTGTATTTTAAAAATGGCAAACTCTTAAATGCGTGATTGTATGAAATATTATATGTAATTTATTCTTTCGTGTACATCATATAAAACCGGATGAATACCTCATGTGTAGATGCATTATCGCAATGTACTTTAATTATAAAAATGATTCGTTCATAATAAAAAAGATTCGTTCATTATAAAATTGGTTCCTTCGCCATAAAAATTAATCGGGTGCTAATGAGTAGGTTAAAATGCAACAAAGTAGAAAATACAGTTTGTTGTAAGAGCGTTATATTCAATAACGAACTTAAAAAATACGACGAAAACTCAGTTTATTACGAAAGTAAAGTTTGTTTATACAACACAATATTGTATTTACAACATAATGTTGTATTTACAGGCATGCAAAAGGGTTGCTGGTATCTAACTGGAAGGAGACCCACACGCTGAACGTATGTGACGATGTGTGGAACCGGCCAGGCCAGTAACCTAGTGTCCTACCCCGCCTTCAAGTGGTGCAGGCTGAGCTTTCTATTTATGTGGCAAATTAATATTTGCTACACGGATAGAAAGGCGGAAGGGGAGGGCTAATTCACCAACCCGTCTAGCCAGCGTGGTGAAATTATGGCTAATTCCTCCATTATGTTGACACACCAGAAACCATGGCCCCTAGTCTCCAGGTGCTGGAGTGCTCCTGATCAAGGCAGCGGTCAGTGTGGCATGAAAGCAGGGGGTGCTAAGAATCACTGGAATGGCCCAGGCTGCCGTTTGTTATTGACCTTGGCTACGTTTAATGGACGATCCCTTGCTTCTGAAGCAAAACTTCAGGAATTGGAAGAGGAACTAGACAAGATCAAATGGGACATTGTAGGACTCAGTGAAGTTAGAAGAAAAGGTGAAGAGTTGGTGGAACTTAAAAGCGGACATTTGTTTTATTATAGAGGAACGGAAACTGGAAGAACAAGTGGTGTTGGCTTCTTAATCAACAAAAGAATTAAAGACTGTCTTCTGGAAGTTGAAAGTACATCAGATCGAGCAGCGAGGCTTGTTGTTCAACTAACCCAGCGATACCAACTTCAAATAGTACAGGTATATGCACCAACATCAAGCCATACCGACGAAGAGGTTGAAGAATTTTATGAAGAAATCAAAGAGTTACACACCAAAGGGAAACAACATATCAAGCTCATCATGGGGGATTTCAATGCAAGAATTGGACAACAGGAACAAGGAGAGACATCGGTTGGTAAATACGGATATGGGGAAAGGAATGAACGTGGCGATCAACTCATCGAATTTGCAGAAGCTGAAAATCTTAGCATCATGAATTGCAGCACCTATACTGGAAGGAATTGGTGAAGAAGTTGATATCTCAGAAGAAAATGAAAACATTGCTATCACAATAATTGAAACTGCTGGGGATATTAGTGGTATAACATGTAAAAAGCAAAATAGCAAATTATCCGAGAAGACGAAACAGCTCATGAAAAGGCGAAGACTTATGAATGTGGACAATCAAAATACCAGTTGTAAGATCGAGTATGTAGAACTTTGCAAAACTTTGCGCAAAAACATGAAAGAAGATATAAGAAAATTCAATTGTGAGTTAGTAAGGAAGGCCATTGAAAACAAAAGCTTTGGGGTTGAAAAACGACATTTGTCTATTGGGAAGAAACACATCATTGCATTAAAAGGAGAGGATGGCACTGTAACAAGAAATAGGGAAGAAATACTTAGAAGAGTTGAAGAATTCTACAGAAAGCTATATGAAGGAAACAGTGGATTAAACGAAGACATTGAGATAGTCGAAGGAACAGCTCCTAAAATCTTAAAAGAAGAAGTAGCATTTGCAATAAAAAGTATGAAGAAAGGAAGATCCCCTGGCGATGATGGCATTACATTAGATATCTTAAAAACAGTGCTCTGCGGTGGCGCAGTGTGGTAACGCGTTCTCCTATTGCGCGGCTAATCCGGGTTCGACTCCCAGCAGTGCAAAAAGAACGCTTACTCAGAGATCTCATAAAGATCGCACTGCTCACTGTAGTCCGGGGTTTGGTTCCCTAGGCCTTAAGAGGTTCGGATTCCTCGGAAAACAGTAGGTCCCGGCGCAGCATGACCACTGTAGTCTTTGAGCCGTAAAACCAAAAAGAAAGCGAAACCTAAAAGAAGTCAGAGAACATGTAGAAGACATACTCGCAAAATTCTTTACCAAATGCCTCAACAGTGGTAACATACCAAACCAATGGGATTCTGCAACAGTAATTCTTTTGCATAAAAAAGGTGATAAAGAGGATTTGAAAAATTACCGACCAATTAGCTTGTTACCTGCTATTTATAAAATCTTCACAAAAGTGCTAACACATCGCCTGCAGAAAAAATTAGATGCAGCTCAACCAAGAGAACAAGCTGGATTTCGAAGTGGATTCAGTACAGTGGACCATATTCAAGTATTAAGAGAATTAATTGAAAGAACACATGAATATGAACTTCCATTGTGTGTGGCATTTATTGACTATGAGAAGGCCTTTGACTCTATTAAAACATCAGCAGTCATCAAATTGGCTCATAAATTGGAATAACAAGGGAATAAAAATAAATGGTGAATATTTAAATCATTTGCGGTTTGCTGATGACATTGTTATTTTTTCAACGAACCCATCAGAACTCCAAGACATGGTACAGGAGCTCTCAACTAGAAGTAAAGAAGTTGGACTCAAGATGAACCTACAAAAAACTAAGATCATGTTCAATAATTTCGTAGAGGAAACAAAAATACAAGTTGACAACATTGAGCTAGAAATTGCTGATTCATATATTTACCTTGGCCAGCTGATTTCAATGGATGGCAACATTATGAAAGAACTCAACAGACGTATTAAACTTGGCTGGAGTGCATTTGGAAGAAACAGTTTTATCCTGAAGGGGAAATTGCCTTTGTGTCTAAAAAGAAAGGTCTTCAACCAGTGTGTATTGCCAGTCCTCTCTTATGGATCAGAGACATGGAGTCTAACAGTTGGAGCAATACGAAAGTTACAGACAACGCAAAGGAGCATGGAGAGGTGCATGCTTGGAATAACTAGGAGAGATCGAAAAAGAAACACTTGGGTGAGAGAGCAAACTAGAGTAGAGGACATCATTGTTAAAGTAAAAGGGCTGAAATGGCGATGGGCTGGGCATATTGCAAGAAGAACTGATCAACGATGGACAACAGAAATTCTGAACTGGATTCCAAGAGACCACCGAAGACCTAGAAAACGTCCTCAAACTAGATGGGTGGATGAAATAAGAAAACAGGTTGGGGTGACGTGGAAGCGAATTGCTCAGGATAGACTTGTGTGGAAAGCATTTGGAGAGACCTTCATCCAGCAGTGGATAGATAATGGTTGAATATGATGATGATGATGATGATATAATGTTAGGATAACCAATTTTGCATTCCTTTCTATTTTATCTAACAATCCAGTCAGAAAATGAATGGCAACTAACACTTGGCTCCATCCATCCAGCACATCTAATCGATCTTTGCGAGTAGAAGCTAGTCGTCACCTTAATGTGCATGTCTTCGTGTAATTCACACACCTGAGCGACTGTCTCAGAATTTGCGCAACTCCTTAGCATCGCATTGCATCGGAGCTGTTGATCTCCTGCTCAACGAAGCGATCTCAGACTTGCGAAATACGTGTCAAGCAAAGCAATCAAATAACCATAGCTGGGCCTGTTGAATAAAGTAATTCGCGCAAAATTTCAATCCTCTAAATTATTATGTGTTTAGTGAATTTTAATGAATAAATCACAATGGTTTCACTATGTTTATTCATAAATTGTGCAAGAGAGAGAGACGGCATATTAAACAAAATGAATAATTAATTTTGCAAGCAACATTTTTGTGACGTAAAGAGGACTTATTATAACATTATTAACGGACCCAAAATTCTAATAGCAGTCGCAGTTGTACGGACAAAGATATGTAAATTTAATTCCACGTTATAAGGAAACAGGTGTTAAAGGAATTGACAAGTTTGCTTATTTCGATCTCGTTCTAAATTCTCATTTTATCTTCTATAAGAATATTATGAACTAACAATTTTTTTGGAAACTGCGCCTATTTTTTATTAATTCTTTAAACAACGACTTGTATTTTAAAGTACTTTAATTTTTGGAAAACAAAATTTTCTTCTAAAATTCCTTTACATAAATTATTTGTGTTAATGATAAATTTAGATTTTATTATTTTTAAAGCTTTACGAATTCAGATACAAAAAAGTATTTGCATTATTTTAACTGAAGATCTCCTTTAATTTAAAGAAGTACAGAAGAATATGGTTATATTGTTTAAAAATTCAGCTGTTTAAGAATTGAATTATTTAAGAGAACCCCAAGAATGAAAGAAATTAAAGAAGTGGAAAGAAGCTGCCTTTCATTAGGAATTTATTATTAACTTAGTGAATTCTACAAGAATTTCTGAAAACACAGTTTCAGTAGCCAGTCTTTGAATTCTTCTCGCAATTGGAAAATCTGTGGCCAAAAATTTGGTGGCATCATTGAGAACGTTGATTAGTTACGCTAATCAGTTCCACATAAAAGTCAACGACCCCATTCACCATTATGCTTTTCCTTTTTTTAAATATTAATCAGTATTCGTTTCGTATCGTAATAAAAATGTATCTGATGAGATACCCTGTATTGCTATTTAAATATTTGTCATTAGTAATTCACATATCGGGAAATCTCTCCTTCGTAATTACCTTCCGAAAGTTTGAACTTTGTTTTGGGCATCTGCTGAAATTTTCTTTTGGTCTGAAATGGAAACGAAAATCATAATCCTAAATAAAGCCTCGTAGATGTGTTTTCTGATAAATATAGGCACCCGTAGAATGGTTTATTTTTTATCTTCGATCATTAAACTTTGTTAAAATAGTCTAATTATACAAATCAAAATTTATTTTCAGAAGTTCAAAGCAGCATCTGTGACTTCTATATTTAAATTTAGATTTCATTCACACTCCAGATTGATTACTAGAATATTTTATTTTTTCCCCCAAGTGTCTTGCAGTATTAACTAAAAAAATGCCTTTTATATTGTTTTATCTACTTAAATAGGTATACAACTACGAGCACTCTTGACCGGAGGCCAAAGATGTTTTCTTAAATACTGTAAGTTATAATTCAAATTATATAAAATATTTACAAAATTATAATATGCTACATATGTCAAAGTTCCATCATCGCTTATAGAATCCCAAATTTAGTATTGAAATATTATTTTTGCTCGTTTTCTATTTATTTATTCTTCATTGTTTTTAATTTCAGGTTTTTATATGTTACGCTACATTGATATTGGCTGTCTTAAATTGGAGAAAACGTGTGGATTAAAGATTTTTTGTAAATTAAACGCTCTAGCTTTCAAATAATAAACGTAAGACGTATTAAGCTTTCGATCTGCGTTCATATAAGATTCAGTTGGCAGAAGATTTAGACCATTCCTCAGGTATTTTGAAGTATTATGTTGATTATCAATTTAATTCCATCCGTGGTTTAAAATATTGACGTAGAGATTCTTCCATTTTTCTAAGAAAATAAGGCTATAAATTTAATAATAATAGAAGAATTCTGTGAAAAACATGGCAGCGGATGGAACTACCAAGAAGAAATCTAGGAGTGGTATTTCGATTCTGTCCTATGGTGTCTAAAAATCTTATTACTTAATGAGCTGTCTCCAAATATATAGCGTAATCTCAAATCCTTTGTGGTCCATTACCTTATATGTAAAAGTTTTTATAATAGAGATTATAATTAAATCTGCAATCTTCCACTGTTTTAATTTTCATAATAAACAAGATGTTAGACACGTTTCATGCTCGAAATTTTGTGACCTTATTGTTATAACTTCATATATTTTTTTTAATAAAACAGTAATTCTATTTTGGAATGTAGGACAATGGTTGTAGCTCTAGTACGATGGAATGAACCACTACAATGCCGGTCCTACTGCGATGTAGTGAACTACAGTAGTGATGATTTTACTGCGATTGAGTGAACTACAATGGTGGTGGTTCTGCTACAATAGAATAAACTACTGCAGTCTATGATTTACTACGATGGACTGAACTTCAATGATGATGGTGGTCCTACTAGGATGGAATAAATTATGAATTACAAAGGTGATTGTGGTCCTACCGGAATGGACTGAACTTCAGTGATGATTGTGGTCCTACTATAATGGAATAAACTACAAAGATGATTGTGATCCTACCAAAATCGACTGAACTTCAATGATGATGGTGGTCCTACTAGGATGGAATAAACTACAAAGATGATTGTGGTCCTATCAAAATGGACTGAACTACACTGGTGGTTTATCAACTTCGACGTAATGTATGGTTAGTAAACAGTACTATGTTTACCTACTCCTGATTGTACGAACTTAAAAACCCTCATGACAGGTAACAGATCAAATACGTGTCAGGAAATCTAAAGTGCAACGACATTTAATCAAGTGACACGACAGTGACATTAATCATTGAACTGCAAGTTACAAGTGAAAGGTAATATTTGAAGATTCCGCTTGGATGAAATTGTCGCAAAATAAAACCATCATCACTGCAAAAAGTTTTTTTTTTTTTGTTTTTTTACTGTTTCTATATTTGACGAAAAGACATTGATAGACAAACAATTACAATTTAGCGTTGGTGATAAAAGCGAATGTGATTTTTGTGAATACGCTATTTACGGAGAATACATAAATTGAGGATATTGGTAAAAACATTATGCAGCGTATTTCTTTATGTCGGATAAAGCATATCAAAGCATTTTAGAGCAAAAATCGACTGAAGTGAACTCCTCAGGAGCACAAGTTGTTGCCATTTTACCCTACTTCTGATTTTGTGGAGGCAACGCCACCTATGGACATAAAGTAGTTTAGAATTAGAAAAATGGAGGTGACTGGAGATAAAAGTCAGAGCTATTGGTGCGTGTTATTTAATTGATCTTGCCATGCTTTGTTGAAACTAAGAGTAGATTTATGATCATCAACCTAGTTACCAGATTGGCCATTGATTAGGAAAGCTTCCGAAAAATAACTCCAAAGACTGTTTAGGTTGAAACATAATAAAAGGTTCTTAAAGAACTTAAAATTAAATGTATTCTCACACAAACGTGGACAGAGAGGTAAGTTTTCTGAAATTTTACCCTTTTTAATTTTTTTGTGCTCGTTTAGCCCAGTGGTTCCTAATCGGTTGTCCTAGGATCACTGATGGTCTGCGAAGAAGTCCCAAATGGTCCGCGAGACGGGTCATTATTTAAAAAGAAATAATAATTAATAAAAACACTTATAAAAATTATTTATTAAATATTAAAATTAAATATAAAAATGAAATTGATAGTATATTTGTAGTATTTTACAATCTGACGGAACTTCAGAAAACGGTTCGTATTAAAAGTAATTCGTCTTAAGCGTGTTCGTCTTAACGAGGTTTGACCGTATTCTCGTTAGATTTTATTATTTCTTTTTCTGTTTATTTATTTATTTTTACTAAAGAACGATTTTACAAACACATTTTCCCCAAAAAAGACCCAGTTCCCTTTTTTATTCAGGTCTTGAAGCCAACTCGTGAGAATTTTTCAACGTGGTCCGCGAGTCCAATTGAAGTAGAAAAGTAGTCCGCGAGTCCAATTGAAGTAGAAAAGTGGTCCGCGAGTCCAATTGAAGTGGAAAAATGGTCCGCGAGTCCAATTGAAGTAGAAAAGTGGTCCGCGAGTCCAATTGAAGTAGAAAAGTGGTCCGCGTGTCCAATTGAAGTGAAAAAGTGGTCCCTGGCTTAAATTGTATTGGAAACCACTGGTTTAGCCAGAGTTTACGTTAAGGTTTATTCGGGCTAATACACTCTTATAACCAATATAATAACAATATAATAACAATATACTTAGGTAACAACGAAGAGTGACTCACTGTAAAAATATTTAAATTGAAATTCACAGTAGACACAGTCGAAGAAAAAAAACTATGTCTGCCGTAAATTTCAATTTAAATATGATTAGGTTATTTTTTTTTAACCTACTTTTTTTTCTATTAAATTAGATCGCTTTTGGAAATTAGCTATTTGAAAGCTTCCTATATTTATGAATAGTTTAATAACCTTTATAAATGATCAGAAAGCTATGGCCAGTTTCAACAATGCATGGAAAAATATTAAAAAACTCACTTATTAATATTCCTACCCTCTTTTCTATTTTTCCTCGATTTCTCCATTTCCAAGCTATGTATTTTCTACCAGTTGATAGCACTGCCGACAAACAATTAAAAGTAATTAACTGATAGCAACCCGTGCCCATTTGGAGACTGATTCAGTCAATTCCCAACGGAGGCCAACATCATCTACTTAAAACGCGTCGATACCCTCGAAACATGAAAAACCCTGCTCTGCGCAACGTTTTTACTAAAATTTAATGTATTTTACTCAGTTGTAAGACGATTTTGCGCTTCAATGTATTAAATACATGTAACATTACACTAGCGTATGCAGGAAGTTCATAAAGGGGGGTTGTGGAGCTACGGCTCCCTATATTCACATATTTATATACAAAATTACATTGCCTTGAGATACATTGCTAAAGTTACATTGCTAAAAAAGTTACATTGCCCAAAGTTACATTGCCTTGAGTGAGGTTATGGCCCCAACAACTCCCCCCCCTGCGTACGCCAGTGCCGCATTACTAAAAGAATTTTACACGGCGCGTTCGTCAGGTAGTGGTAAACAATGCCCGCTAAAGGGCTAGAGTATTTTTTAACCAAGCAGAGTTAAACTGCGGAAAATTTTTCAAGGCAACAGTAAAGAATTTTTCGGTAATGCATATCACTAATTAAGAAATATTACTAAACTATAATTAGAAAACTTCCCTCGCACTTGAGTTACAATAAATGACATGGGTGCCCAATTTTAATTGATAGCATTGACGGGACATTTGCAACGTACGTCAATTATCGAAGTTTCTTTCCAAAATTTTCAATGGATATATGTACCTTTCGAACACTTATTATAAGGTACCTACATTGAAACTTCAGTTTATTTTCCAATTTTACGGAAAGCCTTTCCAAAATCAAATTTCAATGTTGAAGTAGAAAATTGCATTTAAATCACATCTCTGAATTATTAGTGGTTGAGGCGGTTGTTATCCAAGAGGCGCCTTTTTCATCTTATGTTAAAAATCGATCTAAATGTAATTTACCTCCGCTGTTTGAATAATTTATAACCTGACGGAAATACGGCGCTAGTTTTTGGGGCATGACAGAGATACATTTTGTTAAAATGTGGTAAAACCGGGAGCAAAATTATTCGATTTCTCCAAATAATAATAATAATAATAATAATAACGTTAGTTATCTTTAGTTTCTTCAGGAAACCGTAATGATCGGGAATATCCGTTATTGAGCCGTAAAAAATCTTAGAAATAATAACTTTTCAACTGGAAAGTATTTGTGTTGTATTGCTTTTCGCTATAGGCTGCGGAGCACAAAGGTGGGACGAACGTTCGTGATACAAAACGACAAAATATAGATGCGCTGTGTTATCGTGATTTATAATAATCAATACGGAGAAGAAGAAGAAAGGGATAAATTGAAAAACGGAACAATGATTTATGGAAATTTGAAAGAAACGTCCCGATTCAAATGTCGGAATTTGTTTTCGGCGCAACCTCTTTTCCTAACGCTAGAATAATCATATTCCACAAATCCCAATTCCTATTTCAGTTTATCTTAACGTAAGCAATCAATTCAATATATGGTTTATAAACCCGGTATGATGTTTCGGTAGACAGATAGATAAGCAAAAAATAACTATCTAGAAATTTGCTTGAATGCGTGCGCATCAATATATTTAATTTTCACTAAAATTGATCCATAATTTCCCAGACTTTGTAATTTCTTTTTCTTTCTCTTTCCGAGCTTTATTTTTTCTCTTTAGATAATTAAAATATATCAAATTTAAAAATATGATAAAGGAGGCATAGCTGTATCTGCACGTATAATTTACATTTCTTGCGTTAAACTCAAATTAACTCATTACTATGGATAGGTTGCGGTTTGACTATTTTCTAGTATATTTAATCAAAAATATATCAATATTTTATACTTTTTACCATAACTTTACTGTGTTTTACAATAACTTCTGCAGTTTTTTTACTATAACTTTTAATTTTCATATAGATGGGACATAGTACATAAAAGTACATATTATTTACTACATATTTTGAATGCGAAGAAATGAATGAATGAATGAAAGTTCAACGTAATCACTAAAGAGTCTTATATAGTCGCCAAAAATGAATGTTTTCTGAAAACGTAATTGTAAAAGCACAAATTTGTGAAAAATCAAACGACTGTGATAAGAATTATTGCAATGCATATTATACTCATCTACAAGTACACCCATACCTATCCCCCAACTCACCCAATAATAAATATAAATCATTTTAAGAGTTATTAAATATTCTTATCAGATCAATATCAATATTTTTCAATAATTTAAGTAAAGTTCCTCGGAGGACCATTTCTTACCTAAATTATTAGGCACAAACTTTTTTTCTGTATTGTCCGGGATGTAGGTATATTGGTAAGATATTCTGCCTCCCCGACAATCCATTGTTATTGTTCTACTATTTCTATATATATATATACGGAAGACTCAAAAACAAAGACCTCGCAGAGAAAGATGATAAATAGAAGTCGATATGGCAAGCCAAATGAACGAAATCCATGATGATAGGCTAAAAGTTAAATAATGGAGAATAAAGCATAAAGAACGGAGAATATCGGCAAATAATTGGTCAAAAAACAAGTAATGGTAATTAAGAAAGCCCAGTCAGTAAATAATAGGTTACTGTTGTCTCGTTAATTGGATTTGATGATGGTTCTACAGATGGTAGATATCAGATAGATTAAACATTATTGCTTTTTCTAAGGAGCAGGCTAATGATAGTGTTTAATGTAACGGCGGATTCAGCCGCCCACAAGTAGTTTATAAGAGGAAAAAGGATTAATGAATTAATCTTTCTAATTATTGATTAAAAAACGTTCTTTCATTTTTATTTTATTTTTAATTTTTCTTATTCTGATCACGAGCAATTTAATCAAGAAAATTCTTGAGACCAAGAAAATTCTAGAGACCAAGAAAATTCTTGAGACTAAGAAAATTCTAGAGACCACTCTCACAAGATAATTCTAGTAACCAACTTTCCGCATAAATGATGCAACTGTATATAAGCATAAATGTATGTTGATATAATGTAATTTGTAAAAATAAATAAAATAAATTATTACTAGAATAATTAGAAAATAATAAGAAAAATATTATTAGTCTTTTTAATAAACTATTATTTTATCTTAAAACGAAATGATGAATTCAACGATAAGCTCTTTAATCGAAGGGTAAAGATATTCTGGCAAAAAAAGTTAAAAAGTTTAAGATAACCAAAATTTCATTGAAAGATTAGTAAAGAATATTCTTTCTCTGTAGAGTATTCTATTTCATATTTCTTTATTTTGAACGATCGAAGGTTGACGTAAATTTTCGAGGAATTTTCAGCCAATGTTTGTTTGGTAACTTAAATTTAAAACGTGATTATAATAGATTTCAAATAATTCGACATTAATGTATAGAAATAGAAGATGCTAAAATCTAGCATTACTATAAAAATTAAGTAGTATGCGGAGATGCATATTAAAATGTATGAAAACGTGATTTAATATTTGTTATAGCCTGCGTTCTTTGAAATGATATGAAACAATTTCGCGAGTCTTCATTTAGATTTCCCACATATTCAATCGCGAAATCTTTATGGGAAAAATTCTAAATAATTTTATGAAGCTGTAAACTTGTTTATTATACAATAAATTTTACCACCCACATATATATGTAGCTCAAACTAGAGCTTTTTTATATTTGGAGAAAAAGAGGAGCCGTCCTCATCTTGGATTCGAACCAGGGTCCCTCCGTTGAATCCGGACTATCTTGACCGCTAGACAAACGTATCTTTCTCCGTATATAAGGATGTAAGATATTATTACCCTTCTCAGGGATAACACAATTGCCAAATAATGGTCAACACACAAAGCCACCAGGGCGAGTTTTCGTGGGAGAATTTGTTATACAATAATTTTTAATTAAAAGTTAATAAATTCTCCCACGAAAATTAAAAAAAAACTTGCCCCGGTGGCTTTGTGTATTCACCATTAAATTAAAAATTATTGTATAATAAATTCCCCCACGAAAAACTCACAAAAAACTCACCCCGGTGGCTTTGTGTGTTGACCATTATTTGGCAACTGTGTTAGTTATCCCGGAAAAGTGTAATAATATCTTACAAACTCTTTTATCTTGAAAGATATGGACAGAATGAAATTTGACAACGCAATTTGCATAAATTAAACAAAGGAAGCTTTCTTTCTGAAGAAAATACATATCCTTTTACCGTAAAAATACCTTAGTATTTTTAGTGTTTTTTTCCTGCGATCATCATTGGTAGCTATGTTTACTAAATTGGCGTCGAAAAGTATTCACAGCCAGCTAATTCTTAAATCATGTTACCAAACAAACTACCGTCTACTATTATACAATTACTATGCATCCAAATTCACCCCCAATATATATGTGAGTACCGGGTGGGAATTTTTGTATCTTTGATTCATCCGGATCTCTTCGTTGGCTTTGCCTCGTCACAACTCTTTCAATCGATCTCATGCCTTCCCTTTAAAGTCACTTCCAAAATAACCCATATCCACCCATTCCATCATTCAATTATTTTTCGCTAAAACTCTCGACCTTAGAACTTCAGTCAACTGCTCTGGACATTCATTGCCCTTACTACTCTGACTGTTAAAATTTAATATGGCCTGCCTAGATAAAATTCAAACACTTCCTAAAATTCTTTCATTGTCCCATCAAATTCACGCAATTTTCTTCCCACTGTATCCAACATTTAAACCCTTCATTTATGGATAAACGAAACTTTTCATAGGCGCCCCATATAAGATGGTAATCTAGGCTAGGCTAGCCAGCTAAAGGCGATGTTGTCAGTCGTTTCTTCATAGGGGCGCCATACAGGCGATGGCAATCACCCCCTCGATACGTATACATATGTCCAAGTATATTTAGGACTCGAACCCGAGTCCAACAAGTCCAACAGCTCTACCTACCGAACTATGGGACGCTAAAGTAACCTAAGGCTTATTTCGCCTTAACGCACCTATTACATCAATACTGGCTTTCACAAATTTATAACTTATTTAAAAACCTTTATTTTACGACATAGTAAAACTAAGTATGTGAACCAGTTTATATTTTACAGCTCAAAGACAACAAAGGTCATATTGGTCACGAGCCAATAGCTTTAAGAGAAATCCAAGCCTCTTACGGCAACCAGCCCCGGACTACAACGAGCAGATAAGATACTTTTTTAATACCGTTGAATTTCGAACCCAGATGGACAACATGCTAAACGAAAACTTTGATAATACACCACCTCAGATGGCTCACTAACGAAGGAAGTATCTAAAATGTCAGTAGCATCTTGAATAGGGTCCTATGCCACATGAAATGTTTTTATAAGTAATGGGAAAAATAGAAATAATTAGTTTCCAAAACTCGATTTTCGAAATTTTGCGAATTTTTTAAATTTCGGTAATTACACTAAAACGCAACTTTCTTGCAAATTATAGGAGAAGTAGTAAAGTCAGATTTTAATTTGGTGGGTTTTTTTTGGCGCAACGAGGAAGTTTTTATTCGCTTTGGTGGTTTTGGAAGTACTATGTGTTTAATGTATAAGGCCATACATACAATGTATAAATCCATGGATATAATGTATAAATCCATGTATCTAACGTATAAAGAACAAGAGAGGGTGAGAGCGTCGCAATTTTTGCTAGTAAATTTGAAAGCGTTCGGCGTGTAATTCACGGCTTTAAAACATTTCGTTAAAACAATTTGGTGTTGATTAACACACTATTGGGCAGAACAAAGTTATAATAGTTAATATAAATATTGTAAACATGCAGACAGTAATCAATATTTTGACCGGTATTTTGAACTTAGCTATTGAAATAGCATTTGATATTTGTACTTCGTGTTGGAATTCTCTGCACTTCAACTAAAAGGATAAAAAAAAATAGGAAAAGAATGATTTACGGGAATTATGTATTTCAAATTCCAAATATTTGAATTCTTGTGTTTGGTAGTATAATTTATTTTAGAATGTAACTCTAACTTTAAATTATATTCTTTTTGCCCTTATAGAAATAATGTTTATTACTTAAGTCATTATTTTCCTTTGTTGGGGGACGCTTTTATTTTCTTGTGCAGATGTCATTTGAATTGATCTATTCGCTTGGGAGTACAATTTTATTTATATATTGTATACGGGCGTACTCACGGTTATTTGTGTATTTTTCTCTTTTTTTTTCTATTGTTTTGTGTTTTGTGTTGTTTTTTTTTCATTTTCGCATTAATTGATCGGGATATTGTGGAAATTTTTAAACATTTTGCTTTTAATTCGCATAAAATGTGTAACATTAATGATGATTTGGAAACCAACGATGAAACCCACTACTATTCTCAGTCTAAAATATCTAAAGTAATGACTTCAAATAATAGTCTACTAGCAACACACATAAATGCGTGTAGTATGACACATAAAATGCCTCTCATTGAAAACCTACTACATAATGTTGGCCCTCTATTAGATATAATTTCTGTTAAATGAAACATGGCTGCCCTCAGAACAAAAACTTTCAATTTCTAACTATCAACGAATCTCAATTGTGAGGGGCAAATGGCGGAATGGGAGGAGTAACAACATGTATACACCACACTCACGAAATTTCAACATTACACCAGTAGGCTTGTATTTCTCAGTCTATTGAAATAATAACTCTCTCGTTATATGACACATATATTTCAACAATCTATAGACCACCTTCCGGAAACGTAAAAGACTTTCTTGATTACCTGCATAATTTACTAACGTACACAACACATACCCGCCATACATTATTAATACTGGGTGATATTAACATAGATATAAATCCTATTAATAGGACACAAACTAACCACGCACAATCCGAAGCACTAAAAGTCTTAATATTCTCATTTGCATTCAATTCTTATATAAACAGTCCAACTAGAATTACTGACTATTCACAAACCACTATTGATCACTGTATAACTAACATAAATGAAGCATACTGTGGAATTTCATTATATCATGTTAGTGATCATCTTCTAATTTTTTCCTTTATTACTAATTCTCAAAAGATCAATAAACAACCTAAATATAGTACATACATTAGAGATTTCTCAGATATTAATCTGATAATTTTTAAAAATGAATTACTTGAAGAAGACTGGACAAATCTACTTCAATCTAATAACGAAACGATTGCCTATCGACTTTTCATTAACAAATTTAAAGGTCACTATGAAAGCTGTTTTCCAATCAAGAGAATATCTCGTAGCAAATGAATAAGGAAACTTTGGATTACAAATACTATCCTCAGAGAGAGAGAGAAAGAGAGATAAAGATAAAGAACAAACTTTTCCGTAACTTTCTGGAAAATAAATCATCTATCAACTACAGAATCTTTAAAAAATTTCGTAACACACTGAACAAAGAAATAAAACAAGCCAAACAAGTTTATTTTTATAATCTTCGTGGAACCATTGGCACTAGTAAAACATGGACAAAAATAAATGAGCTTCTGGGAAGAGAGAAACCGCATATTAATATTATAAATAAACTAGCTTCATCTAATCAAACCATCACAAACGTAAAATATATTTGTGAGACCTTCAACGATCATTTTGTTAGTTTTTCTATTCGCTCTCGGAATCTGAAATTGGTCATACTCGAAATTTTAAATGCCACGATTATAATATTAAATACTCCTTATATCTTCATGAAATAACAGATATTGAAACTTATAAGATCATCGCCAATTTAGAAATCAATAAGGGACCTGGTCCTGAAGACATCCATTCTTCTCCTGTCAGATATACAGCAGATGAAATAAAAACTCCACTTACACATATTTTAAATCTCATATTCAGAGATGGAGACATCCCTATAGAATTTAAAATATCAAGAATCATCCCCACGTTTAAAAAGGAATTAAAATCAAATGTTTCCAATTACAGACTTACTTCAATTCTGTCAGTATTTGCAAAAATTTTTGAAAAACTGCTTCATAATAGATTATTGAATTTCTTTGAAACATACACCATAATTCACAATAACCAGTTCCGATTTAGAAAACAAATCAACCGAACGTCCTCTTATTACAGCTACTGATTTATTTACGCATCATTGGATAATAAAGTATCTGTATTGGGGATATTTTTTGATTTATCTAGAGCTTTTGACACTATTAATAATGAAAAACCAATCTATAAACTACTGGTCGCAGGGGTCAGGGGTAATAAAAATAAATTGTTTAGGAATTATTTAACTAACAGGATTCAATATGTTCAAACAGGTGAGTATTCTTCAAGAATATCTCAACCACTACAAGGAGTCCCCCATGGATCTACTCTTTGCCCCTTGCTCTTTATCTTTTACATTAATGATCTATTTTTTACTGCAACTCAATCTCAAATCATCTGCTTTGCTGATGATATGAGTATTTCTATAAAAGCAAGGATTACATGAAACTTTTCTCAATGGCCCAAAATTATTTAAAACACTTTACCAAATACTTCCATAATAATCACTTATCACTAAATACAGATAAAACTAAATATTTCTTGTTTATTTATTCAAGGAACGTCAAGGATTTCTCCCGATACACAGTTCTTATTGGAAATAATCCAGTTCCATTAGCAAATGAAACCAAATTTCTGGGTGTAATATTGCAGTCTAATTTAAAATATGACAATCGTATTGATTACGTGTGTTCAAAAATAAGTAGAAATATTGGCATTTTGCGCAGAATCAGCTACTATCTTCTAATAAAAGTACCGACTGATTTATGTTATTCTTTTATTTTTTCTAACATTTCTTATTATCACCTAAT
>QLNU02015003.1:165537526-165552196 GCA_006491805.2 Dysdera silvatica
TGGCCTCATCGTTCGATACGTGGTCATCGATTAACTGCTTGTCTTCCCACGGAAAACTTCCCTATTGAAAAAAAAACACAATGTTTCCTTCTCATATGTTTTGTAATTTTTTATAAAATAATTGTAAAAAAAAAGAATGGGAAAGTTGCAAAAACAACATACATATTTAAAACACACAATCTACTTCAAAAATAAAATTTGTAACAAGAAAAGGGGAAAACTATGCATAAAAAAAGGGAAAAAATACACTTAAAAAGGTTATTTACCTTTGATGACATTTCTTTTCCTAGAGCGAGACTTTCTTGACAGCTGGAACCTCCCCACAATATGCTCTGAAAGACAAGATAAAAGCTAATGAACAGGCTTCGAAAACAGAGCAATGCTATATAATGGTTCCCCCCTCAGAATTTCCCCCTGAGGGAAAAGGTGAAGTTTTGACCCCCCCTGCGAAGGACACCGGCTCTGAGCGGGGAAAGATTGCATCCCCAGATGACAATCCTCAGAAGAGGGAAAATCTCTCCCATACCCGGAACTTGGGTTGTTTGTAAACAAGATGTACGCGGTTTTCAGAAACATTACTATGGATATATCCTCACTACGGATAATAAACATTTCATTGCAGACAGACAGAATGCAATTTGAAGTGCGACGAGGAATGGAACCCAATTAGAGGGAGGCATTCGAAGAAGATATTACCTTTTTAAAGGAAATTTAAGGAGCTTTTCTCAGACCAAACTTGCTTATTTGTAAACAAGGAACGTCAGACGTAAGAAAAATAATGGCTCTCAACTGTAATAAACTTCTTGCATAGGACAGATAAAAGGAAAACATCGATAGCGGCAGGGTATTGATGCTGCCCCAACTTAAAAAAAAACCATGGATATAAATAAACGGATAACTGACAAACACGAAGAATTTATCTTTTTAGGGAAAATTTCAGCAGCTAGGTAGGAACACTTGAATACTTTTTATAATTGGCCGCACACTGATATAAGAAATAGCTCTGCGGCAAAAGAATCTTTTTTTTACCGAGGTCAAAGGGCACTAAACGGCGGATTTCTGGGAAAAACAGGATGACTTATAAACACAATTTTAGGATTTGCTGAAACTTTCCTCTAATTGAAAGGATGAAAAGAAAGAGGAAGGGAATAACTACAGAAGCTGTTTCTCTTCATTCAGCATCGGAAACTAACAGAGAACGGTTTGTAGTCCGCCCGAAATAAATATTTCCATTGCAGTAGAAATAATCAGCCCGAATTTTAAGAATTTGGAAATTACAAAAAAATAGGATAATTGATATAAAATTAACTCGATCAAAATAAACTCCTGTAGGAATAAAACTTTCATTGCAGAAGTAAGTAAAAAAAAGTCCCACGAATTTTAACAATTAATAAAATGTTCGCAGCCCGCCCCAGATAAATATTTTCATTGCAGTAAAAGTAATTGGCGAGTAAATAATCCTCCGAATGTTAACGATCTGATAATTACAAAAAAAAGGAGGATAATTGATATAAAATTAACTCGATCAAAATAAAACTCTTGGAGTAATAACATTTTCATTGCAGTAATAAGTAGAAAAAAAGTCCCACGAATTTTAACAATTAATAAAATGTTCGTAGTCCGCCCGAGATAAATACTTCCATTGCAGTAAAAATAAATCAGCGAGTAAATACTTCCATTGCAGTAAAAATAATCAGCGAGTCAATAATCCCCGAATTTTAGTAATCTGATAATTACAAAAAAAATGATATTCATATAAAATTAACTCCTGTAGCAATAAAAGTTTCATTGCAATAATAAGTAGAAAAAAATAATCCCATGAATTTTAATAATTAAAAAAAAAAAAAAGGAAAATTGATATAAAATAAGGACGACTGTAGGAATAGTCAATAGATAGGTATGATGAAAATTAGGAAAACTCGGATAAGCACAACCATACTTATTATTATTATTATTATTATAAACCATACTAATTACTATTAATCAGGAAATACAAATTAAAAAATAATTTACGGTAATTACAAAAAAATTCAACAGGAAAAATTATCAAAAAGGTAAGAAAGAACACGGTCGCACTCCTGGAGGGAGAGAGAGACACGGCCTGGAGTGGGGGAGGCACATGGCGGCCATCTTGGAGAAGGCGGCCATTTTGCCAGAAACCCCAATACTACTGAAGTCTTAATATATTTAGTGTGGAAATTTAGCTAACTCATAATTATTTCGATAGTACTTTAGTAATTAATGCTACATCTTATCCTCCTGATGTCCCGCGTAGAGAGGGCTCTACATCCGTTCAGCTGCTACTAGAAGGAAAAGTCGTTTCCCAAATGTAGATAATATTCTACAGGGGATTATGGGTTAAATAATTAAAAAAATAATAACCTAAAAACATTTTTTTGGTATCATCATTACGTCTGAAAATTGTAAACAAAAGTTTTGAAAAAGTTTTACTTTTCTTGGGCACTAGGAGGTTATGTGGAACTCGAGCTTTTCCATATTTCAGTGCATTTGAACACGTTGTATCAGAAAGTGAAAAGTGAAAATACTTTTAAAAATATTTTTTAAAACTTTTTAATTTTCTAATCAATCAAAACAGCTTTCTCGTTTTTAGCTAAAAGCTGCCATGGCAGAAATTCAATATTTTCCATAAGAAGGAGGAAAAAGTACATATAAAAACTCTCCGATACTCATTCACCATTTGTAAAATATCACTGTTATCGATTTTCAATAAGAAGAACTGAAGAAGATAAGAAATTCCATCCACTTAAAGTAATATTTATTGATAATTTAAGGGTTTAGCTTAATTCATTAATTCGTCAGTAAGTAATTTAGTTTGGATACACAGTTAAAAGAATTTTAGTAGGCCTTTTGGCGGAAACTCTGAGAATTGTGCAAGCACACTTCAGTGGTAAACGAAAGACTGAACATTATTTTAGAATTCCAAATGCAGTTACACACACCGTTGCCAAATACAAAAAGCTAAATTGTAATTATACAGTATATGCTGTCAGATACGGAAAATAAAATTATGCACATTTGGAAAACATCATATAAAAGGAAATAATTTGGCATAGTGACAGTTTTAGAAACTGTAATTATTAAGTTTATATTTCGTGGTATTCCAAGCAGCAATAATAAAGGAAGCCTGTAAAGTATTTCTATTGTGGAAACTCACAGAACATCTGCTTATTTTTTTCTTGTGCAAAGTCGGTAATTTATAAAAACTTAATTATGAAATATTTAAATATACAGAAAAACCCTGATGTAGTCCAATTCAAGGGACTGAGAAAAATTCGCGAAAAATTTTCAGAATCGCGAAAATAATCCAGAAAGTGGGATCGCAAAATATCCGGGAAATCCTTGTAAATGGTAACTGTGTTTTTTTTATTCAAATGAAGCATTTGCTCAATAATTTGTATTTGTAAATCAAATTACGTAATACATGTATGCATGTAATATAATATATGTATGTACAAGAAACATTTTTAACAAAGGAGAAGTTTTATACATGCGTAGGAATCTGCTAACAAATAGAAATAAAATACAGTATCCGGCGTTTCTAACGGTATGAAAATAAAATATCATCTTAGCGAATCAAAAATATAAAATTGACAAGAAAATCGAGTAAAGTGTTAATACAATTTATTTATTAACTTACATAAAATAATATTCTATCCTTGACTGCCAGGCCAACAAGCGTTGTTTGGAAATTGCGTTTTCTGTTGCCTTCACTCAGCGAGAAATATTCTCCGTAGATATATCATTCCTGGAGGAGGTGTTACCTTCGTACTCCTCACAGAGCCTCCATGACTGACGCCAATGTTGGAACAGGCAGTGGTTCGTCCTCTAGCTCATCCATCATTTTCTGTAACTTCTAGTTCAGAGGCAGTTACATCAGCGATGATATCCTCAGTACTCCTCTCCCCAGACGTAGCTATATTGTTGTCTAGATTCACGTAACTTTTTAAAAGTTTTGCCCTAAAAGAATCTCACTAAAAGTTTCGTAACTCACTGAAAGTCGGATCACACACACTATAAGCGTGCTTTTTGTGTACACATTCGTTAGGTGTTGTTTAAGGCACTGGAAAAAATCACACAAAAAGTCTGATCGCACTATGACTAGGAGTAATATACTCGGGTTTTAATGTAGTATTCTTGAGTTGAGTTTTTTATTCGAGAGGAACAAATTAAACAGATTTCAAATAAAAGTTGTAAGCATATGGGAATAAAGAAGTAAATTATAATACTCTTACTACCAATAAAAATCATATTAAATATATATTATTCTCTAAATTGACTACATATTAACGATTGGAAAGCACCTGAGGTTAGCTCCGAAGTTTACTATTGGAATTATAAACTTTTTGCAAAACGAAGGTTTATAAACTCATATCTAAAATCAGTTGACTGTGGGAGGTACGGATCTAAATGAAATTGAAAAATATTGGTATTTAGTTAAATGATTAAACTGTTGCATTAATTATCGAATAATAAAATACAAGAAGAATGAGATATAATGCATGTGGAAACATAACGACCTTGTTAAGCGATGATTTTGTGCTTCAGTTCAGTCCTCTATTCGATCCGGGTCTGAATCCAACTAAACATATAAACGGCAGAAATTGAGGTAAGTAGCGACGTTTGAAGCGCGACGTGAAGACTGAAGCCCAGTTTGATAAGAATCTATTGAGGCGTCATGCCACAAGAATAAAATAGTGTAGAAGATGCTGGAAACTGATGTGAGTGTTCACCGTCAAAATGAGACTCAAGGCTTTGGTGCTATTATAAAGTGCGACGTGAATACTGAAGCCCAGCCCGATAAGAATCTATTGAGACGTCATGGCGCAGGAATAATATTATGTAGAAGATGCTAGAAACTGATGTAAAACTTTACCGTCAAAATGAGACTCAAGGCTTCAGTGCTATTATAAAGTGCAACGTGAAGACTGAAGCCCAGCCCGATAAGAATCCATTGAGACGTCATGCCACAGGAATAATATAATATAGAAGATGAGGAAAACTGGTGTAAGGCTTCACCGTCTAAATGTGATTGATACAAAGCTTCAATGACAGCAAAAAGTGCGACATGAACTGAAGCCAAAAAAGCAATGTAAAGTAGTCTTGATGGACATGAGAAAAAGCAGTAGCCACTGCTGGTTTTATTTCCTTTATTGTAGTTGACACGTAGGTATAGCTTGGATGCATAAGTTGTTACGATGAAAATACGTTCCCAAGTTATGTAAAAAAGGAATGTACGTAGCTTTATTACCTTTTTCAAAGCTGACATCATTGCCAATAGGTCCATATATATATACTGTTGTCTAAAGAGTCCACAAAAACTGTAAACTGAAAAAAGGAAATACTAAAAATAAATCATGCTTAACGAACCATAAATAATTTAAAATTTTGAGTGTCTGTTTGTGATCTTAAATTTTGAATAATTAGAACCATTTTGCGAAATATAAAGTCAAACCTATATATAACGATAATCAGTCTATAATACTGTTTTTTTCCCCGGATTATGAGTATCGCTATAGCAAGATATTTCTGAGTATACTTCATATAACCTAGGAATTAGAAGGTTAGTTTAACCTCTAATTAATGGAATAATCACCAGGCCTAAATTACGGATGTATGTAATCCGATATTAAATCCTAGAATATGCGAGAGATAATATTCCGCTTCGATAATGCAACGCCTTTGATGATAATGATGTAATGTGTTCTAGAGAAATGCTATCTCACGAAATAGCTGTAGAGACTCAGATGACGTTGTAAGCATAATTGGAAACGCGTTCTTTGTGCGTGGGTTGCAAATACGCTTAAATAACACAAGAAAACTTTAAGAGAACTTAACCACTTCACTACCAGTTGTAAATTATGAATATACGGTGCAATACTAGATTTTTAAGCTTTTCTACAAATTACATTTTTATTGTATTTTTAGCATATTTATTTTTTAGACTACGTTTTTACATTTATACACAATATATGGACCCATAAACGCAACACAGCCTATCGTAAAGCCAGCATATAGGAACTGATATATATTCTTTTGTACCATTTGAAAAAAAATGCTGCCCCCCCCGAGCTACCTTTCCTGTGTACAGTCATGTATGCAAGAGAAGTATCTCCCTTACACGATAATTTCCCCTGTATACATATATGCATATAGGGGAAGTATAGCGTAGGGGCGATACTTTTCGCGCATGCATGACTGTATACAGAAAAAGTAATCCGTAGGGGCGATATTAATTTTTTTTCTAGGGAAAGTTGGATGATCCCTCTAAAAAAATGATGATGATGTGTGATATGGAACTATAGGAGCCAACACTAAGCTAAAAGCTTTCTCATAGCAAAGCAAAGTGGTATTACACCATATGTGATGCGTTTGGCAGTGAACGGCAAAATACCACACCATATGTGATGTGTCTGGCAGTAAACGGCAAAATACCACACCATATGTGGCGTGCTTGGTAGTGTAAAAAACGTTAAACCTGCAAAGCGGCCCTTGTTTTATTTTTCTTTGCCATATCGTAAGCTTTAGTTGTGTTTATCATAGTCGTAATTGACACGTCCTTCATTTAAAAGTCTGTTTTTTTTCTCTGAGGGGTTCATAAGCAGTGTCTTCTTCATGTAATACATCCTCCTTAACATTACCTTCAATTGTGACATCAAGAGTCGTCGAACTTATTGTCCCTAAAGTCCTTTACTGACTTGAAAAAGCGACTGCTGATGTCTTGTTCTTGACTTGTATATTGAGCTATATTTATGTAATTGGGATTTTCGTAATGGGATACAAGGGGATAACAAAGAAGCTTCCTGATAACTGCTTTGTTGATGATCACATTAAAGCAAGAATTCTCACCGACGACACCTTCGTGATTGGATCTGACTTCGCATGTCACAGGGGGTACGTGTCAGCTCCACTGAACCAGCGCGCCTGGACTACGAGTCACACGTATTGTTATAATTCTCCATGCTGATCGCCTGAGGAAACTGCTTCCTTAGGCCCTGCTCATGCCTTCTTTTCATCCCATAGAATCAGGCGAAGAGTTAATTCCTGATTCACTTTAAAATACATCTCCAGTCAATACATGTAGCAAAATGTTACGCAATACAACAACATTTCAAGAATATTTTTTTTGTTTGTTAGTGGAATGTTTGTATGATAGACTGATTGTACGAATCGCTTTCTAGCTCCTGAATGGTTGAATTCGAAAGATTAGTTCTATTAGAGTTCTTGTTTTTCATGGCAAGACCTATCCAATGGCATCACTCTTTTCAAAATCGGCGCGTTGCAGTCCAAGTAGTTTCCATTAAGTTGTTCATGTACGTTATTCTTAATTGAAACTCAACTAATGTTCGATGAATTCGTGAATTATGATATATAGATAAAAATAAATAATAGTTTGGTTTTCTCTTTTTATTTTGTTTTAGAGTTACAGTTCGAGAAGTACTTAATACTCTTTTTGATGATTTTCGCCTACTTTTCAATGTGTACAAATCTTTTTCTCACCATTTTCTTGCTTAAATTCTTGTTTTCCTCCAATACATCCGGCCTCTCTTCTCTGAGGACAGGGGCTAGCATCCCATAGCTCGTGGGCCACACATGGCAAGCTGAGCGATTTAAAAAATTCCGATTATAATCGTAAGAAATAAATAAGATTTTTTAAGAAGTTGTTTTGGGATATTTGTGGGAAAAGCGTACAAAACTGTAAATTTACGATCAGACTAATTGACTTTCAACGATCCTTAATTCTGTTCCCAGACATATCTTCCTTTTCTCCATCTCAACCTCTATACTAACATTTATCTTCGACGTGAAAAGGTAAGTGTTATGAGTCATTAATATTGCCAAAACTTCTGCTGTAAAAGAAAAAAAAAATCGATATTCATTGATTTTGAAACCCCTGAATTAGAAAATAGCAAAAGGATCCGTTTTTGCCTTGTATTGTTAAATTGTAAATCGTATGTCAATGGAGGATATTTTTCAAACAAAGTTTTGTTCGGCGCAGGATGTTCATTGCGCTTCCTTGCACCACCGTGAAAATTTGGTCGTTATAACCGATAGTCGTTATAAACGATATTTTTTTTAAAATGATTGTAGCCTAAAATATAATACACTCTAGAGTTTTATAAATTATTTTGATAGTAAAAAGTATTAAACTGTTTAGTTTCAAAATTAAATAAAAATATATTTAATTATAATGAATTTAATTTCCGTCTATATTAAATTATATTTATAGCCACACTAAATACACAGTACTTTTAGTTTTTTAAATTAAAAAAATGTAGAAAATAATGAATAATTGATGTAGAAAACAAATCTAATGAATAATATTTATTGCATTAAACTAATGACTTTCGAACAGTGTCGGTTTGAGAGTTTTATGGGCCTTATTCTGAAAAAATAAATTGGGCCCCTAAAGAATATGACCTTCGTGTTATTCAATTAATAAATCACGTGTTTTTTAAGGTTTATTATCTTCAATATTCAGATTTAGCAGTAATAAAAATTTCTGGGATATTCATAAACAAGATTAAAATAAAGCTTAAATTTTAATAACACAAGGCTCCTTCAAGGTCCCTGTGGGATTCCAAAATGGCGGAGCCTTAGTTCAGGACCTACTTGGCCTATACGCAGCACTGTAGAGTTTTCAAATTTATTGGGGAGGCGGGGGGGGGCAAGCACATAGTTTATGCATTTATATATTGCAATACATGTAAAATTTAAAATTGTTTCAAATTACTGAGGGGGCGGATAGGCTCGGGATTCAGCAGCCCATAAACTCTACCCCTAAGTACAACACTGCTTCCGAAAAAATCGGTAATTTTCGTTTCGACATTTCGTAATGAAATTTTACTATAAAGTTGAAAATGCTTCTAAGTTACTAGTTTGTTTTAAGTTAGCTTCAAGTCGCGTCGTTATATCCGATACGAATTTCCCTACTTAGAATCTACGTAGACTACAAAATCGCCGTCGTTATAGCAGGTTTCGTCGTTATATACGATGTCGTTATAACCGATATATTTAGTATGGAGTAGAATAGCAAACCAAACTTCTTGTAAAAATTCCGTCGTTATATGCGGTTGGTCGTTATAACCGGCGTCGTTATAAACGATTTCCACCGCATTTAGTTTATTTTAATATATATTGCTCCTTGCTTTGGCTGTATATAAACACAGTGAAACGTATTAAATATTGTAAAGAATTTTCCAGATAGTGTTATTTTAGGTAAATTAATTTATTGAATTTAACAATTTTACAGAAGAGATGAATTTAAACTGCCCTTTGGATGACTACTATTTGCTTCAGTACTTAAGGGTACGAAAGTTTGACGTAGAAAGAGCTATGGGCACCCTGAAAAATTTTTATAATTACAAGAAAAATAATCCAGCTATGTTTGGAAAGAACAACTTTGAATCTTTAATGAAAATATGTAGCGAAGAATTGGCTATCGTTCTGCCTTACCGTGATGTTGATGGAGCCATCATCGCGATTCTCCAAATAAGTAAGTAAATTCTTTGTACAAAAAAATTTTTTATTGGGAAATTTTATGAAGTAAAGAATCATACAATTTATTATATTACAGCGAAGATGGTTCATCATTTTTGAAAGTAGAAAAAAAATTATAACAATTTGAAATGGTCTATTGTAACAGCATCGTCACCGACGGCCGTTTCATGGCCCATCAGTAACGGAAGCCGATTAGCCATTTAGTGGAAAACCGGACGTGTCTGTCCGAGTAGTGGTGATCGCCCGCCATTATAGGAATTCCATCCTATTACACGTCGCGCCGCAGGTGCAGCGGGACCCTGTTGCTGTCCCATGGCTTCTTGCACTTCCGACAGTGCACCCCTCCCTCCATGGAGTGCCGAGCAGGGAGTCAGTGGACGCCGGAGTCCTGCGCGACCTGGTACGTGATTCCATCGCCAACCTGGACTTGCCCCACTTCCAAATATTTACGGATGGGTCCTTCTGTGCAGTCTCCAGGAAGGGGGGTGCCTCGCTTGCGATCCCGAAAATCGGTTTGGCCCTATGCTTCCACTTACCGCTGTGCTCCTCCTCCACGGAAGCGGAGCTTGTCGGTCTGTGGGAAGCCACCAACTGGGTCCTTCACCACGGTAGCTCCGATGCTACCGTCTTCTATGACTCTCAGGCTGCTTTGCTTGGCCTCCAGGCCGATCCTGCTGTTTGGCCGGTCTGCCCCATTGTCCAGGACATTGTGGTCGCGGCGGCTAGATGTGCGGATGAGGGGAGGTCTGTGATATACTGTTGGTTTCCTGGCCACACCGGTAATCGTGGTAACGAAATTGCGGACACTTGGGCGCGTCGAGCCCTAGAGGACGTAAACGGTTCCTGCAGTAACAGACCCTCCCCGCACAACCCCTCCCTTTCCTGCCGTATCAGGAGTCTGAAGGACACCTATCGAAGTGACATGGTGAACCTCTTGATAAGAGACATTACGGGGCACTTCCGATCAAAGTTCGAGGTGCGAAAGTCGCCATACTTTCTTTCCGATTGTCTCCCAAGGGGGGCACAGACCAGGCTGCATCGTTTCAGAATTGGCTGTGCATTCACCAACAAGTACCTCCACCGCATTAGGCAACTCCCGTCGCCTGTGTGTCTCCAGTGTCAGGAAGGTGCTGACGAAACACTGGAACACATTCTTTTGCGGTGTCCGGCCTACGGCTACCTCAGGGAGGAGCTCCTTCTCGCCCGCCGCCGTTTAGGCCTCGCCTCGCCACCAGGTCTGTCCGACCTCCTGGATCCCACCGGATCCCCCCGCCTTCGCGCTGCCTCCGTGGCTGTGCTAAACACCTTCCTTTCCGGTCTTGGCCGGTTCCTGTAGGTTACTCGGCTGGCCCATGGGGGTGTCTCCGGTCCTGCTGCCTGGGCCGTGGCCGTTCCCCGTGGCGGCCCCCCGGCAGCTGGTTTCGGTGTGCGTTGAATGACGACTTTACGTGAACGTGCATCTATGAATGCCGTGTTGATTGGCAATCCATCTCCCCCTCAGCCGCCTCGGCGGCTGATTACGCTGTTCAAGCGTCCTGTCTGGGATTACAGCGCCGCCACCTTCGGCGGCCACCATTCCCACCCACCCCCTGCAAAATACACTCACTCTGTGGGGGCGAGGGTCTGCTTTTCGTTAACTATAAACTTGTCTCTTTGAGACAGTCTTTTCCCATAAACGGGAATTTGTGATACGTTCTTGAGTCACATGATATCGTTGCAGCTGGGTTGTTTGACCATTTTTTGTAAAAGGAGTCCCACAGCTTCTCCCTCGACCAGGGATTTCGTGGAAGCTGTTAGGACTTGTATGTTCGCAGGCCTTCGAGAAACGTTCAAGTTATAGCCTGAAGGGTCGAAGTTGAAGAAAGGGGGCTAGAATTTATATGGTATGTTTAGTTGTTGAGGGAGAGATGGTGGGATTTGGTATGGACTGCGGCAGATACAAGGGAAATGTTTAGGTTAAATTAGTTAGGGGGCTTATTTGCAGCTGCGTCTTGCAAGTGGTGAAAATAGGGGGTCAAATGGGTAACCTGCTGGAGAAGCAAAAGGGAAAAGGAGAAAAGAAGAACTTTAGACTTTTAAGGGTTTAAGAGGGTAAATGGGGAATTTTTAGAATTACAATCTTACTATTGTACAACATGTATCAGTACTTTCAATTATTATTATTTCAAGTTTTGAACATTTTTAGAATTTGACATTAATTTGCAAGTACCAATGATATAAAAATGATAGGGACAACGACATTAACATCCAGAATAATTTAACAAATCAATCAATTTATAAGTAATATATAAAAAAAAATCGAACTGTTCATTGATGATTGAAGAGACAGTTAGTCCTCTGTGGTTCATAGATAGTTAAATTTCATTTGTTGCCTTGTTGATGTTTCACACTGGACTCGGGTTGTAGAGATTAAGTTTCTGCCAAGGAGTTGACCATAGGGGAACAATAATTGATATGGACGTCATCAATGGAAAGCGTAATGTCATCAAAGGATTAAGGTACACCATCTGAAGTTATCTTCTTTTTTTCTGAAAATTAAAAAAAACAAGAGCGGCAGAATCTCGAAAAAATATAAACACAACACTTAAGTAACATTTAACATATATATATATACAATGGTGAGAGAGAGAGAGAGAGTGTGTGCCGTTTCTTTTCTTTTCTTTATATATTTTTTTTATTTAATTTAATTGTCCACCTCTGTGCTTATGTGTGTTTAATTTTGATTAGGCTTTTTAAAAAGAGAATTTTGAATTTTCACCTTAACAAATACATAGCCTTGTCATCCGGTCCATCGATAAAAGGGATAAAATTCACGTAGGGGGAAGCACGAACCGGACGATAATACGGTTCCGATGGGCAGCCAAATCCCTTGCGGCAATTAGTCATGCTAACATCGCTTCGGCTATCTCGATTTCCCATACATTCTCGTAGACGATAACAACATAAGAGGCCCATACTCTTAAAATAAGCCTAGCCATGTTGCCTGTGTAGTTCAGCATGAGGGAGATTTTGTACTTGACTCAAACATTATGAGAAAATATATTATTTTTTTCTTTTATTTTCGTGGTCCCCATGGGTAAGATGTTGGGGGGTTGCGGTCAAACAAACCCATAATTTAATTCGAGTAATTTTCATCATAGCTGATGATGTGGTCATATTAGATGGTCAAACTCTCCCAAAGAATTCTTGCAAGCCTATTTTTACACCACTGGTCCACTGATCAGCTTAAGGTCTGAAGTAACATTTCGCAGCTAAAAATGTGAATTTTTCTTTTGAGAGCTAAAGAGCGTGCCATTTTTTGGAAGAACATTGTATGGTACACGACGTAAGCATGTGTATTGGTGGATGGCATAGGTATATGCAGGGGCGGTATTAAAATTCTCTTGGCCCCCCCACCCTCTCAAAATTAGTTTATTATTTTCTACTCCATCTCCAAAGTAATCAGTAGTTCGTCGGAAAAAGATAAGCCCTCTCGAAAGGAATTCCCGGTTACGACGTCGGTGTAAAAGGGAATTTTTGTATTACTACTATGAAGTAACCTATATGAGCAAAAACGAAAATATTTTGAATTGGAAGAAAAGTTATGGGGAGGGTCGGCCATCTTGTTCTTGCACACGGGCTGCCAAATGTCTCGCTCCAGTCATGCCCATCCACTAGTCCAATCGTGAAATTTTGCACCCCTAAAAATTTGGCTCCCGCCGTACTACTCTACTACTCCAAGCGAATATTTATTCTGGCAGACACCCTTCCTCGACGTCGTTGCGAACGGTTGGAGCGAAAAGCTAAAATTGGAGATGATAAGGAAAATGAATTATTTTGCTGGTCGTCCCGCCATCTATTGGCAAAAACAGAAAAAGAAAAATGATTTAGAATAAATTTAAGGTTAAATGTGAAGTAAATGAGATTAAATTGTAGATTGAAAAAGATTAGGAAATTGGGAATAAAGTACGAGGAAATAGAATAGAAACTATAGAAGAAGGAATTTGGAGAGAAACTCTACCAAAGGAATATAAAATAAACTGAACATTAAAAACTAAATAAACTGGTAAAAAAGGAAAAGGGATGTAAAATAAGATTGAAAAATGAAGAATTAAAATATTGGGAAGAAAAAGATAAGAAAAATTATGAAAGGAGCATGTTGTTCTGGAGAAGCAAAGAGTTCTTTGTATCAAGGTGAAAAATGGATGCTGTCATTAGAATCATTAAAATGGTATCATTCAAAAATGATATTATTCAAAATGTGTGATCGTAAGGAGTATAAAATGTCAGGGAATCTACGCGTCATAGTTCAACCGTTTACGAGATATGGGTAAATTTCAATGAGTACGTAAATGTATAAGAAAAAGAGTTAACGTAATACATCTAACCGATGAAGAGAGGTAAACACAGGCTTAACATGCAGTGGGTAACAAGGCTGGGAACAGAGAGTGTAGCGGATCGAGCCCAGCCAATTCCGTTTAATTCCAATAATGTATAATTAAATTTTGTTTACCATATATGTTACGGCAAGGGAGAAATACCTGAGTATGTTCTTGACTATGTGCTGGTAGTTATAAAAAAGTCTTAAGGTCAAGTGGCTGGCTGTTCTTCGTAATGTTGGGAGGATGGAACAAACTAGTACTTAACAGCTGTTTCAAAGGAAGTATCCGCTATTATTACAACGGAGGATTATACAGACTTCTCTGTCATCAAATTATAGGTTGGCCTAATAGCAGTGTACATCTTTCCGTTGAGTTTATATGAAGCGTGTTTCAATCATCATCATCATCATCATATTCAACCATTATCTATCCACTGCTGGATGAAGGTCTCTCCAAATGCTTTCCACACAAGTCTATCCTGGGCCATTCGTTTCCACGTCACCCCAACCTGTTTTCTTATTTCATCCACCCATCTAGTTTGAGGACGTTTTCTAGGTCTTCGGTGGTCTCTTGGAATCCAGTTCAGAATTTCTGTTGTCCATCGTTGATCAGTTCTTCTTGCGATATGCCCAGCCCATCGCCATTTCAGTCCTTTTACTTTAACAATGATGTCCTCTACTCTAGTTTGCTCTCTCACCCAAGTGTTTCTTTTTCGATCTCTCCTAGTTATTCCAAGCATGCACCTCTCCATGCTCCTTTGCGTTGTCTGAATTTTTCATTTAATTTTTAG
>QLNU02015003.1:165552296-165580141 GCA_006491805.2 Dysdera silvatica
TAATTAAGATGTGATTTTCTAGTTTGAAAAAACATATCTGATTTTAAGATGTGAATTTCTAGTTTAAAAAAAAAATCTAATTAAGAACTGATTTGAAAATGTGAATTCTAGTTTAAAAAAAAATCTAATTAAGAACTGATTTGAAGATGTGCATTTCAAGTTTGAAAAGAAATTACAACTGATTTTAGATATTCTATTTATGAAAATTAAAAAAAAATTAAATTTTCTGGTTTTGAAGAAATCTGATCTAAGACATGAATTTTTAGTTTAAAAACGAACAACCGTAACTAATTTTATCATATTTAGGAAACAACACTGATGTTTCTAGTCTTTGAAAAAATCTGATCTAGACGTGAATTTTCAATTTGAAAAAAATCGATTTTCATAATGTCATATTTATGAAAAACACTGTCTTTTCTAGTTTTTTGAAAACAAAATTAAATTTCTAGGTTTTTTTAAGGAGAAAACAAGTGACTTTTGCTTTTTTCTTAGTTTGAACAAAAATGTGCTTTTTTTATTCTAATAATGACATTTGAAAATCGATTTTTTAGCAATAAAAATAAAAAAAAGAAACTAGGATTTGATTACAATACAAAAAAAGCTTTAATAATTTTCCCAACGTTTTCTCGTTACAATGTGTACTCCGTACCCGATTCGCAATAGAAATTTCTTATTCTTTACAAACCTTAACAGTAAATTTATTTCACGCTGAGCTTGGACAAACGCATGGCTAGCAAGAGGTAAGGCCTTTCGATTATTGTGAAGAACATTGTCGATCAAATCGATGATATTAGAATCCAGAATGGATTTTTTCTTTTAAACCAGTTGTCCTGTTGCATTCCATGAAATCGTCTTGGAATTAGGTTTTAAAAAATCGATAATGTTCTGAGTACTAAATCGAAACGCTTTAGGAACACTTCGTACGATTAACGAATCATCAAATGCTGCTGCTGCTTTTTTTTCCAGACTTCACACTCTGTTTAACTTTTGCATCTTTTTTCATATGAGGGTTGAAAACTTCGATCTTTAAACGTTTTTGCAGCAATTGCAAATATCGTTTGATTTTGACATCATCGGAATCTTTACTGAGTAAAACCTTTTTCATTTCTAAATCCAATTCACTCAAGTTTTCCTCCGATGCGATAATCTTAGAATAGCGTTTCACGGGAACGATGACCATCTTTCGGGCGTATTGCATTTTCTGGCAACGAGCAACGTCGAAACAGACAACGCCGCGGGTAATAGGAAACCTAGGAAACCACCTTTCTGTATGATTATCTTTTTCTTTTTGTGCAGGGAAGTTTTTCTCTCTGCTAATTTTTTGAAAACGTTTTTATAAGGTCTGAGTCTTTTTCTAAACGCTCGTCAGCGAAATGTTCCATCGAAGCGTATTCAACGCGATTTCACAAAAAGCACGCATACCAGAATTGGTTAATTTATTCAGTAATCCTTTACGTAACTTTTTATTACAGAGACATATGAGACGAATTTGTTGCAGATCCTCTCTAGACAACGTCATATTCTCAACTACGACGAATCAGATGATACACCGTTATTTAAAAAAAATTAACATTGCGGGGAGACAGACATCTTTTTAGCATAACTAGATTTGACATGTTGATCTAGTTTACTAGCTTAGCATGCTAGCCTAGTTTTACCATCTTAGCAAAGCTAGGCTCTTTTTTTATCATCTCAGGTTCGTTTTTGATAGACGTATTTTATTTCGTTTGGAAATACGCCGGTTCTCAGTCTAAATTCCTCGGCTGTGGAGGGATGAAGATGGATCAACAAATATGAATAGGATTTTTTGGTGGCATTTGCGTACACTTCAAGAAAAAATTTGAGGTCGCTATGATAGAGCTGTCTTCCCAGATCACTGACTTGATTCAAATCTCTGCGGTTTTTAAACAGGATTAGATAATGTGCATGCAGAGAAAGCTCTCTCATCTCTTTGCCCTTGTGAAAAAATTCTGCTTGATTAAAATCAGAGAGAGTTTCATATGATGACTCCCTCTCATGAACAGATGCGTAGTGCGTTAGTCGTTTCCACATTCGGATATTAGATCATCGAGGATAAAAAGAGTGCTGGATCCCATATAACTCTTAAAATCGGTAGGTAAAGCTTCCACAAATTTAACGTCGGGAATCTAGTCGAATAAAGGCTGGCGTATCCTGTAAAACCATACGACTCTTTCAGGTACGGAATGAATTATTTCGTTCATGTGCAATAACGCGTCTTGGGAGTACGGTTGAGACTTTCAACCACTGAGGCCTTCGTCTCGGTACAGGTATTGAATAAATACACGTTCTTAGATTTCAGAAATTTCTGAAATCTAATAAATACACGTTCTTAGATTTCAGAAATTTTTGAAAACCAAAAAAAAAAAATTCTTTCCCCCTGATCCGTCTTAAGAGCTGTGGGGACTCGACCTTCGACAAAAATCCTTTGAAAAGTGCTTATTACTAGGGAACCCGTCTTCTGTTTCAGGGGAACCGCCCACACAAATTTTAGAAAAACGTCTATACATGTTAATATATATTTGAAATTCTCGTTATGAACAGAAACATTCTTCACCTCCACCAGATCCGCTTGCCATTGATCGTCGCTCCCTTCCACTTTCTTTGACACAATTAGTCTTGAACTTCCTGCGAATGAGCTTGTGAAGCTTTATCCGTTACCCCTGTAGCCAGTCTTGAATTTTTTTTTTCTTGGGACCTTTTTTTTGAACTGCACGGTATAATGCATCCACACCTTCAAAACTTTCAGGGAGCTAGGGGACCTGATACGTTCAAATCAAGGCATCCTCTGTCATTACAACAACTGATCTCGTCAACCTAAAGCGTTAAATTAAAATTCATCTGCCCACATCGATGTCTCATTCTAAAATAAAAACAATCACCCATTTGCCTAATAATTAATAGGAAAAAAATCCGGTAGGCGGAAAAAAAGCATGGTCGTACTCCTGGAGGGGGAGGAGACACGGCCTCTCTCAAAGGGACCGCCATCTTGGAAACGAGGTGCAAGGAAACCCAATACTACTGATTTCGCGATAATAAATATTAAACTGGCTTCTATATTTTACTCACATTCATTAAATACGAATGCCTCTTTTTGAAACATTGGTATAAAAATACTATGTAGAAAATTTTCACAAAAAAAATCGCAACGTATGCATCAGAATTTGCTACTAGCAAAATTCACGATTTTAAAAAGTTATATATATATATTTCATAATAAATTTATGAAAATGGAATATTGCAGGTCAAAAATATATATTGCAAATAATAAAGCAAATACATATACATAACTGGTTAAAACATGCACTGAAAATGAAATGAAAAAATACACTCATCAACAAAAAAATAAAACCTCAGCAACGCAAAACAAGCATCAAAAAGGTGTTGTTGTAATCGATTGAAACTTCATATGTATGAAGATAATATTAATATGTATGAAGATAATATTAATATGCGCGAACAATTAGAATACTATAGCGAAAGAATAAATTTATTGAAGCAACTTTACAATTCAAACAAGGCTCTAATACCTTATTGAGCGGTCTCTGGCCTGAATACGAGATATGATCAAACATAGAAACATACATGTTGCATATAGTATCCTACAAAATTTTTGTCTACAAATATCATGGTTCCCACTTTTTTATCTTAATGAAATTCAAGGACTGTTTAAGGATTTTCAAGGACCTCACATTGTCAATCGCAATGTACATAAAAATTAAAAATGCAAGACGTTATTGTAATGATCACATGGCGTTAGCATGGGAAAGTGAGACTTGTAGGTCTTCTTTGTGAAAAGGGTCGAGAGGAAACAGTCCGGATGTGGGCGGATAAAATTGCAATAACTCTCTTCTGCAAGGTCCAGATTGACATTGCAGAATATTTATGGGAAACATGTATGGAACGGGGAGAAGGGTCACATCGGCCAATCAGGTGTGACCACGGTCTTAAGACTGACCAATTATATCATAGTGGAGAAAGAGTTGGTTGCGTACAGTGGGTAAGAGAGGAGATCGAACGAGGCAGAGGAGTAGGAAGGACACACGTGTGTGTGATTTCCGTGCCTCATCAATACGTTGGAACTTAGGGGGTGTGCCTATAGTTGCCTTGTCTGTGATGTCAAGGTATATACTAATCACCTTCAATAAATAGTCTTAGATTGTTTCTTCATTCTTGATATCTACCTCACTCTTCATCATCGACCTTCTAGTTTTCTACCTAGCCAAAAGGAGAAGGAACCCGCCTCACGAAGAGACGTAGATTGCTCAGTTACGAGCCGAGCTGGTAGCAGCACAACGACTACCTGCACACACGCTAAGTGTGATCGCACATATATACCTGACCATGACAGTTATAAGCATAATATTGAAATTAGAGCGTTTTTACATTGCTCCTTTTCAACTTGGCACACTGCTAGCAAAAGTTACCCTTTCTACATCCCTTGTATTCGCCATGTTCAGTGGGCGGGGAGGAAGGGGGTGTGTCCGAAACACTACTGGCTTTGTTCGAAAAATAAGGAGAAATATCTTCTTTTTTTTTCCATTGCCGAAATTTGAAAAAAGATTTTTAAGAAAAATTCAAGGACTTTTCAAGGACCAACCACATTTTTGGCAGTTTTCAATTACTTTTCAAGTGCTCCTAGTTGGCAAAAAATTCAAGGACTTTCAAGGACAGTGGGAACCATGAATATTGCAACTGCCGAAGCAGTCATCCCAGCTGGTCCCAAAACTGCTTGATCGGTGATGAATCTGAAGACGGCGAATGCCAAAATTTTATACCATCATGACTAAGAAACGCTTGTTGTGTGAGGGTGAGCATTATCATCCCAAAAAAATGCCTGCTAGAAGCCCTTCCGTGGGAGGCCACACATATGGCCATAGAATGTCCGGCGTATATCGCTAAATTATTACTATCCGTCATTAACAAATCCACAAATCATTTCTCCAACAGCTGAAGCAATGTGACGTTCAACAGTAAAGTCAGAATTTAAGCGCTCAACATGTGCCCTCTATACTCGAACACAACCATTGTCGACTCTCGAAATTAACCTAAATTTCCCGCTGAAGATCAACGGTACCAGTCGAAACGCAGACGGCAGTGGATGGCTGAGGGATAGGTACCGTAACAAAATACGTCCTACTACTTGGCGCCTAGAAATGGTTCAGGCAAACACATAACACTGTGATTAAGGTGCTACCTGTCCCTCGATGTTGGGGGAGGAGACAACAAAACTATTGGAGTTGCTGGTGCTTATCAGCAGATCAAACGAGCCTCTGTACTGTTGGTCTACTGTCTGGAATGCCAAGAGCCTATTGGCCACATCTGCGTACCTTCACGCAACCACTGCTTCCAATACCTCTAAACAGTTAGCTCAAAACGAACTACATGACGGGAAATTCTTCGATATTCTCACCGCGCTTCTTTCAATTCAACGAGGTGCCCCCTTTCAAAATCTCTGAACCGGAAAAATGCCTTCAATTGCTTTGTAGATGCATGCCTAATAGTCAACGATCTTACAACCAACAATCAACATCCAAAAATGAGCGGTAAGTTGCATAAACGTAGTTTCAAATAGTCTTTTTATAGTTGAACGAAGGTAGCATTGTTGCGGCCTGGTGCTAAAACTCAGTATCTACTCATACAACTGTAATCATTTACATATCTTAGATCGTTATCCAGCATGAAAGGGCATATAGGGAACAAGGAACCCTGGGATTGTTCTATATATATATATATATATAAATAGCTTGATGGAGCAACTTTGGCCACGCCCCTGATGGCCCCAGCTTCGTTACAAGCCTGGCATATCTTTCCCTGTGATTAAACTGCACACCGGGTTTTGTAGCAATCCGACATTTTTTCTCCATAAATATCTGTTGTCGGTTAAGAATAGCTGCGCGTAACGAACTTGAGGAGTGCACAATATCCGAAATCAAAAGATTCGCAAATAAAAAAAACTGCAAATCTTTTATAAATACAGTGGAACCTTGTAAGTTGACAACCTCGATAAATTGATCACTTGAATATAGTGATCACTTTTTATAAGAGAGAACTGATAGGGACTTCGTCATATCTATACCGAAGTCTGTCGTTTAGAGTGACCACTGCAGTCCAGTCCCAAAGGTGGTCACTTCAGGCAGGTTCTACTGAATCCTACGTTACCTTAGCATGTTTATGTTTTACGGCGCAGTGACAACAAGGGTCATGCTGCGCCAGAGTCTGCAGTTTTCTTCAAAATCCGTACCTCTTAAATCCTAGGGAACCAAACCCCAGACTGTGGTGTTCAATTAGCCGGGTTTTTTTGTTTTTTTTTACACCGCTGAGGGTCGAACCAAAGTCCGCAATACGCTAGACCAGCGCCTTGCCATTACACCAGCGTAAGGCTAGCCTACGTCATTCTAGGAATTAATAATGATGAAAACGCTTAGATAAATGCGTTAATTTCGATTTAAACCGTTAATGATTATTTAAGGCATTAAACTCAGTTTGTTTAGTAATTTACTTTTCAATTTAATTTAGGTTGATTTATGCAGTACATAAAATTAATATACTCAACTAATTTGTAGAAAAATTGTAAAGCAGTACATGTAAAAACTTAAGTGTCCATATATTTACGTTTATCAATACTCTTAATCTAAAGCTGTGACCCTAACACAATGATAAAACGCAGCCTAAAATGGAATACAAACTACATCCTCCACTGAAACTGAACCACACTCGACATACGAACAGCCTTTGTCCGTGGAATAATTTCTGTGTGGAGGATAGCATACATATATCACTCGAGGCACATGCTTGGAGCTATAGCTTAAATATGTTTGGGAAAACACATGGTCCTTTTAGATATATTAAGCTTATGCTAGTCGCTCTATGTAAATTTTAATGTAGTCGCGTATAAACAAATACATGCATCCAGTCATAGGCCGAGTTCAACAGAATTACAAATACCTTGCTCATTGTAAATTAATAAACAGGGAATTTCCCTATATCAAATTGTTATTCTTAAAAATGAATTATTTTAATTGTTTATTGGCTTTTGGACTCACATAATGAATGAAAATTCGGTCAGCACTGTTTCGTAAAATATTTTTCCAATTTTCAATGCTCTCAAAGTACGTTTAAGGACTTAAATAATCTCTACTATAATTTTAAAATCGTAACCAATATCCTGAAGTATTTCTATTAAACTGACAAGAAGTTTTATAATGCGGGTAAATTTTCTAATTTCCACGGTCCTTTTAGTCATAATTCTCTGAATCTTTTCTCAAAAATATCATTTTAAAGGAATGAGAATCTAAATAAAATATCATTTAGATTTAGACAAACTAATTTTGGAATGTATATAAATTGACCTTCCGAAAAACGATATCTTTTTGAAGATTACATTAAAAAAATTTACACCTTTAATACAGCTTACGAGGCTCCGAAAACGGAATGTCCGTTTTAACGCTTCTATTTCAAATTGTTTTTTTGGAACAATTTTTAATGTTAAGCAACGTGCGTGTCACATTCGATAAAATGTAGAGCCATCGCCTGCGCATAATCATCTACTCAAACATGGGATGTAGATCGCTTTGCAAAAAGTTAATTATAATTAAACTCTTAAAATATAATTTGTTATCGTTTTAAAACAAAACGGAAGCTTGTATGTCTTCATTCGAACTGTACTAGAAAATTTCTGAAGGAATTACAACTTTCAAAGGATCTATTTAACATATCTAATACATTTAAAAGCATAGAATTATCAAGGCTAAAACTGAAATTTTTAGAGTATCGCTAGACTCCTCTCCCCATTAAAAATTAAATAAGAAATTAATTGGTTGGGGATTGTATAATTGGAAAAATAAAACAAAACGAAGTCCAAGGGTGTTTAGAGAGAAGTAAAAATGGAAAATAAATATTGACTAAAAAATTAAAAAAAGAGGAGGTTATAATTTGGAAAAAAAAACGGAAGCTAAAACACTAATACGAAAATATGGGTTTGACAGGCAATTGGTTGTGTGGAAATTGAGAAAATAAGTGAATAATTAGAGATTATTATCCAAGTCTTACTATATTAATAATCCATTAAAAATTAATATATATTCATCCTTACAGATTTTTCTTTTTTAGATTTTTGTCAAACGAACCGTAGTCTCTAAACTTTGCATATTTCCAAGTGTTTTAGATAAGTTAAATAATAACGTGGATTTAGCTTATCGTCTTTTACATACATCATTGTTAGCTATTTTAATCACATCGTTGTCTGGCAGTTTTATGCTGCTATCCGAAGGCGAAACTTCGTCACTCGTTTCTCCATGGAGGGTGGGGGCTATTATATAAGATGTCTCAAAAACATTGACCGCCCCTCTAATTCCTTAAATATTGATTCTAGACATATGTGTTAAATTGCAAAGTGGCGTAAAAAAAAGGTGCAGAATTTTATGAAATTGATTAAAATTGCAGAGGATTATTTTTTGAAAAAATACAAAATTTAAATTTTTATACAGTCCCTGTACACAAAAATTCCCAATGAGTAAAATGTGCCTCATACTCCAATAGGTCAATACAAAGTTTCAGCATTCTAGTGGGAAAAGAACCAGAGATATGAAGACCCAAAATAACGTGGCTTAGCAGAATGAATTTCCCCCTCTTCCCGGCATCTACGTATTGCTCCCCTCAAATTGCTCCCCTACGTATTGCTCCCCTTATACAGCACAAAGTGCTATATAAGTCAGTTATTTTGGACTTTGATATCTCTGGTTCTTTTATCCACTAGAATGCTGAAATTTTGTATATTGACCTATTGGATTATGGGGCACATTTCACTTATTGGAAATTTTTGTGTACGGGGACTGTATAAAAACTTAAATTTTGTATTTCTTTGAAAAATAATCCTCTGCAATTTTAATCGATTTCACAAAATTGTGTACCTTTTCCTACGCCACATTCCATGTAATACAAATGTCTAAGATCAATATTTAGGGAATTAGAGCTGCAATCAATGTTTTGGGACACTCTCTTTAAGCGACTTGACACCACCCCACGAAACGCTTACATATAGCCAAGCTAAGTTGAATATCAAACCTGAAACCAGCATGCCAGAAGAGGGTGATTAGGTGGACCGAAGCGCAATATAACTGAACATGAACGTAATAATTATCATCTACCAGTTCGAAATATTTAACGTACGTCAAAACTGATAAATTTATTTTTTAGACTTTCGTAAGAAATTTAATAAAAGGAAAATGTATATAAACTCATCTTCTCCAGTCAGCATAGAAGAAAACTTAAAAACTTGAAACTCCCGCTGCAGCTTAAAAGTCCATTTCCCTCTCTTCGGTTTCTTTTTCTTCTTCACAAAAAATCGCAAATTCTCCCACGTTTTCCGCATTTCCGACATTTATTTCCATGGCAGCTTCACTTCACTCAGCGACGTCTAGCATTTCGGCTGCCAATAACCAAGAAATCGTTATCAAAACATCGTTTTACAATCCTTGTCTTCAAGGCACTATACGTTTCAAAGGTTCGAAAGAATTTTTTAAAACCTCTGCCATGGTTTTTTGTACTAAAATATTGCAAGAAGAATATCCAATTCTAGAGCAATCATTGTAAATATTTCCCTTCCCAAAAATTGATGCAATTATTTTACGTTTGCATTAAACCGTTCAGAATGTTCGTATAACATATAAGATTTAAAAACGTGTTCAGTATGTTTCTGAATGAATATCAAGTGGCTTTGAAACATTATAAATAACTGATAATTGTTGAAAATTTCAAATTAAAATACAGAAGGTTCAAAATGATCATTTTATCTTATTCGCTAATCTCAGATTTAGGCTTAATTTGGATATTTTGTTCAAATTTTCGAAATTACGTTACATGAATAACCGATTTATCTTATATAAATGTGGTAAACGATTACCTAGATTACACAAATAACCAACTCTTCCCGTCTCTGCGTCAAATTCATTATTTGTTTGCTAATTGCTGTTTCAAATATTAGCTTCAGTATATAAAATCCAATCCTTGCACTTATATTTTTAAAAGAACATTATATTTTGACCCCTGCTGTCTGGCTGGAAGACAAGCAAAAGACAACTGGGAAAAAATAAAATGATGTTTCTAGCGATGCTATCATCTCCCGACGTGATATTCGAGAGACATCTTTCAGTTGATGGATTTCTGTTTTTGTGTTTCTCCGCCCTAATTGTCCAATCCACTTTCTTTGATGAGACAGAACTTCTCTGGGGCTCTGCTTAGACCTAACGTTTAACCTTTTCCTGATCTCGTTTCTCACGTTGCCAAGGTTTTGTTTTTAATGTTGCCGTTTTAGCGACGTCATTAGTTTGGCTCAATGTGTTTAGAATCGCTCTCTGATTTCGCAATACTTTTTTTTCCTCGATCATTTTAATGTATGGCTGAGCTTGTTTGACTGAAATATATGACTATTTCTAGTATAAAATGTGTCAAATAGTTTGATGAAGAGGACAATAGTTTAGAAAACGTATGACTTAGTCCTTTTCTCGCCCTACTGACAAGGCTCTGACAGAAATGCAAAGTGCCTAAAGTCATATTTGAATAACATTATTGTAAAAGCTTTTACGGCGGAGCTGGCAAAGGGCTATTTCCAATAAAACGAACCCCGACATTTCGCGTAAGTTCAGCTTTTTCTTTTGCATAAAATGGAAATGAAATTGATTATCATTAATCTAACATGTAGCTTTCGACACGAAATGCGTTCGCCTTAAAATGACGAGAAAATTGAAAGGCTGAAATAATACTTATCTATATTTTTTTAAGAAAAAATACGAAAGAGATTAAAGGTAATTCAAGCTGAATGTTTTCATAATATAACAAAATTATTATCTGAAAACTATTTAAATTTTATTTTGTGTTAAATAAAGCTAGTTTTTCATCAAAACTATTTACGTGCTCATTCAAAAATCTGCTTTTGCCAGGATTTTCAAAACAGCAAAAACTATTCTAAAAAAAGGCAAAAGCAATGTTTTTATCTTAGGTATTAAAAAATTATCTTTAATTCAAATATTGATTTTCAAAACGTAATATATAAATCAGATAGAGTTACGCTTATGTAACTTAAAAGAGAGAAACTTTACAAATGCATATATAACTTTTCATGTTATTCACACCTTACGTAAAGTAAATGCCTAGAATAAGTTTCATGAAGGATTTCCACTGGATTCCTGATGGTATGAAAGACACGACTTTCCCGCGTATTGAGGCACTGGCCATTTAACATCTTTTTTAACATTATTCAATATAATTTATAATGGAGGGTATTATTTTAATTCTTTAAATAGCCAATCTACGGGTAAAAGAATTAACATTTAATCAAAGCATACGGTTGTCATATACATGTATAAGCATAGAAACACATACCCATTTCTATACATATGTTACCTATTACCCTTTTAAACATATAACACAAACCTTAGTAGTAAGGCGCTTCTCAACAGAACTAGGAAGTTGCATAATATTGAAGAAAATATAACGATTTCGAAAAAAAATGATTATATGGAGGGGGAGGGGGTAGAAAAGGATGAAAGAAAAATTAAAAGTTGAACGTAAGTTATTTGTTATCGTTTTTTTACGGTGCAAGGATAACGAAGGTCATACTGAGCGGGACTTAAAGCCTAGGGATCCAAACCCTGGACTACAATGAGTAGTTTGTTAATAACCCTAAATAATGGCACACACGGTGGCTGCTTTACAGCTGACACGCTAGGAGGCATCAAATAAGGGAAACGGACATTCAATACCGAAAGAGAAACAGCGATGCTTCAACAAATCATTTTGGCCTCGGAAAAAAACGAGGAGGTTGTTGTGAAGTCGGGGTAAATATCGATGCGTTCAAATATGCTAAGCCATAAATCATAACACTAGATTTCCTAATAGTGGAGGTAAGAAAATTATGCCTAACGTTCAACACATACTACGTAGAAATATAAATAATATAAATAAAATGTAAAGGTGCGAAACATAAATGATAAAGTATAAACAGCTGAAATATAAATAATACCGAATAATAATAAATAATAAACCGTGTTGAATGTATTTTATTTTACATATTCTATTTATGGAAACTAAATTTTGTTTTCTTTGAATTATAAATTTTCTGGAAATGTGGCTAAAAATTAAATTTTCAAGGGGAGAAAACGAATTTCTACGGTAATCACCCTCAAACAAAATTATTTATTCGCCTGTGGCTGCAATCTATTTTATCTAATGCTGCAATCTATTTTTTGTGCAGATTCTTTACTCTATTTTTACAAAGATTTTATGGAGATATTTATTTAGGCTCTGATCTAATAAAATGCAATTACTTTTGACGGTTAATGAATAAAGAGATAAAAGTTGTCTAAAAGTAATATTTCAAAAGGTTTATTTTTTTTTTTAATTTAGATAACCACATTACCATTTATGAACAGATTATTGGTTGGTTGAACTTTTATGATGTAAAGAAAGAAATGGTCATTTTGTACCAAGAAACTTTATTGTGAAAACTGAAAAAAAAATCATGAACTATTGTTTTTTTACAAATGCATGAAGAAATTTTCTGTTTATTTCCAACGTTTGGGACATGCGCAGTAGAAAATTTTTTGCTGTGAGAGGTATTTATACGGAAAGTTAAATGTGAATATCTATTTTTATGTCTTGCGGTCAGCACATATAAATATACAGACAAGCTAGAAATAAAACACTGATATGGCATATTTTAAGAACATTAGGACAAAAAAAAGGAAAGGAAATCGTAATTTAGTAGAATTATTTTACACAAATTTATAATTATAATATAATCTTCGAGATGTACTCAATGATACCTTGGACTTCGTATAGATTGAACGAAGCTGATTGCAAATACCTTTAGTCCCACAAAAATGAATTGGAAATGAATTATAACTTCAATACAGTATTTAAAAATTAAGACTCGACGATAACACATATCATGTGAGTATATATGATACAGCTTTTACTTTAGAAAATACTCAATTTTTTAAAAAAAAAAGGTGTAATTTTAATTTGAATTAGCGTCCCGTTCTGGAACCATAATTTCATTGTTACTTGTGCTGCCACAAAATGCGATACTCTTCCTTGCGTGCAGCGTTGTATCTAACCGAATATCGGCCCATGAATAGATCTAATTACATATAATTATGAACCATTTTTTGTTCTCTTCCAGAAAGTTGTATTTGTGATCGAGTTTCCATGATTTTCATTAATAGCCGAGAGACCCCCTTTCAGCAAAGGAAAACTTGGGCAAGCATGAGTTAAAAGATATAATTAGTTTCGAAAGGAAACAAATTAACTTTTAGCGATTTAGATCCGAAGTTCAATTAATAAAGCGAAGTTAAATTTTTTGTTTTATAACTTGATCCCCAAGCAATACCTTCTGATGGAGGCAGGATAAAAAAAAAATAAAAATGCCTATTCCAAATACTCTGTTCAATTAAACGAAGGTTAAGAATCGTTGTCCTTAGTTATAGCAGAACGGTAGTTCGTAACGCAGCAGCTTTCATTTAATGCCAAACCTAGCGACATAACAAATCCAAGTAACACCAGTCTTCAGACAGTAGAATATTTCTCGGTTTTTATGGAAAATAAACGTTCACGTCATTCTGGGATACTGAACAAATTGGACAAAGCTTTACGTCAGCCAGTTTCGTAGACAACGTCTCTGAAAACAAGAGGACTGGAAGTTAGCAGCCTGGTCCAATGAGTCAAGGTTTCAATTATTAATGAAACAAAATGTTCATTTCGCACGTGAGAAAAGCTCACAAAGCAATTTATCGAACTCACCAACATGAAATACATCTGCAGACGTTACTGACCTGCGTAATCTACCTTATGGATCCATACGTTACATTCACCCAGACGATAACAAGCCATTTCGGAAGGAAAGAAAACCAACCCACAGGTTCGTAGTCAGCAAACCATGTTTGGAAAAGAATATTTGTGGATTTTGTGCCAAGACTTGGCCCTATGATTCCATGGTTTTGAATTCAACACATCAACTGTGGGATGTAGTTCAACGCGCTATCATTAGCAGTTTTCCACCACTGGAAGGTATTAAGGAAACCTGTGAGGACCATTATGCAGGAAGCATGCATGGTATACTTACACAGTACATTAGAGAGCTCGTGAAGACAATGCCCCGCATACCTTGGGTGGTTGGCTGATTGTAGTGCAGAAAGAAGGGCGTATAGACTTATATGAAGTATACCAATTTTTCTGTCACATGAATGTCTAAGGACCTCATTTGAAAACTGCAACAAGTGGCCGAATAAACAGATTACTCAAGAGTTTTCCAAATTATTAGCAAAAACAGACCTTAATCTTCAATAATTGGAATATTATAAATTCATCTCCTTGTCACATTAATTGCTACACAACATATATGAAATGCTAAATTTACAAACCCGTAAAACTCTTCTAAATTTTATCTTACCCGCACAAACAGCAATTTACACTTCCCACAGAAGTGTTCCCCGGTCAGTGACTAAAAATCAATAACATTAGCTGAGAGCGTTTTTCACGACGATTACGAATCTATAGAAGTTCTAATGGTGCGACTTCGCTAAAGGATTTGTTTCGAAACTTGCAATTGCAATAGGAGTCCATGGAAGAAACATGTTTCGATAATTTCTGTGGAAAATTCCGCAAGCGTCTTAAATTCTGCTTTTAAATGTAAAACTAAAAACTCTTCTGCATCTAACGCATATTTATTAAGGTTTCAGAAGGATTCGGAAATACGATCAACTGCAAACAATTATTGTAAATTGTTTTTTAAAGGGAATTTTGAACATGTTCTCGATTCATTCCCATCATTATCTCAGGTGTATGGGATGTAGCATACATAACCTTTGGGTGTTTTTTCCAAAAAATAGAATTGGGGTCAACTGCTACCCCATTTGCAGAAAAAATATGTTCTCTACGATTTCTTAAAGCTCTCCACGTAAGAATGATAGCTATATCCCACAGAAATATCACCGAGCTTAATATAAATTATTGCCATTATTGAAAAGAATTTTTGACTGTGATTTTGGATACACAAAGATTTTGAAGGAGAAGCCTCAGAAACGGACTTTTCTTAACTACAATCATGTCGCTTCTATAATTCGAAGTCTCGAAAAATATTCAATTACTGACATCATAATTTCACATATGTTACATATTCGTTATCAACGTCAAAAATGATCGTAAATTATGCTGATAGTTTTTCCAACTCCGAGGTGGGGATTCTATGGGAAATGATTATCGTTCTTGCATTGGAAACCAAAACAAAAACAGAATAGAAACAGGTTTTCTACAATTTCTGGAAAGGGGGTTATAAGCGACCACGATTCTACTTTTAGACAAAAAAATAAAATCTATGCTGGCTCTAACGCACCCGGATCAATGTTCACAAACTGTGACAGAAATATGTTCAAATTCAACTTTGAAAAATATATTTTTAAATTAAATTTGACCATATTTCTGACTTCACCCGTGTATTATGCTAGGTGCGTTTAATGTAGAATAGCTTTTAATTTCTTGTACGAAACTAGAGTTATGGTCATCTAGGTGTGTGGCTCTTCATAGAAATTGTAATAGTTACAAATTTCAAACCCTCCACGAGTTTGTTATCAGACTCAAAAACATCCATAATTCGTGCTGGTGGTTTTTATAACTCCCAGGAAGAATTTCCTATGGGAAATCGGAAAAATCTTGATCCTCTATCAATCGTAAAAATCTTTATTCTTTATCAATTGGAAAAATTTTTGTTTTCTATCAATCGGAAGAATTTTTGTCCTCTATCAGTCAGAAAAATCTTTATTTAAAAAATTTAAAATATTTAATTGTACAACGTTTAAATCGTGAAACCAACTGTTCGTAACCAGGCATTTGATTAATCTTGATGCTTTTTCCAATCGAAATGAGAACATAGCTTACATAATCCAGGCATTATCGGATATGTGTTAAAATAATAATCGTTTTCAGATATACTTTAAACTTTAGAGCCAAATTTAATAATAGAAATTATCCCCCTTCTAGTTCCCCAATGTTGGCAATTTTTAAAATTTTTCATAAAATAACTTTTTGGTATAGAAATAGTTTGAAAATGCTTCGCACTCTTAAAATTCAATATTAATATGTATTGAAATACCATTGTTTACATGCTATAAAACTGTTAAAAAACGTTAAGCTTTCTAGAAAAAAAATTTGAAGTTTACTAGTAGGTTGAAAGCAATTTGATTTGAAAACATAGTTTTCTCCATGCCATTGATATTCCCTTTCAGATATCTTTTTGTATTCCTTGATGTGCGCTAAAAGATGTCAAAACAAGCAATTTATGAATTGCAATAAAGTATATTCACGTTGCAGAAAACTTAACTTCACAAAGCTCTATCGCATTGCGAGAGATGGAAAATACTACAAAATCGAAATTATTTGTATCTTGTACGAAAAAAATATACGATATTTTGAAATTTAAAAAAGGTTTTTTAAACGATGTCGACGAGCCACAGAAAATCGCATGGACAAATTTACGCTCGTCTTGTAAATCTATTGTGTTGCCGATATTTGTTTGCATCGCAATTACTCCGCGATTTCGATTTTTTTTCGCTTTCTCTACGCTTGAAACCTTTTATCGACGTTTACAACTTTTACAAGTTTTTGTTAAGATGTATTCAAATGCAATATAAATAAAATATAATTTCATTATGTTCCTTTTGGAATTTTCAGATTTTAAAAGAAATATATTTGCATTTTACAAAACGCATGGCTGTTGAAAGTAAGCCTATAAAGTTAAAACTCATGAGTCTTTTGGCAATTCTTTATATATTTACAGTCCAAGCACAGTTCCTGACAGAAAATACTAGAACATGAAGGAATGCTCAATAATAGACCAAACTGTGGTATAGATAACGGAACAAGTGCAGGAAAAATGATTTAATTTTGACATACAGACGAGCCTCCAGTGCCCTAAAATACAGGCTGATTAAAAAGATGTGTGGTCTACATTTTGGTCGATATATTTCTAAACCCAACGCAGCGTCGATTCCATAAATGTCAGGGTAATATCTTGAGATGCGTTGACCATGTGATGTTGATCCGAGTCCATGGTTCATCTCCATTTCGTGGTCAGTTAGGTGTGTATGGGAAGTGGGGGGAATTGGGAAGGGTGCCAACCAGAGCTTCATTTCTTGAGGTGGTTATTAAGCTGACATCCAATCGTATCCCACAGATTCGCGGTTGATGAGAGAGTAGAGGGATTGGGGTGATCAAGAAAGCATCTCTACACATTACAGAGCATTTAGAGCTGTCCGAGCTATATATGGCAGCGCGTTATCCTGTTTAAAAATCTTGTTTTGGACGCCTTGCAGATATGGTTGTGTTCTGGGTCGCAGCACATCGTCAATATAGCGGCGTGACGTCGATGGGCCCATAATACGTACGAGGTGGACAGATGTTGGCGATGCTAACATCTCTAACCATGATACAACAATGACGGGCGATGTGGCGCTCGAAAACGGCAGAAAAATCCACCCCGATGGCCACGTTTCACCCAGATCCCCAAAATCGGATCATCATTGCTAACGCAGAAACGGGATTCGTCGCTGGACACCACATTGTTCCATTCTGCATCCCACACAGCTCTTGTGCGACACCATTCTAAGCGATGACGACGATCGCCCAATGTTAAGGGGAGACGTCACAACGGACGGCTGGACAACAAACCTGTCACAGCCACTCGACGCGATACTGTCTATATTGATATCGGAGCATCCTAGAACTCCTTTTACACTTACCAAAACGCGGTGGACCATGGGCCGGCTACAGCACGACGTCTGAAGCACCAATTTGTGCGCTTCGACATCCGTCTCTGAACCCAATACGGCGTTGCTTATTTCCTTCCTGGGGCCACTGTCTCGAAATGCGACCGACGCGATGGTTGTTGCACCATGTTGCGTTTCTGATGCAATACAACACTAGAAGCAACCGGCGGTATACAGACCTCATGAACTCATCCCTTTGACGATTTGTTTGTACGAATTTTAAGACGCAAGAACAGCAAGGGTTATGCAGCATCTGAACTTAGTTTTCCTATGAATCTGAACCACTTAAGGCTAAAAAAACAACCCTAACTTCGGTGAGCAATCAATCTGTAACCGTTCTCCTTTTTGCACAGTTGAATGTCGAACCCACAATAACCCACCCGATAGGCGAACGTTTTACCACTTCACCACCGCAAGGTCATCCGTTTCACAAAACTGCATACAGTACAATTTTAAAGGCTTTAACCTCCTTATTCGTTCTTTACATGCAGCAATAACAAAACCTCTCACTTCTTGAAGCCGTAACGATGTATTGAATGACAGCTTTACATGCTGGTTATCTTCGTATATCACAAGAGAAGAATTTCATATGATTGGCCAAAAATGTTTTATTCATTTGCATAACTTGCACATAAAGGCATACACTCTGCAATTTGCATGGCATCATTCGCATCTTCATGATATGGCGTTTTCTCTGCCAGGCAATGTATTTTCACATTTGTGTGAGTAGAACAAATAAGAAAAAAATTGGGTTTAAATGTTTGTTAGTATCTTAATCACCAAAATGAAATCAAATAGAAGATTACAGTATTAAACAAAATCCAATTCACTAACACAAAGTCTAGAACTTAGGGAAAGTAGGATAATGGCCAGAAACCCCACGGAAGGAAATGAAACAAAAAGTGTTAGGGAAATTTTATCCGATGTAAATCCCCATCAGTCCATCAAAACAGGAAAAGAGAGGGGCTGTGATTTATTGGGGTCCCATTAACTAGTTCGAGAATAAGCGAAAGCCGTTTAAGCCCCATTTTCAAAGACCCAATGAACTCCGAAGATTCTCTAGTAATTAATCGATAGCTGCAAAATTAAAAGCATGCGAAATGCTCGAGAAAGGGCTTGCAGCGTACCAAATACCCAAACCTGAAGTATTGTAGGTGAACAATATTCAATTAACGTAAACTCCAAAAACTCATTATCACGTCTTCTCCCCTCCATTCCTCCTCCATCATCCTTCGTACACGGTAGCATCTTTTAGTACTCCTTTTCATCAGTAACTACAGCTAGAATTAGAGACGTCTACTTGGCGTTTCCTTCTGTTTCTTAAAGTATTCGCACTCGATGAAATCTGTGAAAACCTTATACTTTATCAGCAGAGATTTGCAACTAAATTAAACAAGTCCTCTTGAAGGCGAAGCATGCTGTCTTACATTAGCATCTTTCCTATAATTAATGCCCAATTATTTCTGTTTTAAGGCTAATTATCTGGTATCCCAGTGGTTCCCAACCTTTTTCAAGCCGCGACCCATTTTTATAGTAACCAAGTAATCTGCGACCCCCTTTTATAGTAACCAAAAGATCTGCGACCCCTCTGTCCGCCGCCGACACATTTGTATAATAAAAGCATTTTTAACAGAGTAAAGAAAACACATTAAATAGAAAATTATATTATATTAATTATATATATATTACATTAATTGTACATATAAAGTTAACGGCCATTAGTAGACTATTATAATATGTGTAGTCATGTTGAAATATGAAAAGGTTGGAAATATTTGGTATAAAATTCCTTATAAAAATAATTGCAACTAAAAATAGTTGCGCGACCCCCCCCAAAAAGCTTGGCCCCCTCTTCTCGACCTCCCCGCCCCCCGGTTGGTAACCACCGAGACGGCCTATAAGAAAAATGTACGTCGAATATATGAAATGAACGCTTCGTTTAAATTTTGCACGCAACTTTGTTACATGTTGTAATTCGTCAGTTTTCATATTTTGTTGTATGTTCTTTGCTTTTTGCTGAAGAAATACTACGCAATATTATTCTTAATTTCTTCGTAGTATCTATGCTTATGCAGTCACAATCCACACGATTTATATATTTTAAAAGCTTTTTATTACTTTTTATCCAATCTTTTGCTGCTATCTACATTTTCATGATTATTTTAAAAGGTTTATTCATTTGAGAGTGATAGCTTTTATATTCGATTTATTTACCAACTATTCAGTTATCTTGGAAAGGAAAGATGACAAGCCTCGTCCTTTGCATCTCATAGACGTACTCTCATCTTCCACATGCCTTACAAATTTACTTCCTTAACTTAAATTTTATATATGTTTGTAGTCCGAACCTTCAACTTATTGTGATGTAATAGACAATAATACCGGTAATTAAATGAATTTTCTACATTTAAATAACTTGCAAGTTTGGGCGAAATAAAATTTAGATTCGTTAAGTATTCATCTTCATAATCAAGAAATATATAGTCCATTCACCAAAAGAAGTCCGATGGTACCGTTAGAAAATAACGGGAGCTGACGTCACAAACGGCCTAGCCGATTACAGCAAAGGGAAGGACGTCAGCTCCTCCCCTCCTGAACTGTTTTTTGGCGCAAACAAACGTTCTCTAAAACCAGTTCTGAAATTACGCCCTCCGCTCTGCTGAAATCGGCTAGGCCGTTTGTGACGTCAGTGCCTTTTATTTTCTAACGCTACAACTGGACAATTTTCAGCGAACATCATTTAGTTAAACATCATTTAGTGAACTGCATTTAGTTAACTTTTTCATGGCGCCATGACGGCACTGTTATTTTGCGCCAAACATGGTGAGGTAGTACTGACGATTTAAATTTTAAAAAATTAAATCTTATACAAAGATAAAAAATGTACTAAAATCAATTAACAAAAATGATGTCGTAAAATAAAATGAGATTGAAAAAAAAATGAGGTTAAACATTAAAAATGATTTCATGATTAAAAAAGTTTCACATGTCTCGAAGATTAAAAAAAATTTTGGTTAAAAATTAATAAAATCTGTGGATAAAATTTTGCATAATCGGACGCAACATGTAAAACATTTAATCATCTTTTACATGTGGCACACTTCGAGATATCTTCTCCCTTCAATGGATGATGCGAGAATTGTGTATGGCCCGTGCCTACTTTAGCGAGAACGACTTCTTCCTTACTATCGTTCCGATTGCTAGACTGCCCGATTTCAATTTCAGTTTAAACATGAAACACAGATCGCTTTGGGGAAGTTTACCTTCAGCTGGGCTGGAATTTCATTGCAGCACTCACTTTCTACGACTCGAACCATGGATTTTTGATCTACACGTTCTACATTTTTATTTTACGGCGCAAATACAGCAAAGGTCATGCTAATGCCGAGACCTACGATTATCTGAGGATTCCGAACCTTTGAAGATCTGGAACAGTGTTTCGCAAAGTGTAGTCACGGACAACTAGTGGTCCGTAGAGTCATCGCCAAACTTCAGAAAGAAACAAAAAATTGGATTAAAAATTACCGGCGCAGCTATAATATAGATTGTGGTGAAATTCAAAGAATTTCTCATTAATATTACTTGTTATAAACCTTATGACGTTTCGTGAAAGATTTGAATCCTCTAAATGCACACATGCTATTTTCATTGCTTTATTAAACAAATGGTATTTTTATTACAAACACTCACATTCTCTTTATCAGATAGAGTTACTCTAAAAATTATTTTGTTTCGGGTGGGTTTGGCAAACAGACCATATTTTCAGAATATGGTCGGTGATTTTAGAGATTTCTGGCAAAAGCTGGTGAATATTTAAAGTAAAAAAGAGAAAGAAAATTGCAAAACCTTAAAATATATAACAAAAGGAGTGAAAATTAACGACAACTTACATTTCATGGGATGAATATACCTCTCCTGCCGGAGTTCTTGTATACGTATATAAGCCTGCCAATAAGTCACATAAATCGAAGGTTACTTTGTTTATGTTTCTCTTTGAGAGAAAGGGTAGGGTAGAGATCAATATGACGGTGTCTGAGTAGGGCTTAATACCATTAACCATAATTGGCAACATTAACTTCAGGCAATATATTTTTTACCCGAAGGAGGAGAAATTTCGCCGTCGGTAATCCGCGATAAATAAAGGAATGGTTAAAACGGCCCGTTAGCGACCAAAGTTTGAAAAGCACTGACCTATAGAACCAACGCCCGCACTGCCGTGAACAGTTAATCGATGCATGTTGGGTTTTTTAATTTTGTTTTTTTTTGCAGAATTAGGAATTAAAACCGGAATAACCACCCTAGGCGAACACATTACCACTGCAAGAGTGCAGCGTACACTTCTGGTCAGATATGTATGTGGTTTAAAACTAAACACATACGGAAATGTTGCTGTTTCTGTGTGCCTATGTTGTCGTTTTAGGCGAAGTGGGTCCATTTGTGGGCAAAGAAAGCGAAATCGTAGTAGCTAAGGAGATACTCTCATTGACTGGCATAGAGTTATATGGTCATTAGAGTTATATGGCATAGAGTTATATGGTCCGGTGGGGCCCGAGACCCCCCCCACCCCATTGCCAATAATTTGAAATAAATTGCAATTTTACATATACTGTAGTGTATAAATCTACAAAATGTGTGCTTGCCCCCACCCCAATAATTTTGGAAAATCTACGTTGATGTTGATTGGAGAATAAAAATTCCTTCCACGCCTAACTAAAACTCAGCACAGACTTTTGATTATTCACAATATTTTCAGAATGGTGTTTGCTACAAAATGTTTCCAAGAAATCTAATTCGGACGACGATCCATGTTGACGGTTGATAGAGAAATCTTAAAAATTGAACTTATTCTTTTCATTCCAACAGAGAACTGGGATGGGGGGATCTTCGCTCAAAAATTTGGAGGATATATGGCCCAAACGTAAGGCTCACCTTTGAACCATGAATTCCCGAATTGCATAAATTTAGCCATGGGAAGTTCTTTTTGACCATATTAAATGGCGGAATATTTTCTAATATGGTTCTAGGCTAGAACAGAAAATTTCCAAAATGTTGTTACGTGATTAACTAATGTGGATGCAAATAATAACATCTCTGTAATTCCAGAACGGCTCGTTTTCGGACATTGGTTCACTCTGCCAAAGTTGTTTCTTTTGATCTCTTTCACCTATTACACATGCTTAACAATTCCCAACTGCCTCCAGTATGGTAGACCAATGGTTTTCCATACCTTTGATGACAACACTACTCAGAGTCAGGAAAGGAAATATCCGATTTTTTTGTCTCTGCTGCATTGTTAGGTCAATCACAAAAATTATGTCCCTAAAAGAATTTTGTTTTTGGTTCAGGTAATTGCCTACGTAGCAACGATGTGGAAGTAAATAATACTTCCACTCTACAGCTAAACCGGATATCCTTTGCGGACATTGGCATTTCACCAAATATTTTTTTGGTTTTACGTCCTTTACCACCCCTTTCAGTTTGTTCCATTAGTTTTGAATCACTATGAATAGACGAATTGACGCCACCCTGCGAAACGTTTTCATATATAGCCAAGCTAAGTTGGATGTCAAACTCGAACCCAGCAAAGCAGAAGAGGGTGATTAAACCAACCGAGATGCAATATAACTGAATATGATGAAACATCAATAGTTTAAAATAAATATCACCTAAATGTTCGAAATGATTAACATACTTCAAAGGTGGTTTGTTCATGTTTCAGACTTTCGCAAGAACTTTAACAAAAGGAAAATGTATATAAACTCATCTTCTCCAGCAGCATAGAAGAAAACATATAACTTAAAAACGTGGAACTCTCGCTGCAGCTTAAAAGTCCATTTCTCTCTTCCTTTTTTGCCCAAAAAAATCGCGAATTCTCTCACGTTTTCAGCATTTCCGACATTTATTCCCATAGCAGCGTCACTTCACTCAGTGACGTCTAGAATTTCCGCTGCCAGTAACCAAGAAATCGTTGTCAAAAAATCGTTTTACAATCCTTGTCTTCAAGGTGCTATACGTATCAAAAGTTTGAAAGAATTTTCTGAAACTACTGCCACGCCTTTTTGTACTAAAATATTGGAAAAGCAATATTCATTTCTAAACCAGATATTTTTAAATATTTCTCTTTCCAAAAATCACTGTAATTGCATTAGATCTTTCAGCATGTTCGTATAACATATAAGGTTTAAAAATGTGTTCAACGTATTGCTGAATGAATATTAACCAGCTTTGAAACATAAATAACTAATAATCTTTAAAAATTTCAAGTTAGAAAACACAAGATTGAATACGTTCGTTTCATCTCATTCGCTAATCCCAGATTTAGGTTTGATTTGGATATTTTATTCGAAAATTCTAAATTATAGTTGATTAAAAAATAGCAGATTTATATCATATAATTGTGGTAAATGATTGCCCAGATTACTCAACTTATCAACTTGTCCCGACACCGCGTCAAATTAATTATTCGTTCACTAATCGCTGTTTCAAATCTTAGCTTCAGCATGTAGAATCCAAACCCTGCACTTACATTTTCAAACGAAACATTATTTTTTTACCCTGACTGCCTGGCATGAAGACAAGAAATAGACAACTGGGAAAAAATAAAATGATATTTCTAGTAATGCTATCAGCTCCCGACGTGATATTCGAGAGACATCCTCTTTCAGTTGGTGGATTTCTGTTTCTGTTTCTACGCCCTAATTGTCCAATCCCCTTTCTTTGATGAGACAGAACTTCTCCGGGCGCTCGGCTTGGACCTAACGTTTAACCTTTTCCTGATCTCGTTTCTCATGTTGCCAATGTTTTGTTTTCTATGTTGCCCTTCTTGCGACAAAATCATTAGTTTGGCTCGATGTGTTTAGAATCGGTCTCTGATTTCGCAATACTTCTTTTTCTCCTAGATCATTGTGATATATGGCTGAGCTTGTTTGACTGAAATGTACGACTGTTGTCTCTAGTATAAAATGTGCCAAATAGTTGGGTGAAGACGCTTGTACGCTAATAGTTGGGAAAATTTATGGCTTAGTCACTTACTTGCCTTACTGAGAAGGCCCTGGAAGAAATGCAAAGTGCCTTAAGTAATGTTTAAATAACATTATTTTGAAAGCTTCTACCGCGGAGCTGGCAAAGGGCTTCTACCAATAAAACGAACTCCTATAATTCGCGCAAGTCCAGATTTTCCTTTTGCATAAAATGGGAATGAAATTGATCATCATTAATCTAACGTCTAGCTTTCAAAACGAAATGCCTTCGCTTTAAAATGACAAGGAAGTTGAAAGGCTGAAATAATTCTTATATTCTTTTAGAAAAAATAGGAAAGAGATTAAAATATTAAAGGTCATTCAAGCTAAATGCTTTCATAATATAACAAAATTATTATCTTAAAACTATTTAAATTTTATTTTGCGTTAAATAAAGCTAGTTTTTCATCAAAATTATTGACGCAAGTATTCAAAAACTGCCTTTGCAACCGATTTTCAAAGCGGCAATAATTATTCGAAAAAAAGCAAACGCGATGGGTTTTTTCAAAGATTAAAAAAAAAAATCTTTATTTAAAATATTAATTTTCAAAACGTGATATCTATGTCAGATACAGTTATGCTTATGTAACTTAAAAGCCATAAACTTTACAAATAAAATGCATATATTACTTTCGATGTTACTCACACCTTACGTAAAATAAATGCCTAGACCCTTTCATGAAGGATTTCCACTGGATTCCTAACGGACTGCAAGTTCCACTTTACCAGAATATAGTTCGTTCACGAAAAGTAGTCCGACGGTACCGTTAGAAATAACCGGAACGGACGTCACAAATGTCCCAACGAATTACAGAAGAGGGGAAGACGTCATTGCAAAACTGGTTTTTGAGCGCAAACAAACGTTCGCTAAAAAACCAGTTCTGAAATGACGTCCTCCCCTCTGCTGTAATCGGCTAGTCTGTTTGTGACGTCAGCTCCTGTAAATTCTAACGGTACCATCGGACTACTTTTCGTGAACGAACTATAGCGAGGTATTTGCCACTTAACACCTTTTTCAAAACTATTCTGAACAATTTATAATAGAGGGTATTATTTTAATTCGGTAAATATTCCATTTATGGGTTAAATAATTAACACTTAATCAAAGCATGGGGTTGTGATACCCATGTATACACACAAACACGCACACATTTATATACATGCGTTGCCTATTACCAAATACAAAAACAACCCTTTAAACATAACGACGGGCTTTTGTAATACGACGCTTCTGAACAGAACTAGGAGGTCGCATAACATTAAAGAAAATATAACAATTTCAGAAAAAAAAGATTACATGGAGAGGGAGAAAAGGAAGAGAGAGATTAAAAGTCGAAGATTAATTATTTGCTTTTGCTTTTTACTTTGAAAGGTCAACAAAGGTTATACTGAACGTGGACTTAATGCCCAGGAAAACAACCCCTGCATTGCAGTGAGTAGTTTGTAGTTAAGTGTTTTATTTCGGTACCGTTGGGGTTCAAACCCAGAATTTACAGTCTATTACTACAGTCCAAACACAGTAATAGCAAAACCTCTTATTTCTCGCAGTCGTAACGATGTCCTGGATGACAGCTTCACATGCTGGTTATCTACTTATATCACGAGAGAATAAGTTCATGTGATTGGCCAAAAAATGTTTTATTCATTTGCATAACTTTCACAACATAAATACATACACTCTTCGATTTGCATGGCAGCATTCGCATCTTCATGGTGTCGAATTTTCCCTGCCAAGCAGTGTATTTGAGCATTTGCATAAATAGGACAAATAAGAGAAAATTGCGTTTAAATGTTTGTTAGTATCTCAGTCACTAAAATGAAACCAAATAAAAGATTACAGTATTAAAGGAAATCTAATTCACTAAACATAAAAGAAAACGGGGAAAAGTGGGAAAAACCCACGGAAGGAAATGAAACCAAAAAGTGTTAGGGAAATTTTATCCGATGTAAATCCCCATCAGTCCATCAAAACGGGAAAAGAGAGGGTGTGATTTATTGAGGTCCCATTAACTAGTTCGAGAATAAACGAAAGCCGTTTAAGCCCCAATTTCAGGAACCCAATGAACTCCGAAGATTCTCCAGTGATTAATCGATAGCTGCAAAATTAAAAGCGTGAGATATGCTCGAGAAAGGACTTGCTGCTTACCAAATACCGGGATCTGAAGAATTGTAGGTGAACAATATTCAATTAACATAAACTCCAAAAACTCATTATCACGTCTTCTCCCCTCCATTCCTCCTCCATCATCCTTCGTACACGGTAGCATCTTTTAGTACTCCTTTTCTTATGTAATTACAGCTGGAGTTAAAGACGGCTGCTCAACGTTTCCTTCCGTTTTTTAAAGTATTCGCCCTCGATGAAATCTGCGAAAATCTTATACTTTAACAACGGAACTTTGCAACTAAATTAAACAAGTCATGTTGAAGACGAAGCATTCTGTTTTACATTAGTATCGTTCCTTTAATCAATGCTTAATTATTCCTGTTTTAAGGCTAATTATCTGGTATCCTGTATAATATAAAAGTAAAAATGTGCGTCGAATATATGAAATCAACACTTTGTTCCGATTTTAGATTTAGGTTCAATTTGGATATTTTATTCAAATTTTCTAAATTATAATTGAAACATGAATAACCACTTCATCTTATATAAATGTGGTAAATCCAGACTCTGCGTCAAATTAATAAATTGTTCGTTCAACGCCATTTCAAATCGTAGCATCGGTATGTAAAGAATACAATCCATGCACTAATATTTTTAAAAGGAACATTATTTTCTGACCCTGACTTCCTGGCAGGAAGACAATCAAGAGGGAACGGGGCAAAAAATAAAATGATATTTCTAGTGATGCTATCAGCTCCCGACGTGATATTCGAGCGACATTCTCTTTCAGTTGATGGATTTCTGTTTCCCCGTCCTCATTATCCAATCCACTTTCTTTGATGAGAGAGAACTTCTCAGGGCGCTCGGCTTGGACCTAACATTTAA
>QLNU02015003.1:165580241-165618438 GCA_006491805.2 Dysdera silvatica
CATTTTTCTCAACCTGAGATTGATGAATTAATTGCTTTAACTTCAATTTGTGTTAACTTCACCTATTTCACTTACAGTGGCGTCCATTACCAACAAACAACTGGTATGGCAATGTGTTTTCCCCTCTCACCTATATTGTGAGATATCTGTATCCATTACTTTGAACTCAGGTTGTTTACCCATGTAGATTTCAGCCTTTGGATCAGGTACGTCGACGGTATTTTTATTATTTGGGATGACCCCCGGATCAAGTTGCAAATAAACTCCTTAGACCCTTGTCTTGAGTTCTCTATCATGATTTGGAAGAAAATAATAATATCCGTTTTCTTGATGTTCTCATTAAAAAAAGTTGGCCATCGGTTTGAAACGTGTTTTCCGTAAGCCTTTCGCTGTTTCACTTCCTCCACATTTTAAACCTTGCCATCCTTTCCAACAAATAATGACCGATTTTTTATTTTTTAAGCTGTTTTGTGCTAAGAAACTTTGATAAATGAACCTTTTACACTTTGCGTTTGGTTACAACAGGACGGTAGTTGAAAATGGCAGCTCTTTTGACAGCGAGCAAGTTATCATAAAGCACAGGATTTCAACTAATGTTAAACCTCGCGGCATAAAAAATACAAGTAACATCAACCTTCAAATAGTAGAATATTTCTCTGTGTTTATGGAAAATAAAAGTTCGTCATACCCGGATACTGAAATAACCGGACGAAGCTTTAAGTCCACCCGTCTAGTGGACACCGCCACTGAACGCAAAGGGACTGGAAATTAGTAGCTTGGCCCGACGTGTCAAGATTTCAATTATTAACATAAAAATTGTTTATTTTGCATGTGGGGGAAAAAACTCACGAAGCCAAGGATCAAACCTGAAAACAAGAAAACCATCTGCCTTCTAAATGACTAACGAAAAAAAAGAAGCTACGGTTTGTTGAAACTTGCCCAAAAACCAGCACATACAAAAATTTCCTCGAGACCTTGAGGGTATGACGCGCGTACTCGGTATTTTTCAAAATTTCTTGAGAATGCGCGGCGCCTACAGCTCGTACACTTTGGGGACAGCCCTGTTGGCATCTTCATGGTGTGGCACTTTCTGTGCCAAACCACGTATTTTTGTATTTGTGTAGATAAGACAAATAAGAAAAAATTGCAGTTAAATGTTTATTAGCGTCTTAACCACCAAACTGAGACCAAATAAAAGATTACAACATCAAAAGAAATCCAATTCACTAAACATAAAAGTTAGAAAATGGGGAAGTAGGATAATGACCAAAAATCCAGGGAAGAAAATGAAACAAAAAAGTGTTAGGGAAATTTTATCCGACGTAAATCCCCATCAGTCCATCAAACGGGAAGGGAGAGGGTGTGCATTTATTAGGGTCCCATTAACTAGTTCGAGAATAAGCGAAAGCCGTTTAAGCCCCATTTCCAGGGACCGATGATTCTCTGGTGACTAATCGATAGCTGAAAATTAAAAGCGTGCGAAATTCTAAAGAAAGGCTTGCTGCGTACCAAATACCGAGACCTGAAGAATTGTAGGTGAACAATATTCAATTAACGTTAGCTCCAAAAACTCATTATCACGTCTTCTCCCTCCATTTCTCCCCCATCATCCGTCGTACACGATAACATCTTTTAGTACTCCTCTTCGTCAGTAACTACAGCTGGAATTAAAGACGGCTGCTCGGCGTTTCCCACTGTTTCATAAAGTATTCGCTCCCGATGAAATCTGCGAAAATCTTATACTTTAACAACGGAACTTTGCAACTAAATTAAACAAGTCCTGTTGAAGACGAAGCATTCTGTTTTACATTAGCATCGTTCCTTTAATCAATGCTTAATTATTTCTGTTTTAAGGCTAATTATCCGGTATCCTGTATAATATAAAAGTAAAAATGTGCGTCGAATATATGAAATCAACACTTTGTTTCGATTTTAGATTTAGGTTCAATTTGGATATTTTATTCAAATTTTCTAAATTATAATTGAAACATGAATAACCACTTCATCTTATATAAATGTGGTAAACCATTAGGCAGATTTCCAAACGCCAATTAATCCAGACTCTGCGTCAAATTAATAAATTGTTCGTTCAACGCCATTTCAAATCGTAGCATCGGTATGTAAAGAATACAATCCATGCACTAATATTTTTAAAAGGAACATTATTTTCTGACCCTGACTTCCTGGCAGGAAGACAATCAAGAGGGAACGGGGCAAAAAATAAAATGATATTTCTAGTGATGCTATCAGCTCCCGACGTGATATTCGAGCGACATTCTCTTTCAGTTGATGGATTTCTGTTTCCCCGTCCTCATTATCCAATCCACTTTCTTTGATGAGAGAGAACTTCTCCGGGCGCTCGGCTTGGACCTAACATTTAACCTTTTCCTGATCTCGTTTCTCATGTTGCCAATCTTTTGTTTTTTATGTTGCCGTTTCAGCGACAGCGTCATTACTTTGGCACAATATGTTTAGAATCGCTTTCTGATTTCGCAATACTTTTTTCCTTGATCATTTTAATGTATCTCTGAGCTCGTTTGACTGAAATATATGATTGTTTCTTGTGTAAAATGTGCCAAATAGTTTGGTGAAGACGATAATATTTGGAAAAACGTATAACTTAGTACTTTTCTCGTCCTACTGACAAGGCCCTGACAGAAATGCAAAGTGTCTAAAGTCATATTTGAATAACATTATTTAAAAAGCTTTTACAGAAGAGCTGGCAAAGGGCTTTTTCCAAAAAAAACGAACCCCGACAATTCGCGTAATTTCAGCTTTTCTTTTTCATAAAATAGAAACGAATTGATTATCATTAATCTAAGGTGAAGCTTTCGAAGAGAAATGCCTTCACCTTCAAATGACCGGGAAATTGAAAGGCTGAAATAATAATTATATCTGTTATAAAAATACGAAAAAGGTTAACGAAATAAAAGGCAATTCAATTTGAATGCTTTCATAATATAACAAAATTATGATCTGAAAACTATTTAAATGATATTTCCTGTTGAATAAATCTAGATTTTCATCAAAACTATTGACACAATCATTCGAAAATCTTCTTCTGCCACGGTTTTCAAAGCGGTAATAATTATTCGACAAAGACAAAAGCGATGTATTTTTCATAGATTAAAAAAATTTCTTTATTTCCAATATTGACTTTCAAAACGTAATATCTAAATCAGATACAGTTATGTTTACGTAACTTAAAAGAGATAAATTTTTCAAATGGAATGCATATATAACTTTCCATCTTATTCACGACTTACGGAATACCTAAACCATGTTACATGAAGGATGTTCACTATATACCTAACTGCATTCAAGCTCCGCGTACTGAGGCATTAGCCAATTAACACTTTTTTTTAGCAATATTCAGTATAATTTATAATAGAGGGTATTATTTTAATTCGGTAAATAGTCCATTTATGGGTAAAATAATTAACACATAATCAAATCATATGGTGGGTTATGATACCCATTTATACGTACAAACACGCACATATTTATATACATATATTGCCTATTACCAATTACAACAGCAATCCCTTTGAAACATATAAAAGAGATTTTGCAATCTGGCGCTTCTGAACAGAACTAGGAGGTTGCATAACCTTAAAGAAAATATAACATAATTTCGGATAAAGGATTACATGGAGAGGGAGAAAGGAAAGAGAGAGAGAGAGATTAAATGTCGAAGATAAATTATTTGCTCTTGTTGTTTACTGTACAAGGTCAAGGAAGGTTATACTGAAGCGAGACTTAAGGCCTAGGGAACCAACACCTGGACTACAGTGAGAAGTTCGTTGATAAGTTCGGTTCCGTTGGGGTTCAAACCCGGAATAGTGACACACTGGGTATCTGCTTTACCACTGCGCCGTCGGGGGGGCCTCAAATAAGAGAAACTTACATACAATACCGAAAGAGAAACAGCGATATTTCAGCAAATTAATTTGGCCTGGGAAAAGAATCAAGAAATTGATTGTGAAGTTGGGTTTAACGTAAATTCCTTTAAATATGCTAATCCTTAAGTCAAAAATCTAGAATTCCTAATAGTGGAGATAAGAAAATGTATGCGCAATGTTTAAAACGTTCACAGAAATGTAAATAATGTAAATTATAAAATCTAAATATTTAAAACATAAATTACAGAATATTAAATTCTGAAATACATATAATACCGAATAATAATAAATAGTATTTAGTATATTTTATTTCACATATTCTATTTATGGAAACTAAATGTTATTTTCTTTGTATTACAAATTCTCGAAAATTGTGGCTAAAAATTCAATTTTCACGAGGAGAAGATTTTCGACTGTGAGCATCCTCAAACACAATTATACCTTCACCTGCAGCTTTAATCTATTTTATCAATGGCTGCAATCTATTTTATCTAAAGCTTCAATCTATTTTTTGTGCAAATTCTTCAGTCTATCCCTATAAAGGTTTTTCATGCAATTTATTTAGGTTCTGATCTAATAAAATGCAATTACTTTTGTCGGTTAATGAATAAAAAGATAAAAGTTGTCTAAAAGTAATATTTCAAAAGCTTCTTTTTTTGCTTTTAATTTAGGTAACCATATTACCATTTATGAAAAGGTTATTGGTTGGTTGAAATTTTACGGTGTAAAGAAAAAAATGGTCGTTTTGTACAAAAAATATTATCATCAAATCTAGACAAAATTTATGAAATATTCCTTTTACAACTGCATGAAGAAACTTATTTTCCGTTTATTTGCCATATTTGGAACATGCGCAGTAGATATATTTTTTTTTTTTTTTGCAGAGATAGGTATTTACAGGGAAAATTAAATATGCATAACTATATATATTTTTATGTTCTGAAGCTGGTACATATAAATGCATATACAGATCAGCTAGAAACATTACACTAATATGGAATATTTTATAATATTATGACAAAAAAGGAAAGGCAATCACAATTTAGTAAAATTATTTAACATAAATTTATAATAATAATATAATCTTCGACATGTATTCAGTAAGACCTTCGACTTTGTACGGACAGTACGAAGTTGAATACAAATACATGTAATCCTACCAAAATGCATTGAAAATCAATCGCATCTTCAGCTAATAATTTAAAATATTAAGCCTCAACCATAACACAGATCATGTACGTACATAGGGCTGAGCAGAAAAGTTAATAAGGGGGCTATAGGCTCAATGGGGTTACAGAGCTACAACTCATATATTTATATGTTAAATATTCAAAATTCATTGAAATGAATGGTTACAACTCCCTTCAACACCCTCCTGCGTTCGCCAGTGTGTAAGTATATATGATACAGCTTCTAGTTTCGAAAATACTCAACCTTTTTAATTATAATACGTAATTTGAATTCGAATTAGCGTTCCGTTCTGGAACGATAAATTCATTGTTACTTGTGTTACCTCAAAATGCGATATCCATCCTAGCGTGAGCGTTGTATCTAACCGAATATCGGCCCATGAGTTGATCTAATTACACATATAATGATGAACCATTTTTTCTTCTCTTCCAGAAAGTTGTAATAGTAATCGAGTTTCCATGATTTTCATTAATAGCCGAAAGCCCCCTTTCAGAAAAGGAAAACTTGGGCAAGCGTGAGTTAAAAGGTATAATTAGTTTCGAAAGGAAACTAATTAACTTTCTGCGATTTAGATCCGCAGTTTGATTAATAAAGTTATGTTATTTTTTGGTTTTATAACTTGATCCCAAAGCAATATCTCGAAATGGAGGCATTATAAAAAAAATAAAAATGCTTCCTACCAGTACTTTGTTCAATTAAACGAAGGGCAGAAGTCTTTGTCTTTGTGGACGAAGAAATTGTGCAGAGATAATAAAAGATTCACTAGCGACGTTTTTTAGCACTACAACTTAAAAAATAAAAAAACAACGATCGTTTCAGACATTCAGTGGTCATCTTTCTTCTTGGATTGTTAAATGTCGAATAACACATAGTGCTGATTACTTGACACTTAGTGCTGCACCCAGTGTTGCCGATTTCAGGCTGGTTAAGTTGCCACAAAAATTAACAAATATAGAAACGATTAATCGTAAATAAATTAGTTGTCTCCGGTATCGCCTTGTGGAGTTTCATTTTTCTCAACCTGAGATTGATGAATTAATTGCTTTAACTTCAATTTGTGTTAACTTCACCTATTTCACTTACAATGGCGTCCATTACCAACAAACAACTGGTATGGCAATGTGTTTTCCCCTCTCACCTATATTGTGAGATATCTGTATCCATTACTTTGAACTCAGGTTGTTTACCCATGTAGATTTCAGCCTCTGGATCAGGTACGTCGACGGTATTTTTATTATCTGGGATAGCCCCCGGATCGGGTTGCAAATAAACTCCTTAGACTCTTGTCTTGAGTCTATCTTGATTTGGAAGAAAATAATAATATCCGTTTTCTTGATGTTCTCATTAAAAAAAGTTGGCCATCGGTTTGAAACGTGTTTTCCGTAAGCCTTTCGCTGTTTCACTTCCTCCACATTTTAAATCTTGCCATCCTTTCCAACAAATAATGACCGATTTTTTATTTTTGAAGCTGTTTTGTGCTAAGAAACTTTGATAAATGAACCTTTTACACTTTGCCTTTGGTTACAACAGAACGGTAGTTGAAAATGGCAGCTCTTTTGACACAGAGCAAGTTATCATAAAGCACAGGATTTCAACTAATGTTAAACCTCGCGGCATAAAAAATACGAGTAACATCAACCTTCAAACAGTAGAATATTTCTCTGTGTTTATGGAAAACAAAAGTTCCCGTCATACCCGGATACTGAAATAACCGGACGAAGCTTTAAGTCCACCCGTCTAGTGGACACCGCCACTGAACGCAAAGGGACTGGAAATTAGTAGCTTGGCCCGACGTGTCAAGATTTCAATTATTAACATAAAAATTGTTTATTTTGCATGTGGGGGGAAAAACTCACGAGGCCAAGGATCAAACCTGAAAACAAGAAATACATCTGCGTTCTAAATGACTAGAGAAAAAAAAGAAGCTAAGGTTTGTTGAAACTTGCCCAAAAACCAGCACATACAAAAACTTCCTCGAGACCTTGAGGGTATGAAGGTATTTTTCCAAATTTCTTGAGAGTACGCGGCGCACACAGAACGTACCCTTTGGGGACAGCCCTGTTCGCATCTTCATGGTGTGGCGCTTTCTGTGCCAAACCATGTATTTTTGTATTTGTGTAAATAAGACAAATAAGAAAAAATTGCAGTTAAATGTTTATTAGCGTCTTAACCACCAAACTGAAACCAAATAAAAGATTACAACATCAAAAGAAATCCAATTCACTAAACACAAAAGTTAGAAAATGGGGAAGTAGGATAATGACCAAAAATCCAGAGAGGAAAATGAAACAAAAAAGTGTTAGGGAAATTTTATCCGACGTAAATCCCCATCAGTCCATCAAACGGGAAGGGAGAGGGTGTGCATTTATTAGGGTCCCATTAACTAGTTCGAGAATAAGCGAAAGCCGTTTAAGCCCCATTTCCAGGGACCGATGATTCTCTGGTGACTAATCGATAGCTGAAAATTATAAGCGTGCGAAATTCTAAAGAAAGGCTTGCTGCGTACCAAATACCGAGACCTGAAGAATTGCAGGTGAACAATATTCAATTAACGTTAGCTCCAAACTCTCATTATCACATCTTTTCCCTCCATTTCTCCCCCATCATCCGTCGTACACGGTAACATCTTTTAGTACTCCTCTTCGTCAGTAACTACAGCTGGAATTAAAGACGGCTGCTCGGCGTTTCCCACTGTTTCATAAAGTATTCGCTCCCGATGAAATCTGCGAAAATCTTATACTTTAACAACGGAACTTTGCAACTAAATTAAACAAGTCCTGTTGAAGACGAAGCATTCTGTTTTACATTAGCTTCTTTCTTTTAATCAATGCTTAATTATTTCTGCTTTAAGGCTAATTATCCGGTATCCTGTATAATATAAAAGTAAAAATGTGCGTCGAATATATGAAATCAACACTTTGTTTCGATTTTAGATTGGGGTTCAATTTGGATATTTTATTCAAATTTTCTAAATTATAATTGCAACATGAATAACCACTTTATCTTATATAAATGTGGTAAACGATTAGGCAGATTGCCAAACGCCAATTAATCCAGACTCTGCGTCAAATTAATAAATTGTTCGTTCAACGCCATTTCAAATCGTAGCATCGGTATGTAAAGAATACAATCCCTGCACTTATATTTTTAAAAGGAACATTATTTTCTGACCCTCACTTACTGGCAGGAAGACAATCAAGAGGGAACGGGGTAAAAAATAAAATGATATTTCTAGTGATTCTATCAGCTCCCGACGTGATATTCGAGCGACATTCTCTTTCAGTTGATGGATTTCTGTTTCCCCGTCCTCATTATCCAATCCACTTTCTTTGATGAGAGAGAACTTCTCAGGGCGCTCGGCTTGGACCTAACATTTAACCTTTTCCTGATCTCGTTTCTCATGTTGCCAATCTTTTGTTTTTTATGTTGCCGTTTCAGCGACAGCGTCATTACTTTGGCACAATATGTTTAGAATCGCTTTCTGATTTCGCAATACTTTTTACCTTGATCATTTTAATGTATCTCTGAGCTCGTTTGACTGAAATATATGATTGTTTCTTGTGTAAAATGTGCCAAATAGTTTGGTGAAGACGATAATATTTGGAAAAACGTATAACTTAGTACTTTTCTCGTCCTACTGACAAGGCCCTGGCAGAAATGCAAAGTGTTTAAAGTCATATTTGAATAACATTATTTAAAAAGCTTTTACAGAAAAGCTGGCAAAGGGCTTTTTCCAAAAAAAACGAACCACGACAATTCGCGTAATTTCAGCTTTTCTTTTTCATAAAATAGAAACGAAATTGATTATCATTAATCTAAGATGTAGCTTTCGAAGAGAAATGCCTTCACCTTCAAATGACCGGGAAATTGAAAGGCTGAAATAATAATTATATTGTTATAAAAATACGAAAAAGATTAACGAAATAAAAGGCAATTCAAGTTGAATGCTTTCATAATATAACAAAATTATTATCTGAAAACTATTTAAATGATATTTCCTGTTGAATAAATCTAGATTTTCATCAAAACTATTGACACAATCATTCGAAAATCTTCTTCTGCCACGGTTTTCAAAGCGGTAATAATTATTCGACAAAGGCAAAAGCGATGTATTTTTCATAGATTAAAAAAATTTCTTTATTTCCAATATTGACTTTCAAAACGTAATATCTAAATTAGATACAGTTATGTTTACGTAACTTAAAAGAGATAAATTTTTCAAATGGAATGCATATATAACTTTCCATCTTATTCACGACTTACGGAATACCTAAACCATGTTACATGAAGGATGTTCACTATATACCCAACTGCATTCAAGCTCCGCGTACTGAGGCATTAGCCAATTAACACTTTTTTTTTAGCAATATTCAGTATAATTTATAATAGAGGGTATTATTTTAATTCGGTAAATAGTCCATTTATGGGTAAAATAATTAACACTTATTCAAATCATATGGTGGGTTGTGATACCCATTGTATACATAAAAGCACGCACATATTTATATACATATATTGCCTATTACCAATTACAACAGCAATCCCTTTTAAACATATAAAAGAGCTTTGCAATCTGGCGCTTCTGAACAGAACTAGGAGGTTGCATAACCTTAAAGAAAATATAACATAATTTCGGATAAAGGATTACATGGAGAGGGAGAAAGGGAAAGAGAGAGAGAGAGATTAAATGTCGAAGATAAATTATTTGCTCTTGTTGTTTACTGTACAAGGTCAAGGAAGGTTATACTGAAGCGAGACTTAAGGCCTAGGGAACCAACACCTGGACTACAGTGAGAAGTTCGTTGATAAGTTCGGTTCCGTTGGGGTTCAAACCCGGAATAGTGACACACTGGGTATCTGCTTTACCACTGCGCCGTCGGGGGGGCCTCAAATAAGAGAAACTTACATACAATACCGAAAGAGAAACAGCGATATTTCAGCAAATTAATTTGGCCTGGGAAAAGAATCAAGAAATTGATTGTGAAGTTGGGTTGAACGTAAATTCCCTTAAATATGCTAATCCTTAAGTCAAAAATCTAGAATTCCTAATAGTGGAGATAAGAAAATGTATGCGCAATGTTTAAAACATGCACAGAAATGTAAATAATGTAAATAATAAAATCTTAATATTTAAAACATAAATTGCAGAATATTAAATTCTGACATACACATAATACCGAATAATAATAAATAGTATTTAGTATATTTTATTTCACATATTCTATTTATGGGAACTAAATTTTATTTTCTTTGTATTACAAATTCTCGAAAATTGTGGCTAAAAATTCAATTTTCACGAGGAGAAAATTTTCGACGGTGAGCATCCTCAAACACAATTATACCTTCACCTGCAGCTTTAATCTATTTTATCAATGGCTGCAATCTATTTTATCTAAAGCTTGAATCTATTTTTTGTGCAGATTCTTCACTCTATCCCTATAAAGGTTTTTCATGCAATTTATTTAGGTTCTGATCTAATAAAATGCAATTACTTTTGTCGGTTAATGAATAAAAAGATAAAAGTTGTCTAAAAGTAATATTTCAAAAGCTTCTTTTTTTGCTTTTAATTTAGGTAACCATATTACCATTTATGAAAAGGTTATTGGTTGGTTGAAATTTTACGGTGTAAAGAAAAAAATGGTCGTTTTGTACAAAAAATATTATCATCAAATCTAGACAAAATTTATGAAATATTCCTTTTACAACTGCATGAAGAAACTTATTTTCCGTTTATTTGCCATATTTGGAACATGCGCAGTAGATATATTTTTTTTTTTTTTTGCAGAGATAGGTATTTACAGGGAAAATTAAATATGCATAACTATATATATTTTTATGTTCTGAAGCTGGTACATATAAATGCATATACAGATCAGCTAGAAACATTACACTAATATGGAATATTTTATAATATTATGACAAAAAAGGAAAGGCAATCACAATTTAGTAAAATTATTTAACATAAATTTATAATAATAATATAATCTTCGACATGTATTCAGTAAGACCTTCGACTTTGTACGGACAGTACGAAGTTGAATACAAATACATGTAATCCTACCAAAATGCATTGAAAATCAATCGCATCTTCAGCTAATAATTTAAAATATTAAGCCTCAACCATAACACAGATCATGTACGTACATAGGGCTGAGCAGAAAAGTTCATAAGGGGGTTATAGGCTCAATGGGGTTACAGAGCTACAACTCATATATTCCTATGTTAAATATACAAAATTCATTGAAATGAATGGTTACAACTCCCTTCAACACCCTCCTGCGTTCGCCAGTGTGTAAGTATATATGATACAGCTTCTAGTTTCGAAAATACTCAACCTTTTTAATTATAATACGTAATTTGAATTCGAATTAGCGTTCCGTTCTGGAACGATAAATTCATTGTTACTTGTGTTACCTCAAAATGCGATATCCATCCTAGCGTGAGCGTTGTATCTAACCGAATATCGGCCCATGAGTTGATCTAATTACACATATAATGATGAACCATTTTTTCTTCTCTTCCAGAAAGTTGTAATAGTAATCGAGTTTCCATGATTTTCATTAATAGCCGAAAGCCCCCTTTCAGAAAAGGAAAACTTGGGCAAGCGTGAGTTAAAAGATATAATTAGTTTCGAAAGGAAACTAATTAACTTTCTGCGATTTAGATCCGCAGTTTGATTAATAAAGTTATGTTATTTTTTGGTTTTATAACTTGATCCCAAAGCAATATCCCTAAATGGAGGCATTATAAAAAAAATAAAAATGCTTCCTACCAGTACTTTGTTCAGTTAAACGAAGGACAGAAATCTTTGTCTTTGTGGACGAAGAAATTGTGCACAGATAATAAAAGATTCACTAAGCGACGTTTTTTAGCACTACAACTTAAAAAATAAAAAGACAACGATCGTTTCAGACATTCAGTGGTCATCTTTCTTCTTGGATTGTTAAATGTCGAATAACACATAGTGCTGATTACTTGACACTTAGTGCTGCACCCAGTGTTGCCGATTTAAGGCTGGTTGAGTTGACGCAAAAATTAACAAAAATAGAAACGATTAATCGTAAATTAATTAATTGTCTCCGGTTACTCCCTATGGAGTTTCATTTTTCTCAACCTGAGATTGATAAATTAATTGCTTTAACTTTAAAGTGTGTTACCTTCACCTATTTCACTTACAATGACCTCCATTACCAACAAACAACTGGTATGGCAATATGTAATCCCCTCTCACCTATATCGTGCGATATATGCCTGCATTACTTTGAACTCAGCTTGTTTACCCAGATAGATTTCACACTCTGGATCAGGTACGTCGACGATATTTTTATTATCTGGGATAGCCCCCGGATTGGATTGCAAATAAACTCCTTAGGCGCTTGTCTTGAGTTCTCTCTTCATTTGGAAGGACATAATACTACTACCCATTTTCTTGATGTTCTTATTAAAAAAGTCGGCTATCGGTTTGACCTCTGTTTTCCGTAAGCCTTTCGCTGTTTTACTTCCTCCACATTTTAAATCTTGCCATCCTTTTCAACAAAATGACCGATTTTTACACTTTCGTGTTTCGTGCTTTACGTATCTGCTGAACCAAAGCTGCCTTAGCTTGTGAAATTAAATTCCTTAAAGACATTGCCGTTTACAGGGGTTTCAACCCCACTATTATTGACTCGGCTTTCACCAAGTTTTCCAAACCATCTCCTTCCACTACTCTCACCTCCTTCAGTTCCGACGATGCTATTGGTAAAATAGCCCAAATTCCTTTCACCCCTAAGATTAGTGTTGCCATAGCAAAAATTCTTCGACGGGCAGGATTCCGAGTTATGTTCTGTCCTGTCAATAAACTTCGTCCATCTTTAAAAACCCCATTCATACGCTTCATCGTTAGGGAATTTATCGGGTTTTTTGCCAATGTGGAACGCCCTATATCGGTCAAACGAGGAGAGCTTTGTTATACCGTCTCAGGGAACACAGAGGATATGTTGAACGCGCAAAGTTCAAAAATTTTCCATCGCGGTGCATTGCCATGAATTCAGCCACAAATTCCTCTTCAACGATGCTAGCATCATCTTTAAACTTCGCTCACCTTTGGAATTGGACTGCGCAGAAGCCTATTTTATTCACAAGTTCAGGAATTACTTAGTTGATGATCTTGGATCCATCCCTGGCTTCAGTGGTGCTTGGCACTCTCTTCTCCAGCCTACACCGTCTCCATTTCCTTCATCAGACCCTCCTCGTGTTTTTGATTCACCTCCGCAATTATGCCTCTTCTCTTACCAGAAAGTAAAATTGGCCTTCACACAGTTCTCTTTAACACTTTACGATTAATCGTTTCTATTTTTGTTAATTTTTGTGGCAACTTAACAAGCCCGAAATCGGCAACACGCCCTTGCTGCTATTCGACATTTTACAATCTAAGAAGAAGGACAACCATTAGTCGTCCGAAACGATCGTCGGTTTCTTATTTTTAAGTTGTTTTGTTCTAAAAAAATGATAAATGAACTTTTTATTCTTTGCCTTTGGTTACAGCAAAAAGGTAGTTGAAAATGGCATCTATTTTGACAGCCAGCAAGTTATCACAAAGTAGAGGATTTCATTTAATGGCAAACCTCGCGATATGAAAAATACAAGTAACATCAGCCTTCAGACAGTGGAATACGTCTCTGTTTTTATGGAAAATAAAAGTTCACGTCCCTACTCGGATACTGAAAAAACCGGATGAAGCTTTACGTCCGCCCGTCTGTTGGACACCGCCACTGAACGCAGAGGGACTGGAAATTGGTAGCTTGGTCCGACGTGTCAAGATTTCAATTATTAATAAAAAAATTGTTTATTTCGCATGTGGGGGAAAAAGCTCCCAAAGCAAAGGACCAAACTTGCAAACAAGAAATACATCTGCCAACATTACTGACCAGTGACCTGTGCGAAATCTACATCTATGCCCTCCATTCATTCAGAAGATAAGCTATTTCAGAAGGACAGAAAACCAATCCACAAGTCCGTAGTCAGCAAACCATGTTTGGAAAAGAATTTCTGTGCGTTTGGCGCCAAATGTTGGCCCAGTTATTCTCAGGGTCTGGATTCAATATATCACATGTAGGATGCAGTTCAACGTGATGTTATTAGCAATTTTCCACCACGGAAAAATATTAGGGAAAACTATGGGGACCATTATGCAGGTGGCATGGTATTCCCACACAGTTCTTTAGAACAGCAGTCGCTAACTGGTGGTTCGCGGAAAAATATGGACAGCTTTTGCATTTTTAATGTTTCATTAATAATTTAATAATTTCATTCTATAATTCGAAGTCTCGAAAATACTCAACTCATAACGTCATGACTTCCCATCCATTACATATTCGTAAATAGCGTCAAAAATGCTCCTAATTGATGTGATAATTCTTTCCAACTCCCAAGTGGGAATTCTGTGGAAAGTGGTTATCATTCTTGCATTGTAAAGTAAAACCGAAATAGGGTAGAAACAAGTTTTCCACAATTTCTGGAAAAGGTACTATAAGCGACCACGATTCTTTTTTTGGACAAAAAACCCAATCTATACCGCATTTAACACATTTGGGTCAATATTCAGAAACTGTGATAGAAATATGTTCAAATTCGACTTTAAAATATAAAAAAAAAAAAAATTTTAAGTAAAATTTAAACATTTTTCTGACGTCACACGAATATTATGCTAGGTGCATTTAATGTGCAATATCTTCTAATTCCTTCTACAAAACTAGAATTGAGGCCATCTTCGTGTGTGGTCCTCCATAGAAACAGTAGAAATTATGTAGCATAGCTGTAAGTTTCTTGTCTAAAAAGAGAACTGAGGTAATTTGTGATCCCCTTTGCAGGAATTTCAAAAAATATTTCTTCCATAGACCTCCATTTTAGTTTAAAATCAAGAAAATGTCGCTTCCCAACGATGCAGCCTTCAAACCTTTTACAAGTTTGCTACCAGTGTCAGAAACATTTGCATTTCGTGCAAGTCGTTTTAACAATTCCCAGGAGAAATTTCCTATGAAAAACATAAATCGGAAAAACCTTTATTCTCTATCAATCAGAAAATTTTTTATTCTTTATCAATCGGAAAAATCTTTATGTAAAAAATTTAAAATCTTTAATTGTACAGAGTTAAAATCTTGAAACCAACATTTCGTAATCAAGCGTTTAATTAATTGTAATTTTTTTTTCCAAAAGATATGAGGACATAATCCACTCATTATCAAAACTGTACTAAAATAATAATCGTCTTCGAATATATTTTAAACCTCAAAGCCAAACTTAATAGCAAAAATTATATCCCGTGTTCCACAATTTTGGCAATTTCTAAAATTTTTCTTAAAACAAATATTTTCGGTATAAAAATACGTCTAAAAATTCTTCACAATCTTAAAACTAAATATAAATATGATTTTGAAATACCATTACTTACATGCTGTAAAACTGTTATAAAATGTTAGGCTCTTGCTCGAAAAAAATATGTTTAATAGTAGATTCAACGTAATTAGACTTGAAAAGACAGAATTCTCGATTCCATTGATATTCCCTTTCAGATATCTTTTTTTCCCTGATGTTCGCTAAAATATGTCAAAACATACAATCTATGAACAATACAAAGAATATTCAAGTTGCATAAAAATTTCCCATGCTTTATCGCATTACGTGAGAGGAAAAAACCTACAAAGTCGAAATTATTTGTATTTTGCACGAAAAAAAATACCCGATATTTGCAAATTTAAACAGGTTTGTTAAACAATGCCGACGAGCCACAGGAAACCGCACATCTGAATTTACACTCGTCTAGTAAATCGATTACGTTGCCGATATTTGTTTGCATCGCAATTACTCCGCGATATCGTTTTTCGTTTCGATTTTCTTGCACTTGAAACCTTTTATCGACATTTACAGCTTTTGCAAGTTATTGTTAAGATGTGTACAAGCGAAATAAAAATAGGAATAAAATATAATTTCATTATGTCACTTTTTAAAATTTTAAGAGCAATGTATTCACACTTTACAATTCGCATGGCTGTTGAAAGTAAACCTATAAAATTAAAATTCCGGAGTCTTTTAACGATTCTTTGTATAGCTACATTTCAAGTACAATACCTGACAGGAAATGCTACAAGATGAAGGAATGCTCAAAAGTAGACGAAACTGCAGGCGTGGATAGCCGATCAAGTGCAGATCAAATGATTTAATTTCGACGCATAGACAAGTCTCCGGTAGCCTAGAGAATAGGGTGATTAACAAGAAGTGAAACCTCCATTTTAGACAATACATTTCTGAACCCGACGTAACATTGATTCAATCAATGTCTGGGTAATGTCCTGAGATATTGTTGATCCAAGTCCATAGTTCATTTTCATTTCGTGATCAGTTAAATATGCAGAGACGGGGAAATTGGGAAGTGTGGCCGACAGAGGTAGGAGGTTAGTAAACCAACATCCAATCGTATCCCACAGATTCCCGATTGGTGAGAAATTAGAGGATTGGGATGGTCAAGAAAGCATCTCTACACCTTACGGAGCATTTAGAGTTGTACTGTTGAAAAATTATATTCGGGACGCCTTACAGACATGGTTGTGTTGTTAGTCGTAAGACGTCATCAACATAGCGTCGTGCCATTAATGTGCCCGTAATGCGTGCAAGTAGTGGGCGGACGTGGGAGCTGATAGCATCCCTAACCATAATGCCACATTGATGAGCTGTCTGGCGCTCGAAAACTGCAGAGGAATTCGTCTGATTGCCACGTCGCCCCCGGATTCCCACACGGGGATCATAATTGGTAACACAGGAACGGGATTCGTTGCTGGATACAACATTGTTCCATTCTGCATCCTACACAGCTCTTGTGCGACACCATTCTCGGCTATGACGACGATTGTCCACTGTTACGGCGAACCTTGGCAACAGACGGCTGGACAACAAACCTGTCACAACCAATCGTTGAGATACTGTCCATATGGGCATCAGAGCATCTTAGAACTCTTTGTACACTTATCAAAACATCTTGGACCATGGGTTTGCTACCGCAAGACGTCTGAAGCGTCAATCTGAATCTGTGCATTCTGACGTCCGTCTCCGAGCTCCGATCCCAATACGGCGTTCCTTATTTCCTTCCTGGGACTACTGTCTTGAAATGCGACCGATGTGACGGTTGTGGCACCATGTTGCCTTTCTGACCCAGTACGACGCAATGACCAACCCACCATACGCAGACCTCGTGAATTCATCCTTTTAACGATCCGTTTGTATGAATATTATGACGCAAGAACAGCAAGTGTTACGCTGCGTCTGAACTTAGTTTTCCTTTGAATCTGAACCACTTAAAGCTAAAGAAACCAACCACGGACTTCGGTGTGCAATCAATCAGTAACCGTTCTTTTAAAAGTCGAATCCGGAATAATCACACGATAGGCGAACGTATTTGCCACTTCAAAACCGTAGAGCCATCCGTTTCATAAAATTGCATACAGTAGCATCTTAAGGGCATTAACACTTCTCATTCATTTAAACACAGTACTAGCAAAACTTCCGACTTCTCGCAGCCGTAACGATGACCTGAATGACAGCTTCACATACTGGTTATTTACTTACATCACGAGAGAATAAGTTCATGTGATTGGCCAAAAGTGTTTTATTCATTTGCATAACTTGCACATAAATGCATACACCCTGCAATTTACATGGTAACATTCGCATCTTCATGGTGTCAAGTTTTCCCTATCAAGCAATATATCTGATCATTTGTATAAATAGGAGACAAATAAGAGAAAATTGCGTTTAAATGTTTGTTAGTATCTCAGTCACTAAAATGAAACCAAATAAAAGATTACAGTATTAAAGGAAATCTAATTCACTAAACATAAAAGAAAACGGGGAAAAGTGGGAAAAACCCACGGAAGGAAATGAAACCAAAAAGTGTTAGGGAAATTTTATCTGATGTAAATCCCCATCAGTTCATCAAAACGGGAAAAGAGAGAGGGTATGATTTATCGCGGTCCCATTAACTAGTTCGAGAATAAGGGAAAGCCGTTTATGCCCCATTTTCAGGGACCCAATGAACTCTGAAGATTCTCTAGTAATTATTCGATAGCTGGAAAATTAAAAGCGTGCGAAATGCTCGAGAAACGACTTGCTGCGTACCAAATACCCAAACCTGAAGAATTGTAGGTGAACAATATTCAATTAACGTTAGCTCCAAAAACTCATTATCACGTCTTCTCCCCTCCATTTCTTCAACACAATCCATCGTACACGGTAGCATCTTTTAGCATTCCTTTTCTTCAGTAACTACAGCTGGAATTGAAGTCGGCCGATCGGCGTTTCCTTCTGTTTCTTAAAGTATTCGCTCCCGATGAAATCTGCGAAAATCCTATATCCTTTATCAGTGGAGCTTTGCAACTAAATTAAACAAGTCTTGTTGAAGACGAAGCATGCTGTCTTACATTAGCATCGTTCCTATAATTAATGCTTAATTATTTCTGTTTTAAGGCTAATTATCTGGTATCCTGTATAAAATATATGAAAAATTATACGTCGAATGTATGATATCAACACTTCGTTTCAATTTTGCACTCAACTCTAAGTTTCATGTTGCAATTCTTCAGTTTTTATATTTTGTTGCATATTCTTTGCTTTTCGCTGTAGAATACCACGCATTATTGTGCTTAGTTTCTTGTTATCATATGCTTATACAGGTACAGTCCGCATGATTTATATAATTTAATAGTTTTATCACTTTTTACCCATCTAATGTTAACATCTATACTTTTATGATTATTTTAAAAGGTGTATTCATTTGAGAGTGATAGCTTTTATACTTAGTTTATTTACAAAATATTCAGTTATCTTGGAAAGGAAAGCTCACAGGCCTTGTCCTTTACATATCATGGATGAACTCTCACTTTCAACATGCCCTACAAATTTACATCATTGACTTAAATTTAATGAATATTTGTAATACCGACATTCAGCGTATTGTGACGTATTGGGCAATAACAACAGTATTTAAATTTTCTACATGCAAATAACTTACAAGTTTAGGCCAAATAAAATTTAGTTTCACTGCATAATCGTCTGTATAACCAAGAAATATAGTTAGTTGGTTAATTTTTCATAGTGAAATGACAGCAAGGTTATTTGGAGTAAAAAGTGATGAAGCGATACGTGGAATTTAAATGAAAAGAAGAATTAAACATGATACAAAAATAAAAAATATATTAAAATCACTAAACACAAACGATGTCATAAAATAAAATGAGATTGAAAAAACGATTTGGATAAAAAACGATTTCATATTTGAAAATGTTTCGCACGTCTGCAAGGTTGAAATAATTTCAGTTAAAAGCTAATAAAATCTTTTGATTAAATTTTGTACAATCGGACATAACATGTAAAACATGTAATCCTAAGTAAAACAATTTGACTGACAACGTTTTTTAAAAATGTAGTTAAAATTTATTTAAAAATCAAACGTTTTCGGAGGACAATGGATCCTCCTTCTTCAGGATGATTGCAAACAACTTATGAGAAGTTGCCAGATGTTAAATGGGAAATTTACTATGGCTCATGTTACGGTTATCCAAAAACAGAGGTCTCCATATTGAACGAAGTACAGGAGGCGCTTCAAGGTCATTTACAATAAATTTCCTGTTAATGTAAATATACAACGATTCAAAAAAGTTAAGATCAAAAAGGGATTGAGGTTGACAAATTATTTTGGATTCATTGAATAAAAAACTATGATCATGTAAATAACTGTGATTAACAACAGAAGAATTTGAATCAATGGAACCAGGACTTTACTCACTAACGCGTGGTGTTCCTTAACACGTGTGTCAAGGGATTTACGAGTCTGGATAATATAAGTTTTTTTACATTCACAAGGAATTGAATATACACCCCACTATTTAATTGGGGGGGTTCTGTCTTTTAGTTGAGAAAAGCGAATTTTCTGAAATTGTTTGAAAACAATAGAAAAATTAAATTCTCGTTAAATCCTAGCAAAAACTGGAGATGCACCGGGAAAGTAAGGAAGGCAGATTGCTTTTTTGTAGTCATTGCTGTTAAAAGCGATCAATGATGAAACAATATTTTTGCGATCGAGTTTGATGAATAAGCGGTAAATTACAGAACGGGGAAATCCCCGTTGCGCAGCAACGTCGCGAAGGAAGGAAAGCTCAGATTGAAGAGACTCATCAGTACGACAAAGTCTGATAGCCCGTTTGATTAAAAACACAAAGGGAGACATCTTTTGGCTGATAGGATGTGCGGACGTAGCATGTGGAGGAAGGCACACAGAAAAGGGCTTATGAAACATTGAGGTCTGAAATGAATGACCAACTCTCTGAATCAGCACGTGTAGAAAGGAGAGTCTGCCATTACTCTCAACTTCAAATGTGAACTGAATATGTTGGTCAATATAGTTGAGGAATTGAAGAATAACGTTAGGATCAGCATTGGTTTCAATAAGGCAAAAGACGACGTCAACATAGCGTCGCCAAAAGAAAATATTAGTGCTGAGACCAAAAAGTGTATCTTCAAACATAGACATGTAAATCTCAGCAAGAATTGGAGACAGTGGATTACCCATAGCAGGTCCATCAATTTGTTTAAAGAACTTACATTGAAAACTAAAAAAGGTGTTATCAATACACAGTAAAGTCAGGTGCCGAATAATATCAGCAGAGAGGCCTGAGTCACAAAGCTTTTGTCTTAAACAATCCAAAACCCCATGTACAGGTGAAGCGAGATATAACATCAAAGGATACCATGATGGAGTCGGTAGGCTGTTCCAAAAAGGCTTATATGAATTCCGAGGAATTCGAAACAGAGTGAACACTTGGTTAAATGACTGATGTGATCTTACGTGAAAGAAATTTAGAAAGATAAGTTGGTAACCCAATATTAGAGATGATAGGTCATAATGTCCAATTAGGTTTATGTACTTTAGGTAGTGTGTACATCTTGGCGCAGGTGGCAATGGATGAAATCACTCTGTAAATTGTATGCGACAGCAAAGTAGATTGATGGTATTGTTTTAACGTTTTCCCAACAATGATCTACAATTAACACTGAAGTGTTAATTGTAGATCACATGTATTTCCGACGAAGGACAGTCGAATATCAGTCCAAATCGTACATTGTAACTTCAATTCACTTAATTTTGTTGTGCTTTCAATGTTGGATTTATTGTATTTATTCACAAAAGCGTAATGCTATGTCGTCATACTAATCTCATTATTAAGAACATACATTGTCCAAATACAGAAAAAATTGAACGAGGATTTTTCCACCTTGTATTCAATTTGAAAGACACAGAAAGAAATTTTAGTTTTTAATGATGTTCCAAAACTTTCTTCCCACGATGTCATCTTCATACTATGCAAAACTATTAAGTTCGAACAAGGCGTAAACATATATAAGAAAATCAAGCGCTAATGGTTTTTTACAATCTGGAAAAAATTATATTAGTCAGTTCCAAATTTTGGAAAAGTAATTGCATTCCAACAAATTATTATAAAACAAATTCAAAACTTCACGTATGAACTTATTCAAACATCTAATTAAAAATTATAAAAAATAAATTCTTGAATAAAATACATTAGTTTTTTCGGTCATTCTAGGACTAGCTCCGAACGGACATACCAAAATTTAATAAAGTCCGGAAGATGATAATAAATTTTTATTCAACCCGATATACAATATATAGTGATACATAGCTTGAGCAGTATAAAAATTATAGAAATGTAAGAGAAGATCTATATTAAATTATTTTAAGTTTCGAGGTTAGAAATGGAAGAGAATATAAAGTCATAGATTGTTGGGTCCTTCTCACTATTTAGGACATAATCTAAAACAATTTTGAAAAATGAAACTCAAAGAAAAATTATAAAAAAATCCCAGAATATACTTTTCAATGTGTAGTTATCCTACATGTTATCATCAGTAACGTTTGTGCATAAATTTTTATTTTAAAAATTAATTTTAGTTTAAGCGTGGCCGGAGAAAGACAGTGGTGACAGGAAAAAGACAAAATGATGACAAGATAAAGATAAAATGATGACAGGAGAAAGGCAAACATTATAGGAAGATGAAGGTTTTGCAGAAAAAAATATTTAATTGCTTTTTGAATGTTGTTCTTATTCATCCTGCTTAACTGCTAAAATTAAAAAAGAAAAAAATGTTCCAATTAAGTTTTAACATCTGTGAGACAAATTTGGATGATTAACTCGAAGAATTTAACTGTTCCAATTTCTTTGCCATATTGGTATGCACCATAGAATTTTAAATACCTAAAAATTTTGCATTTAAAAAATTGTTCAATTTTTCCTCTTCATATAATACAATATTTCAAAAAAGTACAAAAAATTCTTGGTTTTAAACAAATTGCATTGAATTTCTCAGAAAAGAAAACAAGTGAATGAGTATCACGAAAATCACATAATAAAGCATTTTATTTAAATGCAGGAAAAAGATTTCATTTCAAGTTTAAAAAATTAAAGAGAATGCTACCGTATTTTTCATTGTTTGGTATTCTAAAACGTTGGTGGGAAATTGGCCTCGGGGGATCCTGTTTGCGATACAAAACTTCATTTTCAGGTACAAATTGCTTCTCTTCAGGTGAAGACCAGTAATAGTTCTCTACTGAAGAGCAATGCATGAATATCAGCAATAAGCCCTCATTTTTAATTTCTTCTACAACACCTAACGAACATATTTAATATTTTAATTATGGATTTACCTATGATTTTTTTTAATATAATACAGTAGGCCTACTATCTACATACCTGGATACCACATGTTGTCATATATGACCGCAACCCAATCGCCGACAGAATTTTTTTTCCTCTTTACCACTACTACTTGCTTCCACATGTTCTACAGATTGTTGTTGTGCTTGTATATTTTAAGAAAAAAGTTATAATAAAATTTTGTAAGTAAAAAAAAGCATATAGATAAAAAATTACCTTAAAACTTGAATAAAATTCATTGTAAAAAAAAGGATACTGTGAAATGCTACCGCTGTTTTTCTCTTGGCTTTGTAAATTTATGTAATTCACCCATATTTTATTGAAAGCCGTTTCACCACGCTTGCAATCAAAGAAAGTAAGAGATCGAAAATTTAATATGTGTTGTTTGTTGATGATATGTGTGATTTGGTGCACATTCAACGTACCTTGAAATGACTGAATAAAATTGGCTTTTCCTACCTCCTTATCAATTTTTTTAATTTCTTTCTTCGAACTGGAAAAGAGGGTAATACTTGGACTCTATAAGGGATAAAACCAATTTTAAGCAATTTTCAATATATGTTCACTGGTCAATTGTACGTTCGGCAGTCAGTTTCAGAAGGCCTCCAACACCATCTGGAGCACCCTTGCCATGCCCAGATTCGGTAAAATTCCATGTTGTTTCTATAATAGGAAACACTTTTTTAAGATAGGTAGCTAACAAATTAAAGTTTGTTTTGTTGCGGTATTGACTACTTGGCGAATCGCTAACAAAATGAATGATATTTACAGTAGTTAAATATATCCTTGACATATTTGGGAATTGGCATTAAATGAGACCATACTGCACTCGAATCATGTCTTAGTGATTCAGACACAGTGCAAAAAGACATGGATTGGGTTTCCGCTGCACTGTTAGAATGATATAGAACTCCAGTGTGAAGTGTTACTTGGTTTCTGTTGTCACCAAAATGAATAGCTTGAGTTTCAGAACTATATTTGCATGAGAAATTCTCACTAAAATCTATGTGAATTACGATTTCGTTACGTTTCAAATTTTGCTTTTTATCATGAAGTACTTGGTATTGATGTTTCATATTTGCAATGTGCTTCATAAATTTAGGAACCTGGTGCTCAACTCGGCCCATATTTTCTGTGTTGTTCCGATAATTTCTTCCTTTTTAGTGACTTGTACTTCCATTTTTTTCCTTGACTTGTCTCCCGGTCTTCTTCCTTTGTCATCCATTGTTTATAATGCATTTTATTTCCTCTGTTTATTCTGAAATTAAAATTTATCTTTGTTTTGCTCTTGCATGAATAACATTTTCACAACAAACAGTCTCCCTGCAATTTGTTATTATAACACAATGTTGCTGCTAGTTCATCTGGAGTTTTTTTCTTTTATTAATTCCAACCTGAACATTTCATTAAATACCATTTACATATTGGCACGTTGAACACAAAGACAGGTATCTAGCATCAATTTTTGGTTTTGTTATCCAAAATGGTTTCATTTTGTAAAAATTTGAATAACTAACTTTGAAAGAACTCTGCTGGGTAAATTGTTAATATAGATCTTTCAGTGTGCCATTCAGATATCTCTTTTGCATTTTTAAGCTCCCTCTAGTAATGGTATTGTTTTCCCCGGGGCATAATGTACTACAATCATTTGTTTTCACAAATTGTTTAATTTGACTTTATACTTTTTCAGCTCTTTCAGCAGTAGTGCTAATTTTACGATTAAATTCATATCCAGTTCTCGCCATATTTGCTCTAAAAGTTTTATATTTGATGAAGGATTTGAAATTGTGGTGAAATTTGTTTAAAATTTGACTTGCTAAAATTTTGATGAATATTCGTTTGGTTTTGTGAGTTCGCAGTGCTGTATATTTCACTAATAGTGTTTGAAAGACTGCTTCTTCATATTCTAGCTTTCTCCTTACGTCGTTTAGCATAACTTTACCTTTTGAAAAATTTTTAACTTTAGAACGAGGTGTATTTTTTTCACCAAGAATTTTTTCTCTCATACGTTAAATTACTTTTTTGTAACGCTCACCTTTCCCCTCTGCAATTAATCTTATGTTTTGTTCCTTTTTAAGTAACCTGTATACTTTTGTTCTATCCTTTCGAATATTTTTTCTTCCACTTTTTTTTCATCATCATCACTTTTTTTTCATCACCCATCAGAAGCTTTTTGGAGATGACAATCAGTATTTGGCACTGAAGTTCCTGAAGAGCTTGGGAAGTTCTGAACTTGATTCATAACGTAAGGTTCAACTTTGTTGGATATTGTGGTTGTATTCAAATTAGCTGCAACTTTCTTCTGTTTTCTGTATTGCGCTTTTGCCTTTTTCCATTATTTTCTTTTAAGTCTAGCTTCACGTGCAGACATTTTCGCTACTGGCTTAATTTGCCCTTTTGATAATCTGCTTACGTATTTTTCATACCTTTTACGCTTTTCTTTTTCAAGTAATTTAGGATTATTTTTAATCTGAGCTGGTCATTTTCTTTCTGCAATTCTTTTCTTATCCAAGCTTTCTTGTCTCCTTTTTGTCCGTTTCTCCATTATTAGCAGCGTTACGATTTGCATTTTTTTTTCTTTCCAGTCATTTCTCTTTTATTTTGCCTGAAAATGAAGGAAATGAGAGATAATGTAGACGGTCCTAAAATATAAACAAAAATAAACAACATAAAATATGAAAGTAAAACATTATAGTTAGCATAATTCAGTAAATATAAGATTTGCGCTTTATAGAATTGGATATATTTTAAATAGTAGTGTTTCATGTGTTTAAAAATTATTAGAACAAATAATAATTTCTTGTTCTGAAAAAAAACGTTGTTCATTACTCTGTAAATTTAAAATTGTCTGCCATTTATGAAATTTGTAAGGACTGCATAAAGAAAAATGGTGGTAAAGCAATTTAGAAAAAAAAATTATTGGAATTACAGTAATAAAGCACAAGATTTATTTTAAATAGCCATAAAACACATACTTACAATATTAGAAAATATAATTTTCTATCTGACAAAATAAAAGAGGAAAAGTATTATACAAAAGTAATCAAAACATTATTGTAGCACAAGAAATTATCATTGTGTTGCCATCCCCATATAAAAGTAAAAAAATAAAATATTAATAAATTTTGGCATTTCAAGAAAAATCAAAAATATTAAATTTAAAATGAAGTGCAAACTAAATGCAACCACGTTGATGAGATTCTGTAAAAAAATTAACACCTCAAAGAATTACTAAAAATTGAATTTCTGAAATATATTAATAAATGAATTCAAAATTCACGACTCTAATTTTTGTTAAATTTAAAATAAAAAAATCATTTGAATATTTTATTTATTTTTAAAAATCAACTTGTATAATAAAACAGCACACAACATAAAATCACAAATGAATTCTTGCCCATTTCTTATATTTTTTCTATATATTTAAAATAAAATCTAAGAGCACATACACGGTATTTTACTAAACAGATAAATCGAAGTAAAACTATTAAAAACATAAATATTGAATGAAATAATAAATTGTCTTTCTCCTGGCAAGTTAATGCCAGGAGAAAGACTTTTTGTAACATTTTAAGGTAGTGTCCAAAAAGTAAATGTAATAGAATCACATTCTTTGTAGAAAGATTAGTGATCACTAAGCACTTATGACCACAAAATTACCACAAAACTACTAATTTACAAATATATATATACATATGTGTGTATGTATTATGAAGGAAATAACTTCCAGGAGAAAGACAAACAATAAACATACTTACCTATAATATTCTTGAATAAGCCCAGAATCTGAGAGAATAAATATTATATGATATAAGAATCAAAGTTTAGATCTGCTGCACACCAGCAAGTAATAACTACCTTCCTCCAACACTTTTTCTTTCATGGATTTTATTTTTGAAGAATATTCTGTTACCTGGTGCCATCCATAAATCATAAATCAAGAATGCAACTAATCGCAAAATGCTGGGGACAATATTTAATTATGCATAAAATGTATATGGAAGTAATTTTTCTTAAAATAAATGCAGACATAATAAAGTATACCCACTTTAGAAATGTAAGTCCTGATGGAAGAAAAATCCTTGTGCTTTAAATAAAAAACATCACTATGAAAAGGACGAAGAAAATGTGTGGAGACAGCCAGAAGAAAGACATTTTCTGTGGAAAGTCATTTTTAAAAATTAGTTTAAATAAATATATACAGGTAGACGACATAAAATGACGAAGTATACATTATAAATATAAATGTAAGAAGGAAATGCTTAAAACAAATTCCACAGTATTAGGTTTTAAATAAATTGGTGGGGACATATTATTACCCTATTTCGTGAGAATGACCCTGTTGCGAGATTCTCTTCCAAAATGCAGTGATGTTAACAAAAAAAATGTAGACTTTTTATGGTTCTGAATTATGCGTGTTTTAAAGAGTTCAATTGTTATATATCATCAAATGGCCTACATAACACTTATACTTCTTATTCATTAATTCGTAAAATCGAGGCTCACTCTTTTCTTAAGTTATTACAAATTTCCCACGTGCCTTTGTCAAAGAATTATTAGTGTTATATAGGACATTTGACGGGCCTCATTTCAGAAAATTGCGACACACACACACCTGCATTCCCGTATCTAGAAGAGATATCTAAGGTACCGTCCCCCGCCCCCCGATACAAATTGTTTAATGAAACTTGGCTACGGCTTTACATGCGGTGATTGCATCGATACATGTTGAAAATTGTTTGAACACTCCCCGAATTTAAATCTTGACTACAGTCTTATACATCTGAATAAAACTTGTGAAATTATCTGTTTATCAAAATGCTAGCCAGAAGGATATCTGAGAGTCAGCGTGCGAAATCAGGAATTTTGATTCAAAAAATATTAAAATGTTAGTGTGACAATGTTAGTGTTAATTAACAAGCTAGTTAGTTGTACCATTAAGAGTTATGTATATGAAATTATACTATTATAGAAGAGACTATAAATTTAAAAAATTATAGTTCTTTCGTCAAAAATACTGAATAACTTAAGGAGAAAATGGAGGAGTAGAGGTTTAATCCAGCTGGTGTCAGAATTTTTCTTCAAGGAAAAAGCACAAATATTGTTAATTGTTTATGGCGCACGTTTCAGAATATGTTTAACAGATAAATGTTTCAGAAAAACATAAACAATTAATTTTGCGGATGGAAAACCTAAAGAGCCCAATTGTCATTTTGCGAGTACAACTTGTGTTTGAAAGTTTTGCGTTTTTAAATTCCTTTCATTTTTGTATTCAAAAATGAAAAGAAGAAGAAGGGAAAAGGGATGTGTGGGAGTAAAGAAATCTTTAGGGAGGCGTTTATCAAATAGAAGGTTTGAAATGCAAATTTCACCGAATTCATTAAATACAACCTTAATTTTAGTTTGCGTTTTTTATTCAAATACTTTTAAACTATAAACCTTATATAAAAGTTCTGTTAGTTAAAAATGTATAAATTGAATTAATTTGCTTATTTTTGCTATTCCAATTCATACATAACGCTAGTATACAGAGTCAAAGCCTGCACTTATATATGCAAAGGAAAATATCATTATTTGTTATCCTTCACCTCTTGACAAGCAAGAAACATGGAGAGAGAAAAATGAAGATGTTTCGAAAGAAAAGTTATCTACTTCAGATATGATATTCCAGCGGCATCTTCTTGCAATCAACGGATTTGTGTTTATATTCCTACGCCCTAAATATTCAATCCACTTTCTTCAATGAGAGAGAGAGAGCTTCTCGGGGGGCTCTGTTTAGACTTAACGTTTAACCTTTTCCTGATCTTGTTTCTCATGTTGCCAATGTTTTCATTTTTCAAGTTGCCGTTTTGGCGCTAACATCATTAGTCTGATTGAATGTCTTATGAATCGCTCTCTGATTGCCTAATGCTCCTTTTCTAGATTATGGCAATGTCTAAATGTTGTCACTGACACAAAATATGCTAAACAGTTGGGTGAAAACGCTGGAACCAATAGTTGAGAAAACATACGACTTAATTACTTGTCAATGGGCCAAAAAGAACTAACAGATATTTAAAACTCCGTGAGTCACTTTTAAATAGCAGTATTTTAAAAGATCTTATAACTTACAAAGGATTTTGAAAAGAGTTTCTTTCAATAAAAGGATCCCTCTTATAAAAGCTCTCGAAACTTCCAATGGGCTCCTTTTGATAAAAGGAGCCCTAATAATTTGTTTAAGAGCAGGCTTTTATTTTGAATAATATGGAAATGAAATTGCTTATCATTAATCTACTGAATGGCTTACTAAAATGAATACCTTTACTTCAATATAGTAAAAAAAACTTAAAAGCTGGTGTAATATTAATAATTCTTTTAGAGGGAAATGAAGGTGCTTAAGGGATTAAGGGAATTGCATTAAAGGTAACCTGATCTCAGTGCTTTCAATCTTCAACAAAATCATTATATGAAAAATATTTTAAAATTTAATTTGCGTTAAATGAAGCTAATTTTACATGGGCATTACTCACATATTCTTTCGAAAATTTTATTTCGTCGTCAATTTTCGGAGTGATAGTTTGTAAATGAAAAAAAAAAGAAGGCAGAACTTTTTCACAGATTGACAATCATTGTTCTTTACGAAAAAATACTTTCTAAAACAATTTTTTAAAATTATACTTCGTCTTTACCCGCTTCCGACTAAGCAAACATGGATTGAATATGTAGATTGTTATTATTGTTCTTTTTCCAATAGTTTTGTCATAAAATCAAATAAATTATCGTAGCATAAAATTCCTGCCATGACATTGATGTTATTTAAATTTGATGGATAGTAATCTTGGCGGACTTAATTATAGTTCTACAGGTGGTTATGCCAACGAATGGCATTTCTGTGGACTTGCCAATTTGTATGCAATGTAATATTTTATGTAAGTATAGAAAATAAACGAAGATATTATTATTATAAAAATTATTAAATCTAAATTTTTGTATACGTTCATGTTCTGACGAAATAGAGTTATTTTTTAAAAAATGTGGTAGCCGAATCAACTGCAATTACCTTTTTAAAATTTAAATAAAGGAAATATTTTACTTTAAATACAAGTAAATTTTCACGTTTTTATCTGTAAATTATTTGAAGTAAATGTCTAAATCTCGTGTCCAACGTTTGATCGTGTTTAATGCCAAATGATGAAGACAATGAATTGTGCATATTATATGCACAAAATGAAAACATTTTCAATATATTTTACATAATCTTTTTGAAGATGAACCAATTGTGCATTTATTTTATTTCAAATGTTCTAAATTTTCAATAGTCAGTATTTGTACCATATTCGAAATCTTGATATTGTGAGTATTTATATATTGAATTATAATTATTAATCTTGTAGTTTTGTTATGATTTAACATAGGCAACTATATCCAATTATTGATTTCACGAACAAAAGTAAATGTAATGGTAGGCAAATGCATTTAATATGTTCATGTGCCAAGGACCGCAACTTGTATGCTATATACATAAACTTTGGATTTTTTTAAATATTCTAATTGCATATTTACGTACAGAATTAAATTAATAAAATTCAATTTTTTTCTAATTAGCCAGTTCAAAATTAAAATGAATATTATCTCATGAAAGTGTTATTTCAGACCCTTAGTTTATTGCTCCAAGGGATTGGAACAACTTTCTGGAGTCCATATCAAGCTTATCATGTAATTCTGAAAGAAATTATGCACTGTTTTTTTATTTGAAAATGCAGGAAGTCTGACTTTTTGGCTTAAAAAATACTTTATCGCAACCTTGTGATGATATATATATTTGCAAATATTTTCTTGATTTTTTTTATTAAAATTTAAATTTCTATAGCCATTTACATATCATGCATCCAGTACTTAAAAGCAGATGTTGCCATGATAAAGACTAAAGTGAAACACCACTGTAATAGAATATTATAGGCATTGGTGCAGAAAGCGAAGATAACCTTGCTTAAGCAGCCTATAATTATTTTATAAGAAAAATTATTTATTAATAATCTTTGAGACGTATTCAGTAATGTGTTTAGTTTTGTAAAGATTGCTACAAATATATACAAAAAATTAATTAATTCAGCTTAAAGTTCAATAATTTAAAAAGTGATGATGGTACATTTAAGCATTGTTAATAGTTTTTCAGTATTTTAAGAAAATGGCGTCTCTTGCTATGCAAAATTGCGAGCGACCTGAGATTCTTGAAAAATACTCTTCGGAGGAAGAGAAATTGCTTCGAATTGGAATGCTGAAAAGGTTCTTTGTAAAAATATTACTTCTTCTCAACGATGGCTTTTATTTTCTGAGTCTTGAGGTGGGGGGCTTCTCAAATATAAACGCTGGCCGTTAGCATTCCAAAATCTATACATTAACCATGCAAAACTTTTGCAAGGGGAGAGCAAGGGTAGGAATTCAGGGAAAATCGAGTTTCGGGATTACTTCAGGGAAACCCATGAGCAAGGCTGTTCTGGGGAAAGCTGGAGCTAAAAGTATAAATACAGCCCAACCCCACTTTCTCGGCATTTCATTTGATAAAAGAACAGAAAGATATAACAGTACTTCCCAAACTTATTATGAAATTTTTGCTTATGTACGATTGGTATCTTTTTCGTTTTACTATTTTTTTCCTATTCTTCCCATTTACTTGTCCTTTGTCTCATCTCGCATTTCCTTTTTCTTCACTTCCATAACTTTTTCATTTTATTTGTTCCCTCCTTTTATTAACTTAATTTTCTTATTTTAAACAAATAAAAATAAATAATTTTTTAAATTGAAAGTAAAAAATAGTCTTTTATTTTTATTTTACTGCTTTACTTATTTACATTTTCTCATGTTTAGTGTGGATTTTTTTTTTTTCATTTTTCTTTTGTTTAGCATTCCGATCAATGGCCAAAAATTTAGTTGTTATGTTAAATCCTAATTCACATTTGTATCCATTTTGACAAAAAAAACTACACATAATCTATTTAAAGAAAAGGATAAATCTTAAATAGAATTAATGTACGTTTCTGTAAACCACAATTTCATCGTAACTTTTACCATCACAAAACCCAATAGCCTTCCTAGCAAGCAGCATTATATCCGACCACACAGAGGCTGAGAACTAAATCTAATTACATTTAATTATGAACAATTTGTGTCCTTTCCAAGAAATGGGAATTGTAATCGAGTTTCCATGATTTTCATTAATAGCCAAAAGCCTCATTTCAGCAAAGAAAAAATCTGGCATGCAATAATTAAAAGAAAAATATTCTCAAAAGGAAACTAATTAACATTCAGCGATTAAGATCTGAAGTTCGATTAAAAAAGTAAGTAAAATTCACTTTTTTTCGTAATATGATATCAAGGTGGCATCTGACGATGAAGCCAAGATAAGAAATAAGAGAAACGCTATTGCCAGTAATTATTTGAATAAATATAAAGTTCTCGAATTTTTCTATTTTTGTTAAACTGGTGGCAAAATGATATTTGCAAATGTAGTCATTGTTAGATTGTAAATGTAAAGTTACTTTCAACTCGTTAAATATATTGCATTTTATGGTTTCAGGCATTTTGTCAGAATATCATGCTTGGCATTTTCCGTTGTAGGGCAGGAAATTGATTAGTAAAGTAAATATTAAGAACCTACAAAAATAATTCAGCAAATTTTTAGCATCATACGAAATTGATCCAATTTTGCAAAGCATCAGAAAAACTAAAATTTAAATAAATTAAGCCGTTGGATTCTTGCATTTTTATGGCGCTGGGAAAGCAGTGATCATTCTGCGATGGTGAAATGTAAACAGTGGCTCAAAAAATCACTATTTGTAAATTAAATTTACCCTTTTCTCATTTAAAATATTCGGAAAATAAACATTTAGATATTTTTAAATCGCAAACAAGAAGTAAAACAATTTTACATCCCTTCGATTTTTAGAAATAATTCCTTTTGCAACCGGCGTTTAAAACGCAATGTTATTCCTATGTAAGAAAAGGGACCGTACCTTGGGGTAGTTGGCTAATCTATTCAGGCCATCACAGGCTGGACCTGCCTTGTCGCCACTTCGATAAAATAGTCTAGGCACCCTGAACTCCTCCACCTGTAAGCGCCCTCTATCGAGAAACCTTCTTCACTTGAAAACATGCATTCTATAAAGAAAAGTGTTTGTTTCGGTGCGTTCTATTAAACCTGAAAATGTGTTCCATTAATTTTGAAAACCCTGTATAAAATCTTAAATAAAATAATACGGATACGAGTAAATCAACGATTATTCGTTCAGTGATGTAGTTAAATCGAAATTAGCGTAATCTAACAAACGTATGCAGAGTTATGTCAATTTGAGTTGTTGATTGAAACTGATAATGTCTCAATGTGAGAGTCACAGTTCCGCATAGTATCAGTTTCTGCAGCGTTTAACAGACGACGAGAACCAATTGAAACCCATTGCTGTCCAGATATTACAAGATTTTGCGCTTATGTTTGTCCCATTAACATCACCATTAAACGAAAGGTGACTAAATATGTATAACCTAGTCCGAAGTGTCAAGGTTCCAATTGTTTCGGGAAGTTGGACGATTACACTTGGCTTAAAATAACAGGAGACGGTAAACGCCCCTCATGCCAGCGACAAAAACTCCATGGCAGCGGAGGTTCTGTTAGAGTATTTCCATCTTTAAAAAGACTACACAATTATTAAGTTACTATAGAAAACATTACTATCCTCACGACACATTGCTTGCGTGTTATTAAAAAGTTAAGAAAAACTATTAGCTAAGAGAAAATAAAAAAATGGCTGTTAAAGGCAATTAGACTTAAAAAATATGTAAAATTCTCGATGGCCTTCGATATAACAAAAAAAAAACATTTCTTTCCTTTTCTTTTCAGATATATACATGTATATCGTATTTTATTCCCTGATGCTCTCCGAAAAAAAATAACGGAACGGACAATTTTTGAAGCTGCTACAAAACATTCTTATCTTACAAGGAAACCAAATTTCGCAAAGTTTTATTACGTTATGTGCGACGGAAAAAAATACCGTCGAAAATATTTAATATTTCGCATGAAAAAATGGCCCAATATCTCCACTTTTAAGCAGGTTCATTAAACAATATTGCCAAACCGCACGACTAAATTTGCACACGTTGGGTAAATCGATTATTTTGTCAATACTTCTTTGCATCGCAATTACTCCGCAGTATCGATTTTTTTCATTTATCATTTTTTGTGCACTTAGCGTCTTTTATCGGTTTTCGGAGTTTTTCAAACTCTGGCTAGATATACGCGTTAACTCCGTGAACGTAAATAGAACGTTATTTCATTATGTCCCTTTCTTAATTGTGCAGATGTTACCAGAAATACATTTGAATTTAAAAATTTCTATCCGCTGAAAGCGAACCAATAATATTTTCCGAGACGAAGTTTATTTACTGTTTTTTGAATATTAACGTTTCAAGTGTTTTCGAATTTTTGAAAAAGGAGAGAGAAAAAGAAAGGAAAAATTTTGCTTAAATATTTTATGTTTGCACCTCAATCAGCGAGGTAAAAATCGTGTAAAGGTGTTTATTCCATAATATGCAAAATCCGATTTTCGAGAAAAAAAATCGGAAATAGAAAAAAAATGTAATAGTTCAGGGAATCCAAAGCAGGAAATACAAAAAAGCGTTAGGGAATTTTATCTGATGAAAATCCCCTTCAGTCCACCCAAAAAGGAAAAAAAAACGGTGTGATTTATCGGGCCCCATTAACTAGTTCGAGAATAAACGAAAGACGTTTAAGCCCCATTTTTAAAGCCCCAATAACTCTAAGGAATCTCTAATGATTAATCTTTAACTTCAAAATCAAAAGCGTGCGAAATACCCCGTAAAAGACAAATCGCGTATAATATACCAAGGAGAAACACGGTGAGTGGGCGATATTCAATTAACTTTAGTTTCAAAAACTCATTATCCCTTCACCCCCACTACTTTCCCTAGTCATCATCATCATCCACCGTACATGTTATACAGCAACATCTTATATATATATTATTTCTTTTCTTCAATAGCAGCATTGAAAGTAAAGACTGCTTCTCCTCGTTCTCTTGTATGTCTCAAAGTATTCCCCTTCGATGGAACGTGCGAAAACCTACCTCATCAACAAAGCTTTAAAACTAGATTAAACAAGTCTTATTGATAGCAACGCTTGTTGTTTGACACGTATTAGCACCTTGCTTATTATTAATACTTAATTATTTCTCTTCTCCTAATTATCTAATCACGCTACAAAACATAGAAACTAATACGTCGAATGTATGAAATCGATACTCATCGGTTTTACACGCATTGTCAGGTTTTCTCTGCCACTTTCATTTTCTTTCTTTTCATATTTCCTGTATATACTTCTCTTTCTTTAACAGGATTAGATATATTTTTGTTATTTTGTTAGATTGTTTCTAACGAAAACTACACATAATCTATTTAAAGAAAAAGCTTAATCTTAAATACTGTTATGGGGGGTTTTAATCTGTTTTGTTTTGTTATGAGGTTGTTAGGGTGAAAATTTGTTTATTTAGAATAAAATTGGTAAATTTGATAGTACTTAGTTTTTATTTCCTTATACATTAAATTTGGTTTTTACCAGAATGATATTTTTGCGATTTGGCCGTTGTGATCGTATAGTGGTGGACTTTAACTAGAATTTCAAATGCGTTGTGTTTACACATAACCAATAAAATAAAAAAAACAGGTTCTTTTAAAAGACAAACATGAAACAATTTGGTACATAGTACTGCTATTTTATTAGTCTAATAACCAAGATATTATACTTTTAATTCTTCGAGTTTCACAGTGCCATTTAAAATTTAGCGTTTGGAACTATTAGCATACCATCAATTATCACTGGACAATAATTATACATTCTCAGTATTTAAACCAGGTATACAAAATTACTCGACAAAACCATAATCATGCTGGGGTATATAACCGACCAGAAAAAAATTACATATTACATTATAGGTTTAAGGGGGGAGAAGGAGGCACTTATAATTATAATTATATGAAGAGAAAGAGAGGAATGTTAACTCACATGTTACTCCTGGTTCATCTTGAAGAGCATGGCGTCTCCCCTTTTTTCTTTACACACTTATCGCTACTCAGCTGATGTCTCTCACATGGTGGTTTCTCTCTCTCTCTCTCTTCACACTCACGCTCGACTTCTTATCGAAGATTTTTGTGGAACGTGATTGGCCAATTGAATTCTGACGTAAAAATTACCTAATTTTCAATTGGCCAGATTGACCCCACAGAGGGGAGAGTGGCTGTGGCTTTCGTTAAACTTTGAGCTGTCTTTCTTGACAGCTTTTGTCCATAAAAATGTGAATATATGACAGAGGGTTCGAACGTTCTTGGTGGAATTTCCAAGAAGTTGGTTGTAGGTGTGATTTCTGATTGCCAGATGTCCTTGGGGAGGAACTTTAGCGTTGAGAGATCCAGAAAAGCCTTGTGGGTGGCCTAGCCTATTTACGCTGCGGTGATTAATTTATTTCCCTTGCACCAGGGATTTCTTTGAAGTTGTTTTGATTTTTTTTCTGTTCACTGGTCCTGAGAAGTTCAGTTTTATGACTTGAAAGGTCACAGGCGAAAAAAGGGTCCAGTGCTCCCACGGTATCGTTTAGTTGTTGAGAAGAAAATGGTGCAAGCTGGTATGGACTGTTTCGCAGAAATAAGGGGAATGTTTAGGTTATATTGTAACGGCCTTATGGCCCAGCTGCATCTTGCAAATGGTGAGAATGGGGGGATTAACGAGGGTAACATGCTTGAGAAAAAAAAGAAAAAGAACCTTACACTTTTAAGGGTCTAGGTGGTTACATAGGCATTTTTAGAAATAATTGCATAATATTATACAACACGTGCATCAATACTTTCAATTAATATATTTTTAACTTACGAATATTTCTGAAATTGAACTTAATTTTACAAGTACCATATGATGTGACAATGATATGGACATTTTACATATAGAACCAATTAAACAATTCAATCAAACTCCAATTTTGTTAAAAACCTATACTGTTGCATTGATAATTGTAGTAGACAATCCACGGCAGTCCATTGATTTTTAATGAAAGTCCTGTAGGTGCTGGTTTTTAATGATGGTTACATGATGTTCCATGTTGATGTTACACTGGATCTTGGTTGAAGAAACTAAGTTGGTGTCAAGGAGTAGGATGGTGTAATGTCATCAATGGAATAGGGTAAATGTAGTGCACAGTTATCTTGAGGTACAATCTCATATGAAAAATTTAGAAACAAGAGCGGCAGAATCTCGAAAAATAAACATAACACTTAATAACATGTAAACATATATTTATACAATAGTGAGAGAGAGAGTGTGTGTTTTTTTTTTGTTTGTTTGTCTACTTATGTGCTCATGGGTGTTTAAATTTAATTAGTTAATTTAAAAAGAGAATTTTGAATTTTCACTAACAGCGGAGTAAATGGTACGTTCTGGAATCCTGGTGCATTGCAACTTCTGCCACTGCAAAATGCAATAGCCTTTCTAGCTATTATTTTCAATCAAACACAGTCTGAGGTCTAGATCTAATTACATTTAATTATGAACAATTTGTGTTCTTTCCAAAAACCGAGAATTGTAATCGAATTTCCATCATTTTCATTAATAGCCGAAAGCCTCGTTTCAACGAAGAAAAATTTTGCAAACAACAAATAAAGGAATTATTCTCAAAAGGAGAATAATTAACATTCAGCGATTAAGACCTGAAGCTCAATTAATAAAGTGAGTAAAATTCATTTTCTTTTTCATAACTTGATATCAAGGCAGAATCTGATGATGAAGCCAAGGTAAGGAATAAGAGAAAAGCCATTGCCAGTAATTGTTTGAATAAAGTTCCCGAATTGTTGATAAACTGATATTTCTGGTGGCAGAACGACATTTGAAAATGAAGTTTTGTTAGATTGTAAAAATAATGTTGCTTTTAACTCGATAAATACACTGCATGTTTATTGAAATTTTATGGTTTCAGGCATCTTGTCAAATTGTTATGTTTGACATATTTCGTTGTAGGGCTGAAATGGATTAGTAAAGTAAACATTTGCAGCCTACAGAAATAATGCAGCAAATTTTGAGCGTCATACGAAATTGATCCAGTTTTGAAAAGTATCGGAAAAACTAAAATTTAAATAAATTAAGCCGTTGGTTTCTTGCATTTTTATGGCGCTGGGAAAGCAGTGATCATTCTGCGATGGTGAAATGTAAACAGTGGCTCAAAAAATCACTATTTGTAAATTAAATTTACCCTTTTCTCATTTAAAATATTCGGAAAATAAACATTTAGATATTTTTAAATCGCAAACAAG
>QLNU02015003.1:165620862-165643754 GCA_006491805.2 Dysdera silvatica
AGCCAGTGTGATCATTTCTATATTACAGTATTTAAATTAGGTAATTTCTATACTACAGTATTTGAATCCGATAATTTCCATACTACAGTATTTAAATTTGATAATTTGTTCTACATATTTGCATATGGATGTAAAATATCTTCTAAACCATTACAAATAGCTAATACATGTTTATTTCCATTTGGTTTTTCATAGCAATTTTGATTTTAATTTTAAAATTAAAAGCCATATTGTTTATGAATCTTATATGGACGAACTTTTTTCCTTCAATGCTAGCACAAGGTGCTTTGGACTGTTTGCATCTTCCAAACGGCCATTATTAGCATTGCCAAAATTATCATTTTCGGAAGTTCCATTATCATATTTAAAATATCATTTTCGGAAGTTCCATTATTATATTTAAAACATCATTTTCGGAAGTTCCATTCTTATATTTAAAATACCGAAAACGAATTCTATCTAGTGTTTCTTCTAATAGTATTTATTTTATTATTTTTCTTACGTCATCCATAACGCCGAAATTAAATTTTTTAAAGCCTGTTTTTTAGTCCTAAGGTTTACATAATTATGTAAGTTTCCATTGTTAAAAGTAAATAGGCTAATAAAATTCTCATCTAGCATCTAACAAAGTTTGTTCGTATTCTTCCGTCACGCCTTACTTAGAATACTTACGTTTCCGGGGCAGCAATTAACTTTTAATAAATTTGAAAATATTGTTTTGGTATTCGGCTTAAAGGAAACGAAACAGAATTTTAATTTTTAAAAACGTTGCAACCCCTTTTTTCTACCTTGTCATCACGATGCTACGCAAGGTTAAGAATTTACGACAAGATGCGAATATATGCATAAAAAAAGCTAGGCATAATATTTGTTTCTGACATCCTAGAAAAAAATGAATTCTTCAGCTTTGAATTTCAAGAAAACTTTGGATTTGGAAAGAATTTTTTTAAACGAAGTAAGCACTCCAAATTTAGTCCTACTCAATCATTAGAAATTAGCGCTAGACAGTTGCATTAAAATCGTAAGTTACTGATTATAATATTATATTAGAAATACTATTTTAAATTAGTTTTATACAAATATCAAAATTAAACAAAAGTTACAAAGAATGGGATTTTTTAGAAAAAATCAGCTTAACAGGTAGATGATTTAAACTGCTCATTTCATCAAAACATTAACCTTAACCTGAAATTCAATTTGGATGTTTCAACAACAGATACATTTCATAATATAATCAAATAGTATTATAGTGAAAAATAAGGATGAGGAAATGGAAGTAACCATAGCTCAGCTAGTAATGGATCTCTCTTTCCAAAAGAATGAATAAAATTCGAAGTCATAGCAACTTCCGAACACGCAGAAAAATGTTCAGGCATTCTAATCGACATGCATTTATTTATAAAAACTCACACATTTAAGATACCACATGTGTAAGTCATTAAATAAAGGTCTTGTATCTTTGACGTCACAAAAATCAGAGGACACTTTTTCTCATAGAGTTTAAAAGACGAAACCGAATGGCTGTTGAAAATACAAGAAGTCCACAAGCAATATGGGACGCGTTTTTATAAAACTGCATACACTTGAAATACTGCAATTAGTATGGCTGTAGCTAAAATATTTTTAGGGTATGAGCCCTCTAGGAATATAACCAAGCCCCCTGAAAAATAATTGTTTTTCAAAATAAATTAGTATGGGATTTTGCGTTGAACAAAATAATACCTGATAATGAAAATTATCCTTTGACGTTAAAAATATAAAAATATTCAAAACAAATTTTCATGAAAAATCTTTGGTATTTCATGTTTTTCATAAAGGTTCCCCTTTCTCATGAGTAATCTCAGTTTCCTTGAGTTGTGACATGGTTCCCACTCTTTTGTCCTGATGAAATTCAAGGACCTTTTAAGGACTTTTCGAGGACCAAATAATGTTTTTCAAGAACTTTACATTTTCCGTCGCAATATGCATACTTAAATATGCAAGACATTATAAGTATAATATTAAAATTAGTATTTAATTATGTTGCTCCTTTTCAATTTGGCACACTGCTAATAAAGGTTACTTTTTTTTGCATCCTTTGTATGAGCTGCACGGAGCGGGTGGGGGGAAGGGGGTGTGTGGAGCACTACTGGATTTTTTTCCGAAAATAAGGCGAAATACCCTTTATATACATTATAGAGCTTTGCGGGATATTTCGCCGCGTCTGTTTATTAAAAACACTTAACGTTTCACTCCGTGCTATGCAGAGCATCCTCAGAAGCAACAGTCGACCAAGTTTCCATCTGCAAAATGGTTGCTCAGCAGAAAATGAATGATTAAAAATATGAGATTTTTTCTCTAGCCTTTTTTTGAAAAGATACCTTTTCTCTGGCTACCCACTGATTGGATGATTTCCAGATTGTGTGCTCTGATTGGCTGTTGGATGAAGGTCATCGCTTATTGGCCCAGAGGGTGACAAGTTTAGACTGGCTGAACGAGGCCCAACTTTTTCCAAATTGATGGAACATTAACAGAGTCTTCTCTATTGGAATTATTAGGACAGTTATTAATAACCAAGGCTTTCATGTACAAGCCTGGCCACAATGCACCAGTTTTTGCGATAACCAAGGTGTCATGACAAATTATGATGTTTTAATAAAATACGTCTCATATTTTTTACTCACTCATTTTCTGCCAAGCAACCAAGCGAAAGTCTTGCATTTTGCAGAGGGAAACTTGGTCGGCTATTACTTCTGAGAATGCTTAGCATAGCACGGAGTGAAACGTTAAGTGTTTTTAATAGACAAACGCGGCGGAATATCCCGCAAAGTTCTATAATCAGTGATATTAGCAACCAAAACTATTTCGGAGCAGTCAAATTTACACTTGTACCAAAAAGATATCTTCTTTAATCATTAAAATAAAATATTTCAAATTTTATCACACATTTAATGTCCCAAAATATTACCACACGTTTAATGTTTTGAAATATTATCACACATTTAATGTTTCAATATATTACTACACATTTAGTATTTCAAAATATTATCACAAACTTAACATTTCAAAATATTACCATCCATTATATTTACTACTACATATCATAATTACTAATAACTATGAATACATAAGCTTCAAACGTATTTTAGAGTAAGTTAGGACAATTTGGCTTACGCACTAGGAAGGAATTCTGTTTTTTTAGATGATAACTTGTGTTGTTCACATTTGTTCTTTTTAATATGAACGAGATTTGTAGACATTTTTTCCTTTGAGTCTTTCAAAAGAATTTGTCCACTTCCCATGTCTGATTTCTTTTTTTTTCCTTTTCAACCCATCACTAACCATTTTCTCAGCATTTAATAATATTTTTTGGGAATTAGCAAGTTTGAAATATTTATTAAAAAATTTACATTTTAAAATCTGGTATCACTTTATACCTCCACACTATACGTCGAACCCCCCCGCCCCAAAAAAAATTAAATTAAAATTTGCGGAAAACGTAGGGAGTATTTACAATTAATTTTATGCTAAAAGTAACAAATACAATGTCATTGATCCGGCTCCCGTAGTGACACAGAAAATCGCAAAGGAGGTGGGAGTTATGATTAACTTATGGTAAGATAAAATAGCTATATTTTTGCGAATTATTTTATTTGACAACGAAATTTTTATTCCCAATGTTTTATTTTGTGGGGATCGGCAAAATCTTACAAACCACGATTGTGCTTCCAAAAAAGAAAAAAAACTCGTACTTTTAAGATTTTATAATGCTCTGGAAAACTTGTCCATAGATTAATCCGGCCAAACAATCAATCAAATACGACTAAGGCAGAAAATCGCGGAATACCTAGAGTGTGGGAGGTCTGCGATTACAGTATGTATTACTATAATTAAAAAATGAAGAAAAAATGAATTAATATTGAAAAGTAGACAAAAACATTGCTTTCTGCAGACCGGATGTCACTAAAATAAATTTATAACAAAAAATGTTGCATGATGTTATTTTCCTTTCTTCCACACAAAACGTATGTTGTAAAACTTGGTCAGTACAGCAACACCATTACCCAAACTAGACGTTTCAGTGTTTCCAATTTCCATTGGCAGGGGCTGCCAGATGAATAGTTTATGCACTAAACTAATGAATTTTAGTGGAAACGAAGGGTTTTTTTTTTTTTGTCTTTTTGTTGTTGTTTTTGCGCAGATTTGGCGCAAACTTCGTTAAAATTCCTTTTTTTTTATGTAGCAGGATGGCGCAAGACCGGTCTTTTGGCGCAATCTGACATCACTATCTATAATGTATATTAATAGAAAGTCTTCGTGAATGAAATACCCCCCTTTGCCAAAACTTGAAAAAAGGTTTTGGGAAAAATTCAAGGACCAACCACATTTTTGGTAGTTTACAAGGGCTCCGATTTAGCAAAAAAAAAATCAAGGACTTTTCAAGGACTTTCAAGGACCGTGGGAACCATGTGTAAGACCATTTTGTGAAGCGTGGTCCATCACAGTAAATATGGCAATTACTATAATAAGTTGTTTTGATAATTTTTAATTTTAAATGTTTTATTTCTGTGTCATTCATGTTTAAAACAAAGAAATGTTTCATTAATTTCAATTTCGTCTATTCTATTCCTTTCTTCGTGTATTTTAGTATTTTTTTATGCATTATAAAGTGCCATTATTTTCCTTATCAATGACATTTTGAACATACCTTTTCCATCTCTTGAATGGAATTTACTACCAAATTTAACAACATTCTGTCATCTGCTTATCAACTGCAAAAGGCTGTAAATAAGGAAAAATTTAAGCATTTCCACTGACACATGCATAAAGGTATGTATAGTGAAGCACACATATTAATATAATCTAGGATCTTTTCTTGGGGAACTTTTGCAGACGGGGCCATAAAAATATACAAAAAAATAGCAAAACGACGAGGAACAGGAAGAGGAATAAGTCAAACGCAAACAGGTGTATTTGCAAAATGGATAATTAGTGCGAAGATGTGATTAAGATATCACACAATCGGACTGTTTGTTTCTAAATAAAGGCTGAGCCAGTGATGTGAATTATTGTTAAATGAAATTCCAAATTTTACTACCAGCAAGTGATATGCTATGAATTTTGTAATTAGTTCAAGATATCGAAATGCTGATATCGCTATATTCAGGAATTCTCTACACTCATGGGTTGCCGACAAAGCAACAAAAGAATATCACACCGCCATTTTTAACTTAACACTAAAAACTAACATTTTTTGATTTATGTAAGCTAAACGAAAAAGAATTAATACGCCATGTTTTCAAAAATGTATCTACGTATATTTGAATATCTTCTGATTATTATAACGAACTCGTTTTCATAAATTTACATTATTCAACTAATTTAAACTACAAACGTTATATAAGGACTTGATTATTACTGACGACGTCAACTTAATTATTTTTTCTGTTTTTGCTATTCTATTTCATAGCTCTAGTATTTGTATCTTCAAAGGGAAGGAAAATTAGTTTTTTTGATTCTTGCTGCCTGACGCTACAACAAGAGACGATATGGTAAAAAAAATCGGAAGCTCTTTCTAGAGATGCCATCCACTCCCCACGTGATATTCGAGTGAATCCTCTTTCTGCTGATGGATTTTTGTTCTTTTGCCCATATGACCTAATTGCCCAATCCACTTTCTTTGATGAGAGAGAGCTTCCCCGTTGGCTCTTCTTAGACCTAACGTTTAACCTTTATCCTGGACTCGTTCCTCATGCTGCGAGAGGTTGAGTTTTTATGTTGCACTTTTAAGATATCATCATTAGTTTGGTTCAATGTGTTTTAAATCGTTCTCAGATTTAAAATCCTTTTGTCTTCGAGATCGGTTTGATATATAGCAGAGCTTTTTTAACAGAAATGCTATCGCTAGTATAAAATGTGCCAAAGAGCTGAATAATGACACAGCACTAATAGTTAGAAAAACAGATAGGACTCTATTCTTTCCCAGCCCAATAACAAGACAATAACAAAGTTTCAGAACGCCCTAAGTTATTTTTAAATTATATTATTTTAAAAGCCTTCCATAATGGAGCTTGCGAATGGGCTCTTTGGATGAAAAAACGAATCTTGGCAATTCACTTTGTTACTTCTTTTCTTTTTGAATAAAACGGAAATGATATTGAGTCCCATTAATCTCATATAAACAACTTTACAAAAATACCTTCATTTTAAAATGGCAAGAAAATTTAAATTCTGCAAAAATGTTCATAATTTTCCCAGGGAAAAAAGTGAAGGAGATTAAAGGATTAAATGAGCTGCATTAAAGATAATTTAATTTGAGCGCTTCCATTCTTAAACAAAATTGCTATCAGAAAAATGTATAATATTTTAATCTGTGTTAAATGAAGCTAATTTTTCATCGAAATTGCTTAAGCAAGCTTTCAGAAATATACTTTTCCCGTCGATTTTCAAAGCGGAAATATAATTACTTAAAAAACAAGCATGTGAAAGAAAATTGCCTAAGGTCGATATTTAAATGCCGCAAGTTTCAATTCACATTAATTCGTAACTCTCGAATTCGCATATCTCTAATTCGCAACTCCAAAATCCGCAACTCTCTAATTCTCAAGTAACTCGGTAGGTTTTCAACGTTAACAATAGCCATCATTATTGCATTTATGAGACCTTTAACTTACTCTTTTTATTGAGGACACACATAAAGGAAAGGTTCAATATATTTATTGATACCCGCTAAAGAAGCAAACATATTAATTCGTTATACTTGCTGGATATTCTTCTCACGGCCAGCTTAAAAAAGGTAGGTGTAATCTGAAATAAAAAATAAATATATCAATAAAATTATTTAAAATACAGTAATGTCTTGGCTAACGGCGTAATCCGTGACAGGTTACCGTTATTAACCAATATCGTCGTTATACAGGGAAAGATACCCCATAAGATATAATTGAAACTCGATTTTTTCTGGCTCTTCCCTACGATCATAGTACATATTAAAAATACAGACAAAACATTTAATTATCCTAAAATATGATGAATAAAATTTGTTATATTTTCTACAAGAAAGTTACCATTAATACAATACGAATTTATTTAGGAGGAATCGTGTTATATTGTGGCATTTTTAGACATAGTTTATTACATAGATATACATTTGGCAAACTTCAGATTGATATCCTCCTGTGCAGTATTCGATAAAGGCTATCAAGTCTGACGGAGCCCATACTGCCTGAGGAAAGAAAGATTGTTGCAGTATTTATGTGACACAGTAGAATAACACCTTAGTATTATCGTAATGAATATGCAGCATATGAAAATAAAGTCCGTTGCAATCCTCATAGATATTTACGACATGTTTTTGAAATTTTTAAATAGAATTAAATGTATGTAATCTGTTAAGGAGGAAATTCTAAATTCTATGACCCATGGAAGCAATGCTTTTTGTTCCGATATTTGTTGGTGAAAAATCAGGTATTAACTTATTTACATTTCTGGTTAGATGACCATGATACGAATCAGATCAGCTTTTATACTATTAAACGTAAAAACTGAAATTTTATATTGAAAATCGCAATATCAGATCCAATTTTGTTTTCTGTTTTGTATGCAAAAAATAATCTGGTAATGATCATCAAATCATGGTAATCGTCAGCGTTCCTTTAGATACGTGAGACGAAAACTTCATCGATATTGTACCCTCCCTCCCATGAGATCTCCTTCAGGTGCATTGATTGTGTCAGACCTTGATAAGACTAATATGTTTTTGAATATTTTCGGTGGCTAATATTCTGCTGAGAACTCTGCGATTCCCGTTATATCTTGCTCGTTGGATGCGGATGATGTTGCGGCCCATTTTGCTTCGAGAGTGATATTGAAATCTATGTTGGGGTTGATACCTGGTGCTGCGGGCCCTGATGGGTTCCCCCACCTATTTTCTATAAGCGTTTGGTTGTTCCTTTATCATACATTCTCTCAACCTTGTTCAATATATGTTATTCTACTGGAATTGTCCCTGAGTCTTGGACCAGGGCCATTGTCATTCCAGTTTTCAAAAAGTGTGAACGGTCTTACCCTGCAAATTACCGTCCTATCTCATTAACTGACACAATTGTTAAGCTTTTTAAGCGTAGCTTATTAAATTATCTCTTGCTTTCTTGATATCTGGGGGATTTATTACAGCTGAACAGTTTGGATTTGTGCCAGGAAGGTCGGCTGTTGTTCAGCTTATTAGTTGTATTAACGAATGGTCTTCCTGTTGTGGTAGAGATCGCAAAGTAGATGTTGTCTACATTGATTTTACTAAGGCGTTTGATAGAATTTTGAAATTTGTCCTTGTTGATAAGCTAATGAACTTAAACCTTCCATCTAAGTTGGTTCATAACATTGTGACCCTTCAGTCTTGTAGAATTCATTGTGTGAGAGTTGGAGATAAAATTTCTGGCTATGCTCCTATGACAAGCGGTGTACTTCAGAGTTCCATCCTTGGACCTATTCTTAATCTATGTTGGAGATATTCCTGCTATTTTAAGTTCTATTCAATCTTATATGTTTGCCAATGACCTCAGATTTTTCTCGGTACTGAACTCGCTTGATTCGTCTTTTGTCTTACAGCAGTCTTGCAATCAGCTTGATGAATGGTGTTTGGATAACCATCTCGACATTTCTTCCTCTAAGTCATGTGTCTTACATATTGGTTATTCTAATGCTCATTGTTTCTACTCTGTGTGTGGTAATATCCTTTATGATGTTAGCGAGCAGGAGGACTTGGGCATTTGGATGACCTCCAACCTGGATTTCTCGCCTCATTGTCGCCTTGTCGTTTATAGAACAAATCAGCGTTGTTTCCTGATTAGAAAGTTGTTTTACAGAAGTGATGCCTCGTCATTGACTCTTGCTTTTAAGACTTCTGTTTTACCTGTCTTGGAATACGCCATATCGGACTGGAGCCCTTTTAAAATTGGCGACATTACGTTATTGGAATCTTCACTTCGTAGATTTTCAAGGGGTGTTTATTCTCTTCGAGATCTCAATTATAGAGATTGGCTCGACAGGATGGGACTCCCCTCTTTGGAGTGGCATCGCTTATAGACTGATATTATCCCTTTTGATAAGTTAATTCATGGTCTAATCCATTGAAATTAAAGTGGGCAATTCATCCAGATGTTAGATCACTCTCATACCAGATGTTGTCTTTTAACTGTGAGAGTACCCCTTGTGAGAAATTGCCATTTCCATTCGTTTGTGCCGCGTACTGCCCGTGTTTGGAACTTTTTTCCCTGAGTGCTTTGTGTCGTGTACCTTTCTGACTGTTTTTAAAAGCTCGTTAATGCGTTTCGTTTTGTCTGGGTTTTTTTTTAAAGTGTTTCCCTTTTTAGTGCATATTTTTGTTGTGTCGTTCTGTTCCTGGTGTTTTTGCTGCTCCTGTCTTTTATGGTATTTATTAATTTTATGTATTTTATTGTATGGTGTTTTTGAATTCCACTCCCAATGTAAGTGTCTATCCTATTGGGTTTTAATAATAAATCAAAATCAGATATTGGCAGAGCAAGCGGCACAGTGTTTCCCAAAATAGGGGGTGGGGCACATAAAGTCCAACAGATGACGAAAGAAAAAAGAGGTAGAGCCTTCATTTGAAAATCGGAGCAATTAACGAGATGTGATAGAAGAACCCAAGGTGGGTTCTGATCAGTAAAGTCCAGTGTGGAGCATCGTCTCCAATCCCCATTGACTGCGCAGCACTTGTAAACTTCTAGAAGGCCAAAAGTTGTGGAAACGATGAAGCCAAGGACGAAGCAATGTCTCCCGAGAGGCCAAGCCTCCAACTTCCCCGGTGTTGTCTTTTTTGAGAAAAGATGTTATAGTATGAAGTAGATGACAAATTATAAGCACAGTGATATTTCACCCAAGAGAAGGATGGTGATAACAGAAGGGGGGGTCCAGGACTAAATGTGGCGCCCAATACCGGAGGCAGCTCCAATTTTGGTAATTTGAATTTTCTGCTGTTCGAACTACTACTGGATTCCATTAACTCATTAATTGGCTCAGTGTGAGAACTTGTCTGAAACCCTGTATTGACGATCATTAATTATTTTGCGCTTTCTTAATGGAATTCTCAAAGCTTCGTTTCTAAATTCTTAACAACAGCATAATATTCAGTTTCAAATTCGGTTTCCGCCAAATCAGTTAAAATGTTAACATGCGTTTTATCCAGACATTTTTCCTTTGAAATAAAAATGTCCAATTCAGTTTCGAGTTCAGAACTGTCTACATCACCCTGCGTGAGTAATTCTTCCAATTTCCGGTTTGATCTACTGAATGCAGCTCTCTGAGCTGTGCCTGTTCTTTTTTAGAACATCCATAGCAACAGACGAATAAAATACACCCTGTACGAAACAAAACTAAATATATTTCAAGAGCTTAAACCGCTTACCTAAAAATACTTCAGAATCTCCCAGATACCTTCTGGTCCCAATGGGGGTACCATTCAATATAACATAACACGTATGCTTCTTCCAAATGAAATTAGGCTACCGGCTTTCCAAAGGGTTCGGAAGGTTCAGAAATATAAAACAAATCTCAGGCATTATTCCATAGTTGAAACTTCTTTCCTTTATTATAATTATTACAACAGAGCACCTTATATATAAGGAAAACGAAACATAAAAACGAACTGAATTCGTAAAAGAAATTGTATTATTCAACAACACCATTTTTTTTCATGTTGTCGTAGAAAAGATTATTGTAAAATTAAAATTAGAGAAAATATTGTTTCAATCTACAAAGATCTGACAATAACCATGATTAGGTAACTGCGGGCATATAAGAACAGAATGTAAGTTGTTTTTTATACTATTAAACGTACAAAAAATGAATTTTTATATTGAAAATTTTCATTGAAAAAAAAAATCATATTGAAAAGTTTCTCTGAAGGTAATATTAGAAGATGACGCGCAATATCAGCAGTTGGTATTGGAGATGGTAAGAGGCGAAAGTGTCTTTTTTTTTGAAGTGATATTATTCTTCAATAAAATTAATTGTTCATCAAAACAGATCGTGTCTAGTAACACGCACTGATGAGCAACTTAAAGCACGTTTTCCAAGATGCGCACATTTTGCGGCGCAACGATGAGAAACGTCAAAACTGACCGAAAAATAGAAAGCCAATGGAAGTGCTTTCTTAGAACCCGCAAAACGTTTCCATTGGTTTTTATTGTCCGAGTTTCATCTCGGCGTTTTATGTTATTGCGCCCAGAGATGGGCAATATTGAAAATACATGTATTTGAAATACGTATTTTCGATACATTTGTATTTTGTATCGAAAATACAAATTTCTAGGTATTTTGTATCGAATATATAGATTTGTAGTATTTTGCATCGAAAATACAGATTTTCTAGTATTTTGTATCGAAAATACAGATGTTGTAGTATTTTGTATTTTCAAAATGCATTTAAGTCTGAAAATACACCCAGTTCGTAATTTTTAGCTTTCAATCCAAGCCATTTGACAAAAAGATGATACTCAAAGGTCGGTTTCATGATCAGTTTAAGTAGACTGTTGAAGCAGATAGCACCGGTGATGTAGCGTGGTGGAGGGACCATCGAGGAGGGCGTGACGGGTAAAAAAATTCAGAAGGGGGAAAAAAGTAGCAATAATAGAAGATTTGTAACAGATGGACGACGATTATGTTTTCGACCGTCCAGATTTCCATGAATTGACCAATGTTATCTATCCTAAAGATCTCAAACTGAAGAAGACAAACAATGGAAATTACGTTAATGTTTTAGATCTCCATATAGAACTGTTTAAAGATTCCGGTGCAAGATCTATGACAAAAGAATGGATTTCCCGTTCAAAGTGATTACGTTGTTAAGTTTCGAATCTAATATAAGCATCAAAGTTCAACGCAATATTATTATTTCTCAATTAAAAAGAATCCACAGAATTTGCCTTGAAGACTTAAGCCTTTTAGAAGCTATTAAATTGCTTGAATGCAGACTGAAAGGCAATCTAATACCGGAACGTTTTATTGCTTATTTTTTTAATAGGTTCAAAAAAAACAAAAAGATTGCTCTGAAATCTGTCCATTTTGGAGGCTTTCCTAACGCTTTTGGCTTCCTTAGCTTTAGGCTGGCAACTTTGCTGCCCTGTTGCCCTCCCTTCCGTTCTTTTCCGTTTAAACCTAACTTTGTTCACACCTTGTTCGCTGTATCGTTATTCCGTCTGCATCCCAATGTATATCCCCCAATTTTTTATCATTTTCATAAATTTTATTCGTTTTAATTCGGCTCGTTTTTTGCTCCTGAAATGTCGTGAGGCGTGGAATTTTTTTAGCTTAAGCTACTTTCCATACAGAAACATTCCATTGCTGAAGGACCACGTGCTTGGAGCCTCCCTTGAAAAAGTTCCTACACGTGGAATCCCGTTTTTCATTTTCCATTTATTATGCTATGTTTGTCGAATTCTCTCCGTTTCTTATCTCAAATTGCTTGTTTTTACTTACTGACTCTATTTTTGTATTTCCTATGAAGTTGCTAAACTTATTGGTAGTGAAAATATTTTTGCTAATTTATTGTTATTCTGTTTTTATTTTTTATTTTTAATGTTTTTACTGTGTTTCTGCTATCTCTATTTCTGTCAATTTCCTGTCATTTCAATTTTACATAACTTTCTTACATTTTTAAAAAATGCTATATGTGTGCATGTGTGTGACCTGCAAAAGTTTGCTTGTATCTAACTGGAAGAAGACACAGATACTGAACATACGTGATGATGTCTTCGGGCCAATAACTTAGTGCCCTACCCCCGCCTTCAAGTGGTGCAGGCTGAGCTTCCTATTTATGGGGCAAATTAATATTTGCTGCACGGATAGAAAGGCGGAAGGGGAGGGCTAATTCACCAACCCGTCTAGCCAGCGTGGTGAAATGATGGCTAATTTCCCCCATGCTGACACTTGCTGGTCTTTTAATGAATATAATCCGATCTTTAATAATCATGTAGCACAAGAAATAAGGAAGAAATACTTAGAAGAATTATACTTAGTAATATATTAAGGAAAGAGTAGATTAAATGGAGGCATTGTAGTAGTGGGAGAAGGATCTCAAAATTTTTTGAAAGAGAAAGTAGAATTTGCAATGAAAAATATGAAGAAAGGAAGAGCCCCTGGCGATGATGGTGACACATTGTATGTTCTCAAAATAGCTGAAGAAGGCATGGGAGATATATTTTCAAAGTTCTTTACCAAATGTCTTAACAACGGTAACATACCAAACCAATGGGATTCTGCAACAGTAATTCTTTTGCATAAAAAAGGTGATAAAGAGGATTTGAAAAATTACCGACCAATTAGCTTGTTACCTGCTATTTATAAAATCTTCACAAAAGTGCTAACACATCGCCTGCAGAAAAAATTAGATGCAGCTCAACCAAGAGAACAAGCTGGATTTCGAAGTGGATTCAGTACAGTGGACCATATTCAAGTATTAAGAGAATTAATTGAAAGAACACATGAATATGAACTTCCATTGTGTGTGGCATTTATTGACTATGAGAAGGCCTTTGACTCTATCCCAATATCAGTTGTCATCGACTCTTTGAAATCAACAAACATTGATAATGCTTATATTGATATCATTAAATGTGTCTATAAAAATGCAAGTGCAAAATTTCGGTTACATAAAGATACCAAAACTATCAAACTTGGCAAAGGTGTGAGGCAGGGAGATACCATTTCTCCAAAACTTTTTACTTCAGCTTTACAGATGATTTTTCAGCAGATAAATTGGAATAACAAGGGAATAAAAATAAATGGTGAATATTTAAATCATCTGCGGTTTGCTGATGACATTGTTATTTTTTCAACGGACCCATTAGAACTCTATGGCACGGTATAAATGCTTTTAACTAGAAGTAAAAAAAAATAGACTCCGGATGAACCTACAATATCTAAAATATGCTCAGTAATTTCGTAGAGAAAGCAAGAAAACAGATTGGCAACATTGAATCAATTTCTGATTCATGCATATCCCTTAGTGAACTGATTTCAATGGATGGCAACATTATGAAAGAACTCAACAGACGTATTAAACTTGGCTGGAGTGCATTTGGAAGAAACAGTTTTATCCTAAAGGAGAAATTGCCTTTGTGTCTAAAAAGAAAATTCTTCAATCAGTATATACTGCCGGTCTTTACTTATGTGGATCAGAAAAATCAAGTCTAAGAAATACAGCAATACGGAAATTACAGAAAACCCAAAAGAATACGGAAAGATGCATGCTCGGAATAATTAGGAAGGATAGAAAAAAGTAACACTTGTATAAGAGAAAAAATAGAAGGAGGAGGAGGAGACATCATTGTTAAAGTAAAAGGGCTGAAATGGCGATGGGCTGGGCATATTGCAAGAAGAACTGATCAACGATGCATAACTGATATTCTGAACTAAATTCTAAAATATACATCATAGAGCTTTGCGGGTTATTCCGCAACGTCTGTTTATTAAAAACACTTAACGTTTCACTCAGTGCTATGCGGAACATCCTCAGAAATAATACCGACCAAGTTTCCCTCTGTAAAATGCAAGACTTTCAATTGATTGCTCGGCAGAAAATGAATGATTAAAAAATGAATCATCCAATCAGGGGGTAGCCAGGGAAACAGAACTATAAATGGAACCCATATTTTTTAATCACTTACTTTCTGCCGAGTAACCAAGTAAAAGTCCTGCATTTTGTAGAGGGAAACTTGGTCCATAACTACTTCTGAATATGCTCCACATAGCACGTAGTGAAACGTAAAGTGTTTTTAATAAACAGACGTGGTGGAATATCCCGCAAAGCTCTATGATGTATATTAATAGACGCCGTGAAAGTCTTCGTGAATGTAGATTCTAAAAGATAACCGAAAACCAATTAAACGTCTACAAACTACATGGATAGATGAGATCAATAGAACACGTTGGTGTGATATGAAAGCAAATTGCTAAAGATATACTTGTGTGGAAAGTATTTGGAGAGACCTTCATCCAGCAGTGGATAGATAATGGTTGAATATGATGATGATAACTTTGCATAGCTACAAAGATTCTATTTGTTTGTTTTTAATTAAAATTTAAATTCATATAACCATTTACACCTCGTGCATCCAATATAGAAATGCAAATACGAACAGACGAGAACTAAAAATAAAACCCTCTGGTAAGAAATATTAAAAAAATTAGTGATGCAAAAATGGGATGGTATTCTTTAGTAGATGATAAAAAAGCATAATTTTATTTAGAATTAATGTTCCATTCCATGCACCATAATTTCATTGATGCATTCTTTGCAACAGAACGTGATACCCGACGTAGCGTGCAGATTTATACCTAACCGCACATCAGCTCATGAGTCGATCTAATTACATCTAATTAGGAACTAATTTTTGTTCGCTTACAGAAAATTGGAATTGTAATCCAGTTCTCATGATTTTCATTAATAGATGTAAGCCTCTTTTCAGAAAGGAAAAACTTATGCAAGCAAGAGTTAAAAGATATAATGAGTTTCGAAGGGGAAATAATTAACTTTCTTCGATTCGGATCTGACGTTCAATTAATAAAGTGAGTGAAATTCATTTTTTGCTTCATAACTTAATCCCAAAACAATGTATCATGATAAAGCCAGAATAAGTAATAAAAATTACCTAGTCCCAATTCTTTGTTCAATTAAATGAAGTTACCGAATCCTTACCTTTGATAAGACAAACCGGTGCTTGTGGCCCATTGGGGGGTAAAGAATGATTAAAAATAACTGTTAAAATGCGGACACCATCTTAGTTTTAGGGCTTTGAATATAGTATTTGTTTATTGAGTCTCAATTACATTAGGATGCTGATACCTAGATAGAAAAGGTCGTCCTAGTGATGTCCTGCGGATATTTAAAACGTCCTCAGGACGTCCCAATGACGATTTTTACTATCTGGGTAAGAATATTCTGTTTAAAGATATTGGAAAAGGAACTTAAATATAATCATAAAAATATGCATTAAGAACATAATAAAAGAAAAAATTGAAATTCCAATTTTTCAGAATGTCAAAAAAAAAATAAACTTCGAGGCACCCGGAATCAAATATTTTCAATTTTTATGAGGACTTAATGGCGCAAAAATGTAAATTGAAAGTTGTATACCTTAGAACTTCAATAAGTTATTTACATAAATCCATGCTTTTATTAGTAGTTTGTAAGATAATAAAATAAATTCAACGGTGATCTGAAATAACAGCTGTTATTTGAAGAACATGCTGGAACAGTGATCACTCAGTAACAGGTGATTTTTGACTGTTACCGTAAAGAACTGCCAACTCTTCTAACCATGTTGCTAATGAAATGTTAAATATGAGTCAAAGAGGAAAAAACTCTATGTGTTGTAAAGACGTATCTGATGTTATTGATAGTAATGCTTAAAAAAATAATACATTAATAATAATTCTAGACTGATAATGACTGGTAATAAAAATGATACGCAAATGGCAGAAAATGTGAAAAATTAATAATATTACAAATATGTTTTGCACTAATATGAAGTAAGATGTAAGAAATTGAGATATTACTGAATGTTAAACAATAAGACAGATGGCCTGTTAGAAATCTGTGATACATAAGTTGAATGATGACATGGAAAATGAAAGTTACTCTGTCATAAAACAAGAGAGAAAATAAGAGAGGTGTGTTGGTATGTATTAAAAATAAAGTGGAAGCTTTTTTAAAATGGGATGAGTTAACTGATTGATATTATGGATGACTAAAAAAATGATAGGAATAAAGAAATATAATAAATAATAAATATAATATAAGAACAATAATAATTTACAGACCACCTAAGGGAAATTTGAATGAATTTCTTGAATAACTAAGCATAATATTGGATGACATTGAGGTGGGGTGCGAAATTAAAATAATTGGAAACTTCAACCAGTGCTTGATTAACGCATGGACCTCCGGGGCAGTGGTGCTGCGCCTCATATCACTGGGACCCCCAAATTTTGTATATGATCTTTTTTATCAAGTTTAAAATGTCAGTTTGAAACCTAGTTTCTTTTAATAATTACTTAGTAATTTATTAATATTAAATTTGTTCTTAATTATAACTTAGGCATCATTGAAAACTGATTTAAACTATTGATTATGCAATATATATTACAAGAGTTTTCATTTGTCACTTACTTATTCAATAATTTTGCTGTGAACGCGTATATAGTGTCTCCGAATAAATACTAGGTCTTTGGCCCCACTTTGGCATGTTCGGGCTCTGACTTCAAAATACGAGAGTATGTATGTTACTAGATATAAGTGTAAATACAAATAAGAATAAATATTTGCAAAGCACTACGGCTTCATTGGGATTTCGTAATATGAGTAAGAATTTTACAAAGATTACAACAAGTATTGCTACTATAATTGATCTATATGAAGGACAGATAGATAACAGAAGGGATATTAGAATATCAGCTAAGCAATCACCAAGCATTAGCAATAAAAATGCGTTATGGGGAAGTAAAAAAAAAAGAAATACAATAAGTGCCAGGAATTTTAGAAAAAGAGAGAAAAAAATTTAAAAAAAATTAAGGAAAACTGAACGTTATGAGGAATTCAGAGATAGCATTATTAAATGTGATACACTGGAAACAACCCTTACTACTTTATTACTTACTTACTTTACTCTTACTTACTTTAATTACTCAATAACCCTTTTAATTGAAATCATATAAAAGAAAAAGTTCAGAAAAAGGAATGGATAATGATTAAATGGTACACAGAATTAGAAATAAGAACAGAATATATTGTAAATTTGTTAGAACAAGAAAAATTAAATGCTTGAATAAGTGCATGAATTTAAGAAATAAAATTAATAAACTGATAAAGGATAGGAAAGCTGATGATTATGAAAAGTGTTTTGCAGATATAAATTGTAAAAGGAAATGGACAGCGCTAAACCAAATATTAGGTAAACGTTTGTTTGTGGTTTTACGGCTCAAAGACTACAGTGGTCATGCTGCGCCGGGACCTACTGTTTTCCGAGGAATCCGAACCTCTGGACCTACAATTTTCCGAGGAATACGAACCTCTCGGACCTGCAGTTTTCAGAGGAATCCGAACCTCTTAAGGCCTAGGGAACCAAACCCCGGACTACAGTGAGCAGTGCGATCTTTATGAGATCTCTGAGTAAGCGTTCTTTTTGCACTGCTGGGAGTCGAACCCGGATTAGCCGCGCAATAGGAGAACGCGTTACCACACTGCGCCACCGCAGGGCCTTTTGTAAATGTGATACACATGAAGGAGGGTTGGGAAAACATTGAATAAGGAAAGATCTAATATCAGATGGTAAATAAATTCTGAAGTATTTAATAAGCGTTTTGTTGAAATTGGGAAAAGGGAAGTTAACAAAATGGGATAAAAATATAATATCTAAAACACATATGGGGAAAGAAATTGGGAATTACGATGTTTGTTGAAAAAATAAATAGTGTTGCGCTTTTGAAAAGAGATAATGAAACGCATATTTTTGTTATATATCAATTATATATTTAATGTATCTTCAGAAAGGGATGTCACTCTGTTTATTTGTTTGTTTGGTTTTACGGCTCAAAGACTACGGTGGTCATGCTGCGCCGGGACCTACTGTTTTCCGAGGAATCCGAACCTCTTAAGGCCTGGGGAACCAAACCCCGGACTACAGTGAGCAGTGCGGGATGTAACTATTTACAGTTGATGCTAGTGCAACGTTCTGTAATACTTTGAAACAAGGATATTGATAGAGTTCTGAACAAGACAAAGGAGAAAATGTAGAAATATGATTTATGGCATAAAATAAATCAAATGAGAGTAGACAAAACGAAACCAAAAATTCTAATATTTAAAGCTAAAAATAAAAATATGGATAAATCAGATGGAAACATAAATATTGAGATCAATGGTAAAAAAAAAAAAAAAAAAAGCACAGAACAGAATTCTTCGGCGTTACTATATCAGATAAATTAAACTGGAATAACCATGTTAATAAAATATGCAAGCAAAAAACGGCCTAGGTATAATAATAAGCATCACAAAATACTTACTGGAAAAAGACATCTTCGAATTGTATTATTCATTGATTAACAGCCATTTAATGCATTGCAATAGTGTCTACCATGGGCGCCCATACGAGTACTTCTAGGGGGGCCTGAGAAAAATTAACGGGTACTTCTAGGGGGGGCCTGAGAAAAATTAACGGGTACTTCTGGGGAAGCTGAGAAAAATTATTACCTCCTTCTCAAAGCTGTCAAGAATTTTAGTGAATGTACAAGATAGCAAAACGCTACAAAAATAATTGATACTGCTTGACAATTAGTAATGAGCTAAAAAGTACCTTATTTTAAAATGTGACTGTAAAACTTTTGAAAGTAAATGCATAGCAGGTTCGGGCAAATAAAATTTTTAAACGGCTGTGGAGGGGGACTCGAGTCCCCTCTGCCCCCCATATGGGCCGTTGTCTGGAGAAAATTAGAAAAAATTAACTTAATAATAGTAGAGTCACTATAAAAAAGAAGAGCAATCCATAAGAGTGGGTTTATCAACTGGAAGACACTGTCTAAATCTCATTGTATAATTCCTATGAGTATACTGCATGAATATTGTGTGTTAATTCAAATATACTAAAGAATAGTATAGCAAAGACATACGGAAAACATAAATATACAACAAAAGAATGTGTACGCAAGATTAAGAAAATTAAATTTAGCAAAAAATTAGACGAATCAAACAGAGACAACATCAAACAATAAACTCGAAAATATTTAATATTTCGCATAGAAGAAAATATCCGATATTCCTAATTTGAAACAGGTTTGTTAGACACAACCAATGAACCACGCGAAACCGCACGACTAAATTTTCACTCGCTTGCTGAATCGATTCTTTTGTCGATACTTGTTTGCATCGCAATTACTCCGCGATATCGATTATTTTTGTTTCTTTGTTTTTCATAAGCTTGAAACTAGTCATCGATTTTCAGAGTTTTTACAAATGCGTCGAGATATTGAACTTAACTCAATAGATGTAAATAAAATATTATTCCATTATGTCCCTTTTTAAACTTTTAGTTGCTTAATCGCGTATTTCAAAAATGCACATCTGTTGAAATTGGTTAAACAGATATGATCATTAGTAACCAATAAAGCTGCTAAAAATCAAAAGTTTTTTTATAAAAGGTATTACCACCCTTCTCAGTGTTATGGCAATTGCCAAATGGTCAGTCCACGACGCCACCGAGGCATGTTTTTTTGTTTTTTGGTTTTTTTTGTTTATTTATTTTTTGTTTTTGTTTTTGTTTTGTTTTTTTATGCGCCTGTTCTGTAATTTTTTATATGCTCTGGTTTCAAGTTCCGTCACCTCACAATTATCCTCACTCAAAAAAAATTTTAAAAAATTAAAAAATAAAACAGGTGATTGAAATTATGAGAGTTAGATAACACGAGGGATAATTAAACATTACGGTGACATTCAAGTTAAAAATAATGTATTTAAAATTTTAATCTTGTTTGAAACCGTAATTTCAAAGTAAAATTTGGTCACTTCGAGTTGAAAAGAACTGCGATATTTAACACATTGACAGACGATCAGCTGCATTCCCACATAATATATAATAGTCTGCAGACTTGTCAATTTCAAAGACTATTACGGGAAAAGTAATTTTCCCTATCACTGCGTGGCTGATCGTTCCCGCGATAGCTAGTCAAATGCTAGTCTCCGAATAAAATCTTAACCCTCTGACTGTTCATCACGCGACTTCCACGAGTACCATGAAAGTAACAAAAGTTACTCATCCCGCGATTTCCGCGGGTATGCAATTTTTCCATCTATTTAAAAGCGCATCCCGCTTCTCCACCGTTTAACTGTCGGTAATGCATTTTCTACAATATTTAGACTTCTAGTCGTAGTTTGGTCAACAAATGGCGTTATTGTCGCCTAAATTTTCGTATTTGCATAGAGTTCACTAACTGATTTTACAAGTCCTCCCACTATCATCGTTTTCGTTTTTTATATTCAGAATATTGTTTGTTTGTTTGGCTTTTTTATGGCGCAAGAGCATCTGGGCTATACTGCGCCAAACATGGTAAAAGAATATGGCATGCAGAAAACGTTCAGCGAGTGATTTTCATTAGTATACAAATTTTACATTTGCATTCTATGAAGTAGATCGTAATTTAATCAAGATTTATTTTCAGAATTTTTGAATTTAAACGATTACTCTTAAATTTGATTTTTATGAAAGCCTGTTTTTATGCTCGAAATTTATATCAAAAAAAATCTGGATTACAAAAATGTGCTACATATTTTAACTCTCAAATACATGTAGATTTGAAATATGTAATAAAAAAATATGAAATTTTTGAAGCGATTTTGATAAAAAGTCCGGCGCGTCACACGCTGGGCTCATGGCTTGGCTCGTCAGGTGTTCTAGATTTTTGAACATGGCTCTACGCCGGGGTCTATATAGGGTTGCCAGATGTTGCCAATTTTGGCGAAAATTGCCATTAAAATAGTTTTTTACTTATTGCAAATCTTTATCTTGCTAAAAATTTGCCATTTTTAAAGTGCTGTCAATAATGCTTAATAAGCAAATATTAATTCAGATTAATAGGCCCCCCCAGGGCTGTAGCAAGGAATTTTTTCGGGGAGACTGAAAATGTTTGTATGCTGTAGTTAGCTAAAGACTTTATTAGATTTTCTAGGGAAAGAATTTTCTGGTTTGCATATCAAAGATTATATAAACTTTTTCATTTCTGGGGGGGACGGGCAGTCAATAAGATTTTCCCCCTCCCCCATATATTAATGTTAATATGTAATTAGATTGCTATATATTAAAAATGGTTTCTTTTTTAATAAGATTTTTTTTTTGTAATTGATTTGTTTGTGTATGAACAAATTAATCTTTACGGAAATAGACTAATAAAGAGGTTGGAGGGTTATTGAATGGTCCGGATGCTCTTAATTTATTAGATTGTGTAGACCCACATTTTTCATGCCCTTGCCCTTATGCTTCTTAAAAAACAGGTTCCCAAATTCCTACAACATGAATTTAAATGTGTAAGGTGGAAATCATTGTTCATTGGTAGTTTCGTTAACAAAAGTTGAAAGTTTAGCTTAATAAATTATCTTTATTAACTAGCTACTGAAGAAGGGGATGGACTAATTGAACTCTGGAGCACCTATCCTACTTTATCTTGCTCGATAACAAACCCCTTTTATTCCTTAATGACCATTCAAGCTCACAATTCAACGACATTCCACACGATATAAATTAATTAGAGCATCCAAATATTAATTAATATATTAGTTTCGAAATAGTCAATGAAGTAATAATGAATATTATATGAAATATACATACTTGCATATATTCTGGTTGTAAAACTTTATACAGCGCTTCGCAAGTTTCTGGTATGACATGTCCTAATAATTGAGGCGAAATGATCGAAGAAAACTTCAGATCTTCCGGTGACCGCCCCGTTGTCAGAAATCTCAAAGTTGCAATCAAGTCGGTCTTCCGCTGGAACTGCAGGTCTCATCGGAGTGTCCTGCTTGGTTATTAATGGTTTGACTTTGTCCAGAATCAGACGAAAATTATCCTCGTCCATCCGTAAATAATTACTATAGTCATATTGATCTCCTAGTTGAATTTCCGCCAATAGATGTAGATGTGAGTACCGTTCTCGTAAATGCAGCGCTTTGTCCATACTGCTTTTTTTCCCCGTTCATCCTCATTAAGTGCAAAAAGAGCTAAGGCAAGTACTCGTTTTTTATGTGTGATTCGCAAATTCGTATCACCTTTCTCTAGTGATCCAACGAGACGTGAAAATGACCTGAAAATATATTGTGTTTAGCTGAAGTGTATACAGATAGAAAGATG
>QLNU02015003.1:165643854-165656128 GCA_006491805.2 Dysdera silvatica
ATGGTTCTCTTGACGGATATCTCACAGAACCAACGTTATTATGAAAGAGATGTCCTTTGGAAGTAGATAATCTTGTTGACACACCTTTTCAAGGAGGGGATCAACGCACACGGACACATCATCTCGCTGCTGAGAAGTATCTAACCTTTAGTACAGTGGATCACATCTCGTTTCTTCATCTTTGCCTCGTGATTGTAAACAACATCGATGAAGATAGACAAGAAAGGATTAATTAAGCTTATAATTAACCTCCATATCATAACATCTCTGCGTATCGAACAAAGACGCCATTGCGGCTGTTCATGTTGATCTCACGACACACTCTGTCAACGATCTCGCTGGATCGTACAGAGCCATTCCGCCGTATGTGCATGCCCTCTGTTCCCAACACCTCCTCACAGTAAAATCAAACATGCCCGGGATGGCTAGCAGCTCAACGAGCCAAAAATCATGGTTTCGTACCTAGAGCCATTCAGTTGCCATTCAACCTCTCGCCAACTCCGACATTTATGCAGAGTGACGTCTCTCTTGGCCATGCTTATTGCTACCTCACCTCCACCTGAAACAATGACTGTATAGCATTCTACACCGTTTGAGAAATTTTCTTATACGCAAATAATTTTGATTCCAGGACCCTCGTTTGTGCCTATTTATTACACCAAACTGTAATCATTTACATATTTGATCTATACATAACTGCATACCAATTTTCGCGTTTTTCGGATAGCTCTGTCTAGATAGGAGCAGAATTTTCTATTACAACTTGTGCCTTTGATATTTCATGCCCTTCTACAATCACCTACAAAAGCTTGCATGATCAATGTAGAGTACACGTTCCCTTTGACAATAAAATTATATCAAACCTGACTACAAATAAATATATTAACAATATCGTCCAATATTCATAATCAGTGCCGGATTAACGCATGTACTTTAGGCGATGCAGCCCATGGGGCTTCGCCAGTTAGAGGGTCTCCAGACACGTATTCTCTTGTAGACGATCCTTTTGAACTATTTTACTGGGGGCCTCACAATACCAGTAGCCCAGGGGCCTCAAAAACTTTAATCCGCCACTGCCCATAAAGTATAATAATACTTATACATTACGACCTTACAGCAAATGTATTAGACAGAATCTAATTAAATATCACCACCGGTAGCTGTGAGGAACTTTTCGAAATTAAAATTAGTTGCTCTTGTTTTTAGTGTCTAATTTGTCTACATACTTCATTAAAATCTCTACATCTTAGCACATAACTAACTTCAAATATTCCCCTGAAATTGACGAAAAAACCTCCACTTTTACTTTTTTTTTTGTCTAGCTAATTCAAAACCTCAGGAGACTGAACACAGGAAAAGATTTCAATGAAAACAATTTTATTCTATCAAACTTGAAATAAAATTAAAATTATAATTGCAAGTATTATCACATCACAGGAAGCTTTACTCTTTTCTTGCTCTTTATTCACCATGTATGTTTCTTTTTTTTAATCACAGAAAAGAAACAGACTGCAAAAGAAAAAAAAATCGTCAGAATTGCAAACAGTTGTTTCTGCTCTCTTTTCTTTTAGTTTGCATTACAACGTGATACTCTTTCGTTTCAAATATTATTCCAGTTGTTGAATTTCGTTATCGTTTGCAGCTGCTTTTCACTCTTTATTTTCTTTTTATCATCGAAATTTATTTTGAAAGCAAAAATGTGCAAAGTATAAAAAAAAAGGATTTACTTATGGACTTGCAAATAACTCATTATTTTTTTTAATCAGGATTTTTTGATTTCGCATGCAAATGCCTCAAAAATCTGAATTTTCCTCCACTTTTTCTTTGTTTTAACTTAATACTCGTTTAACTTCAAAATTAAACACGAGTGAATTAATTATTTTTGTTTCTATAATTTACTGCCTTGTAATTTCTCCTAATAATCAATGCCTTTGGGACTGGACTACAATGATCACTATAAGCAGGTTAGTCACTATATACGAGAGAGTTCTGTATAGACATGACTAGGTCCTTTCCAATTTTGTCATAAAAAATTATCATTTTATTCAGGTGGTCAGTTCACTCAGGTGGTCACTTTACCAGGTTTCACTATACATCAAAACATTAATGAATTTTAACCCCCGAAACATTTTCAGCCCCTGTAACTCTCAGATTCCCCCCAATACGTAACAAGCATCTAACTACGGCCTGTGGCGACACTCATCATGAATCAGTGACTATCTATTGATGGATGGACGGACGGACGGAGGATGGATGGATGGATGGATGGATGGATGGATGGATGGATGGATGGATGGATGGATGGATGGATTTTTGTGGCTCAGAATTGGTGACTACCTTTGAGGATATTTCCCCAAGAGCGGCTGATTCGACTCTAACCTAAGACACACTCATTGTTTTCAAAATACTGAGTGAGTCAAATGTGTAAGTTTCAATCTAATCTCAAGCCATGGACGCCCATACAAGCACTTCTAGAAGGGGGCCGAGAAAAATTAACCATATACTTCTAAGGGGCTGAGAAAAATTATTACCTCCTTCTCAAAGCTGTCGAGAATTTTAGTGAATGTACAAGATACCAAAATGCTACAAAAATAATTGATACTGCTTGACAATTAGTAATGAGCTAAAAAGTACGAGGGTGGGTTGAAAAGTTTCCGGCCTAACAAGGAAAATAAAAAAAGCTGTTTAATGCTTACTTTATTTTTCAACGTAGTCCCCTTCCAAAGATATACACTTGCTCCAGCGGTACGGCAATGCTTGGATCCCCTCTCTGTAAGAGCTTTCGTCTGAGGCCTCAAAGTAGGCATCCGTCGCTGAGATGAGCGTCGATGAACCTTCGGTTTCAGAACAGAATTTAATTCCAGCCAGAAATTTTTTCAGGTTGTGGAAGAGGCTGTAGTCCGAGGGGGCTATATCAGGAGAATAGGGTGCATGAGGAAGAATTTCAAACTTCAGTTCATGAAGTTTTGCCATCCATCACAATGACAGCCTTGTGGATGGGAGCATTGTCCTGGTGAAACAGGACTTTCTTCTTGGCCAGACCTGGTCTTTTTCTTTGATTTTGGAATGCAATTTATTCAAAAGATTAGCATAATATTCAGCACTGATGGTTCTACCTTTTTCTAGATAATCCAATAATAAAATTCCCTTAGCGTCCCAAAAACTGCTGCCATAAACTTTCCAGCAGATGGCGCACTTTTTGCTTTTTTTGGTGCTGGTTCGTCCTTCGCTGTCCATTGTTTTGATTGCTGCTTGGTCTCTGGAGTATAGTGATAGATCCATGTCTCATCCACAGTAACGAAATGCTGCAAAAAATCAGTTGGGTTTGAGTTGTATAGCGCCAAACATTGTTCTGATATCGTCATGCGCTACAGTTTTTGATCCAAGGTCAGCAAACGCAGCACCCATCTTGCTGACAACTTTCTCATACCCAAAATATCGGTTAAAATATGATGTGCTCGTTCTTTGGATATACCAACAGACTCAGCAACCTCTGTCAATTTCAATCGGCGATCATTCATAATGTTTTTGTGAACTTTTCTAGCGATTTCATCTATAGTGGCTAATTTTGGTCTTCCAGAACGCTCCGCATCCAGAGTGCTTGTACGACCACGTTTAAAATCTGCAACCCATGTTTGAACAGTTGTAAACGAAGGAGCAGATTCCCCCAGTTTAACATCTAGGTCAGTTTTAATATCCGTTGGAGATAAGTCTTTTATAAAAAAAATTTTATCACAGCTCGCACTTTAGTTTTCTCCATACTCGGTTAAAAACAAAAGAAGAAAATTTTAAAACAGCACAGTATAAAAACAATCAAACACAAATCCTTTGAAATACGCAAGAAGTATTAAACAAAGACGGCACTTTGAAGTGCCTTTGTCAAAGTAACTCCGGGATCGCCATCTCTAGGTGAGGCCGGAAACTTTTCATCCCACCATCGTACCTTATTTTAAAATGTGACTGTAAAACTTTTGAAAGTAAATGCATAACAGGTTCGAACAAATCAAATTTCTAGGCCACCAGGAGGGCTCTTCCCCCCACATAGGCGCCCGTGGCTCAGACCACTTCCCCACCCCAATACCCACCACTTGGTTCTTAAACTATTCGGTATCCAATAGTCAAACTATCAAATAGTGGAGGATAGTCACCAGCCATTAGTCTGAGCGGCACGATATTAGGCGACCAACTGCATCCGAGCACATTACACTCAACTATTTAGAATCACCCCTCTCCGAAAACTGACCACGTTCCATGTGGCTTAACTTTGATGATCAAACTAGAACATGTGTTTTCAACAATGAATGGCCGTGGTCTTAAGAAAACTAGTTGTCGTAGACTAGTGTGCGGCGTAAGGAGGGCAAAGGTCATACTACGCTGGGACCTACAGTTTTCCGGGGAATCCGAACCTCTTAGGCCTAGGGAAGCATTCTCCACACTTCAGTGAGCAGTAGTCGGTGGGTTGTTTTTTTTGGGGGGGAAGGGGGCCGTTAGGAGTCGAATAAATGTTAGCGGCATATCACCACTACAGGGCTTGTATCAGAAACATTTAAAGCACAATTCTAGAAGCAAATATATCTACTAGATGGCCTGGAGGAAACGATTTTTTTTTATTTGTTTCTTTAGACGCAAAATAAAACAGTAAACTTTCGATTTCTCGAATTTCAAATTCAGCATTAAAAATCGACAATGTAGAACAGTTCTTCCTGACGTGTGGAAGACTCGAAAATACTTTTACTTAACCCTCTGCTTTCTCATGGCTTTTTGTAAAGGTGATCCCTACACGCGGGACCGGCCGACTTTTGAAATGGACTCATCCGAACTTTTATTGCCCCTTCTCCCTATTCTTATCTGAGTTTTAAATCTGCTCTCCCCTCCAGGATCGGGCGGGAACTAAAAAAGGCGGGAAACCTTCAAAACGCGGGAACAGATACAGATACAGAATTTAATTCTTTTGTACAAATGACCCAGGCAGCGCCCATACATTTCGCATTGATATTCACTTTTAAGTTAATGATAAAGTTAGGCGCCACTATAGCACTGGCACGAATGAAACGGTCCAAAAACAAGTTGAAACGTGTTGGTTCATTGTCCGGTTTTCTGTGATAAGAAACCACTATCTGTAAGTGGGAGCAGTCAAGTGCTCTCACCACGAGCGACGATAGCACGAGGTGAGTTAATTATTAAAAATCCGCAAAGCACAATGTTCACCTTGCTGCAGGTGTTCCATGAGCCCACTTAGACGCAAAACCGAACGTGGCCTGTCCCTTTTGGAGTAGATTAGGCATTGAAGGCAGTACCTTGAGGATTCAATGAGTGATGCTATTGGATTGTCCTCCAGCTCTCCAAAGAAGGTGAAGCATTGGTCGAGTGCTGCTGTGTGAAGAAGTTCGACTTTTAAATCTTTGTGTATGTTTGAGTTTCAAACGAAACAAGGAGCTCCACACATTGTTCGTAAACATTTATTTTGAATTATTTGTAGTGTTCTCATTTTATCTGGACCGAGAAAGGTGAAGACAGCACAACAGTAAAGAAGAATTGACCTAATTGAAGATTTATATACCAGAATTTTTGTTGGAAGGCTCATTTTGGATTTAGGTCCTAAAACTGGTAACAGTGTGGAGAAGGCAGCACGAGCTTTGTTTTTAGTAACTTCAAAATGCCTTTTGAAACTAAGTCTTTCGTCTAGCATCATCCCCAAATACTTTGCTGCGTTTGTGTTAGTGATTTTTTTATCTTTTACTGTGACTGAGTAAGAGCCAATTTTCCCACCGTTTCTGAAAATAACTAATTGACTTTTCGCTGGATTCACGGTAAGACCCCAAGCCATAAGCCATCTTTCTATAGTCGTTAAGTTGTCTTGAAGGTTATTTACAGCGGTGTTGATATCTTGACTTTTACATAAAATTGCCGTATCGTCAGCATAAAGTGCAAGGATGCCTCTGTTAACTTCTGGGAAGTCACTAGTGAAAAGGTTGAACAATAATGGTCCTAAGAGTGATCCTTGAGGTACTCCTGCAGTAATGGGTCTCCTGTTGCTGAATTCACCATTATTGGCATATACGAATCCCCTATTTCTGAGATAAGACGAAATTACCCTCACGCGAAGTGTTAAATCTAAGCAGCTTGTATACGAGACCATCTATCCAAACTTTGTCGAACGCCTTTTCCAAGTCTAAAAAGATTGTGGCAGTACATTCCATTCTATTAAATCCGTCTAGAATAAACTCCGTTACCCTCCAGAGTTGATGTTGGGTAGAATGTTTTTCTCTGAATCCAAACTGGCAAGGATGTAGCAAATGTTTCTTGTTTACCTCGTCATTCAACCTTATCAGAATGATTTTTTCAAATATTTTGCTTAGGCATGAGAGAAGACTAATTGGTCTATACATTGATGGATTAAGGCACCTGTTATCTTTTTTGGGAATAGCAATGATCTTGGCAGTTTTCCACACTTCTGGAAAATACCCAAGTCTAATTGATGCATTAAAAATATTTGTAAGAAGGACTATTGCTTTCATAGGTAAATTTTTAATATGTTTGTTTGTGATATTATCTAGTCCACATGCCTTTTTAGTATGTAGCTCCTTAATTATTTTCGTTATTTCAGTTGGTGATGTAGGCAAGAAAGATTTGGTTTCTGTACAGGGTATGCCAAAGTGGGGCTTTTAAAGAAGTGTTTTTAAAGAAGACGCCAGTGTTTTTAAAGCGGGAAGACGCTACCCATTTGTCAGTCGCCCACATCGTAAACCGTTGCGCTCTTTTGGCGACATCAGGGAACTAATAAATATACAACTATACATTAGTATATATTAAGTATTATTTTGAAAATAATATTATTAATTGTATAATGTAAATTTATTAGAAATGATTTTACTGATCGGAATAACAAAATGTTAGAAATAGAATTTAGAAAAATATGATTATTATTATATATCAGAATGTAGTTTATTACTTATGCATCTATTATGAAAGTATTCCATTCAATTTAAGTATAGATTTAAAAGTTTTCAAGAACGTTTATTTGTATAATACATTCAGGGCCGGATCTATCGCCCGCAAAACCCCACAGCGCTGGGGCTTCAAACAAAAATAAAGCGAAGAATTACGTAGAAATAATGCACAGCCGTTATTCGGAGGTTTCTGTTTTCCGAAGGTTTCGTTATTCGAATATTGCAAAAGTAACAGTTGCAGTTTCTACTTCTTTTTTCAGTTGCATGCAGTATTTGAATTAGCGAATAATTTGAAACGGGTAAATAGGTAAGGGGCTGTTTAAGTATTACGTAAGCACATTTCTGGCCATTTTATACTCCCCCTCCTCCTTGTAAGAAAAAATAAGCAAATGCCTGACTCACCCACTTCATGCTACGCACTATTTTAAATATATATATTTATAAAATATATATGTGTACATATATTATTAAACTACATATATTATACATATTAAACTATAAAGGATAACAATATATTTATATATAATATAATATTTTATTATAAAGAATTTTGTGACATTTTGATTACGTATTAAGCAAATAGTTAGCAATAGTAGTTACGTATTAAGCAAATAGTTAGCAATAGTAGTTACGTATTACGCAAATAGTTAGCAATAGTAGTTACGTATTAAGCAAATAGTTAGCAATAGTAGTTACGTATTAAGCAAATAGTTAGCAATAGTAGTTACGTATTAAACAAATAGTTAGCAATAGTAGTTACGTATTAAGCAAATAGTTAGCAATAGTAGTTACGTATTAAGCAAATAGTTAGCAATAGTAGTTACGTATTAAGCAAATAGTTAGCAATAGTAGTTACGTATTAAGCAAATAGTTAGCAATAGTAGTTACGTATTAAGCAAATAGTGGATAAATAAGAAGTGGATTTGATAAAATGCATTTATTAAAAATAATACATTCGTTATAATTTAAAAATATAAGAGGGGCCACGGGGAGTATAGAAGGTGCCCCCCCACTGAGCAGAAAAAGGTTGACAGCCAGCCACTGGTTTAAATAATTAAATATTTAACTGTGATTACGTGTATTTTATATCTTTTACACGTAGTGTGTCGTGCATCCCAGTATTGTAGTTCTGTCAGGGCGGCTGTTACTTCGTGACTATGTGTTAATTTTATAATTTTCTGTGTCTTACGTAAGCATGGTTCAGATTCCTCCCCCTCCCCGTTGTCAGCAAAAATAAGCAAATCTCTCCCCCTCCCCCAAAGATGCTTACGTAATACTTGAACGGCCCCTAATAAGCGAATAAGTAAATTAGCTTTAATTTCTTTCTTTAATTTTTTTTAATCTGTTGGGGAATCCAGTGGCTTGGTTGTTTAAAGCGTTAGCCTGGCAACTTACTCGAATGGCAGTTCGAATCCCCGCGTGCTGTTTGTTTCTTTGGAAACGTATTGTGTTTCGGAGGTCATGTAAAGACAGCGGTCCCATCTAAGACAGCCCAAAGTGTAGCTTTGGGACGTAAAACTAACAAACTAAACCAAATTTTAAACTTTTATGTCACCGAGAGTCTACTTAGTAGTAATGGTTCGATATCGGTTAAAAGGATAATTTTCCAGAAAAATCAATTTGCTTTAGTCAATAGAACAGGGTATATTTTAAGATAGCAAATCATAGGCAATTGACCCATTTTGCGATTTATTAGTGTCATAAATATCCGTAAATATAACAAAAAGGCCCGCATCTTCTGTCCAAGGGCGCCGTTAGCGGGGGACAGGCGGACCCGTCCCCCCAATTTTGGTATTAGGGTTCCATGCCCACCCACCCCCATTTCAAACAAAAATTTTATAATAGGTAACGTCGTTCAAAATTTAAAATATTTTCTCTTTCTTTTCTTTTTTTTTTAATCTAAGGAATGCGGTTATATTTTTCGGCGTAGTGTATTTAGTGCGAAATAAAAAAAATGCACTTTGTCATTTATTTGATGTAATTATACCTTTTGTTGGATTGTATTATATGGCGCTTTTTTCTGCATGGCAGCGTTTTCATTGACGTGTTATTATTTCAACTTTCAAACGGAATGTTTTTAATAACGTTACAACTATAGTTTCTCTATTTTAATTTCGCAAGCTCAAGGACTTTTTTGTCCAAGTAATGACATTATCAACGACATAAATTAAAAGAACTGTCTACACCAGGGTTGTCCAACATTCGACCCGCGGGCCACAATCCGACCCTCCGACAGCTGTCTAGAAAAAAAATCCAAAACAAAAATTTTAGATCTTTTAAAATAAGAAAAAATCGCGGTGACCATATGGGTGTGACCTCCTTCCATGTCCTAAGTAAATAAATGAATAACCAGAAAAAACTTTGAAGGGAGGCTCACCCCCCCACCCCTTTTTTTGTTTTGCTTTGTTTTGTTTTTCGAAACAGCTGACTTGCGAGATCGGTGAAAAACTTCTAAAAGTGGCCCGCTATCAAGAAAGGTTGGACAACCAAGGATAAGATTCCAAGTATAGGACTTCTGATCTAATAATCTCGTAATCTAGGGTTGATTGTTGCTCATTGTTAAAAGCATGCTAAAAAAATCCCCAAATTTTGGAAATGGCCAATATAGGTTCCCAATTTTCATCTTTTTATCCTGATTGCTCCTGGCAAAATTCCGCATAAAGGTTTGAATTTTCTATGAACGTTTTCATTACGGTGTATATAAAGAACAGGGAAAAATACGCAAATGATGTCGATCCTGTAGGCAAATCATGGATTGGTCCAGGAATTCCTCTAAAACCCAATTTTCGAATTTGTTCATTATTGGTATCATTACTCATTGAATAATTGTAACACTCATTTTCCGGCTCATTTTACTCTTCGCTTTCCTTAAAATCAACGACTAAATCTCCGGGTAAAGAGGAATAACCTAATTCGTCAATGAAAAAAAATCACTTTAAAGATCATAGCTTTCAAAATCACTTTGGCCATTATCAAATTATGTATAGCATATGGCGTCATGTAAACCGTGTTTACGAGAAGCCATTTCAAATAAAATGAAACAAAAGATGCCACGCAAGCAAATAAACAAGCAAATAATAAAATTAATTTGCAAACGAAAGAAAACAAGATTGAACGAATGCAAAACAAATTCCCAAATAAAGTTTGGCGAGATTTTAGTTGAGTAGAGCTACCTAGATTTCAATTGCAACCATTTGTCAGCTTAGATCATCGAAGCGCATACCCATAAAATCAACCGCAGATAGTTAACGCCTCGGGAGGTGGGGGAGTTGAAGACGAGGGTCAAGCTCCTCCACATGCCTCACCCCCGGCCGTACGGCCGTTTCAGAAAACAGAGTTAAATTACAGAGCCAAAGTGGTTTTAGAATCAGACCATAGATGTTTTGACGTGATGATAGCAAGAAGATAGATATAACGGAAACTTTTGCACTGCAGCGTTTTGGGGTGGGATTACAACGCACCTTGGCGGCCACCTTTCCCAACTCCTTGTTTCTCTCTCTGCAACTGTTATGTAGGCCTACGTTTCTACTTTGGACACAGTAGGAAAATCCTAACAAGATAGGCATGCCGGGAACCAAAAAAAATCTATTGACTTATAAGAATGCTGATGAAATCGTAGTTTTCTATAAAAAAGAAAAAACGAGATATACATTTAAGTCATCTGCAATTTACGTGAAGTCTTATAAGAAGATTCCAAATTTTATTACAATTTAAAAATTTGTATGTTTGAAAGCAACGCAAAAAAATCGGTTTCGTTTTACGCATTTGCCAAATAGAGAGAGTAACCAAAGCCATAATAAACCCAATTCAGATTTTTATAAATAACCGCCCTTATAATATATTGGACATGCGCTGGCTAAAAAAAAAAACCAATTTAAAACTTTAGGATAGTTGCTGTCAAAAAGAATTAAGCGCAGGAAACCTGATCGGCTTGGACATATGATCAAAACGACACCGAACAATGTTAGTAGATAGACTCTAGGCTCAAGCCCTTATGAAAGGTGAAGAAGAGATATATCAAGAAATACACGAGAAGCTTCAAGAAACAAGCTAATAGATGAAGGAAAACGTGAAGAATAATTAAGAAAATCGCAAAATAAAAGAGCAAAATTTAAATCTTTTGCAAAAACCCTACGTATTAAAAGAAAAACATCAAATTGATTCAATTATGCATCAAGATGCGTAAATACTTCTTTAATGAACTAAAATTACTACTTAAATTAAATATTCTGACATATTAAGTACTACATTGAATACAATAAAAAAAATTTTTAATTGTATATTAAATTAAAGCAATATTTTTATCCGTTCAAGTCATTTTCCAAAGAAGAACGCTTACTCAGAGATCTCATAAAGATCGCACTGCTCACTGTAGTCCGGGGTTTGGTTCCCCAGGCCTTAAGAGGTTCGGATTCCTCGGAAAACAGTAGGTCCCGGCGCAGCATGACCACTGTAGTCTTTGAGCCGTAAAACAAAAAAAACAACAACATTTTCCAAAGATATGGATATAAAGACTTGTGATGTTCTGTAAATATCTTTTGGGCAAAACAGAGCCTTTTATCCCCTTCCCCCACCTCGGCCAACGATATTTTCCAATTGGTATGCATATTTTAATTGAATAAGCATCTGCATTCCATAAGTTTAGTATTTTTATTTCAATTTATGATCACTATTACTTAAGCTCTTCGTCACGATCATATTCTTCTTATACAATAATTTTTGCCATCCACGTATATGTAGCTCATGTCTAGCTCTTATTTTTGGAGAAAAAGAGACACCGTCCCCATCCTGGATTCGAACCAGGGTCCCTCCGTAAAGAGACGGCGTCTCTTTTTCTCAAAAAACAGAAAGCTCTAGTTTGAGCAACTTATACGTGGGTGGCAAAAATTATTGTATAATAAATTCCCCCACGAAAAACTCACAAAAATCTCGCCCCGGAGGCTTTTCTGTGTTGACCATTATTTGGCAATTGTGTTATCCCTGTGAAGGGTAATAATATCTTACATTCTTTTTTTTTCTGGCGCTTTAATTCTTGAACAACCTGGATCTCCCTAACGATTGCTGCTCGTTTTCCTCTATCTAGAGCTTTGTTTCGTATTAGTTTACGCCCATTCCTCTGAGCTTTTCCACTACTCCACCCAGCTATCTTTTAATGCTTTACTTTCTTCCTATCTTACTGTTCTTCTCTTTCTGTTGTGTTTGTTCTCATAACCTTCTAAAATATCCTAGCTTCTTCCATTCTTTCTACATGATTAAGCCATCTAAGTATTTTCCATATTTTTACACGAATTTTAAGTCTTCGTACAGTTGGTAATTTTACGACA
>QLNU02015003.1:165665802-165699633 GCA_006491805.2 Dysdera silvatica
CTCAAAGAATATGAAATCAACAGTACGCTTGAAATATCCAATTAATCCATCAATATCTTTAAAGAAAGGGTTTTAGCCCTCAACAAAATTCCTAAGTTGGAAAACGACCATTTTTCGTTCCCTTACCTCTTCCTTACCGCAAAATTCCACAAAAACCTTATAGCATTTAGATCCATCGCTTGCAGTTCCGGTTGTTTGTTTGTTTGTGGTTTTATGGCTCAAGGACCACAATGGTCATGCTGCATCGGGACTTACTGTTTTTCGAGGAATCCGAACCTCTGGACCTACAATTTTCCGAGGAATCCAAACCTCTTAAGGCCTAGGGAACCAAACCCCGGACTACAGTGAGCAGTGCGATCTTTATGAGATCTCTGAGTAAGCGTTCTTTGCACTGCTGGGAGTCGAACCCGGATTAACGGCGCACTAGGAGAACGCGTTACCACACTGCGCCACCTCAGAATCGCACTTAAGGTTCTACTGATTACAACCGGAAGACCTATAACAAATTTCGTTTCATTCTTAAAAATATTGTCAAAAAAATTAAAACAAATTACAGCCACTCATTCATTATCAATAACGAAGTATTTGTGTAAATTAAGAAACAATTTTTATCAACGTTTTTTAGGCGTAGTAATAGTAACGCCGATGTTATGGCATGGTTAGATGGTGAAACGTTCGTAAAGAAAAGAAATTTTTCTGCGTCTGGTGGGGTACGATCCCTCCACCTTCCACAGTCCGGGCAGGTGCTCTTACCAACTGAGCCACAGACGACAAACACTCAATCTCCTTACGAACGTATTTAAAGCGTACTTTTCGAAACCGGATATTTCGCCGAATGAGGCAGTACATGGACTGCTTTTTAAACCTAATTGCGAAGAGATCGGTATTAAATTCATCGAAACGCCCTTGCAGCAGATGTATTTATACAAATCGAACACTACGCAGATTAAATTAAGAAACATTTTTTATCAACGTTTTTAGGCGTAATAATTGTAACGCCGATGTTATGACATAGTTAGATGATGAAAAGTTCGTAAAGGAATATTTTTTGCGTCTGGTGGGGCACGATCCCACGACCTTCTACTATCCGGGCAGGTGCTCTTTCCAAGGAGCCCTTAACTATATCTGGCCTTGCTTTGACACTCAGCAACATCCTAGATAGGTAACAATGGAAGCGCTGCTGCCATATGCTTGACCTCGACTAAGGAAATACAAAAAGAAGAAGAAGAAGAGGAGGAAGAAGAAGAAGAAGAAGAAGAAGAAGAAGAAGAAGAAGAAGAAGGAGGAGGAGGAGGAGGAGGAGGAGAAGGAAGAGGAAAAAAAGGAAGAAGAGGAGGAAGAAGATGAGGAGAAAAAAAAGAAGAATGAGGAGGAGGAGGAGGAAGTAAAAAGAGAAAAAAAACAGGTTTTAATACAAAAGAATGTTTCTTATCTGTTGTAATTTGGAGTCGGAATAGAATTCTTAGTTCCTATTCCTACCTATTCGACACATAGCCCTTAATTTCAACTTAAAAATACGATTGCAGTTAAATTTCAAAATTTAGAAATTAGGTTAAATAAATTTCGCTTTTCGAATCTCTAATATATAGATATATCATACGCTATCATTTTTTTAAATTGCAGAACTTGAAATAAGAATGAACTTCGCATCAAAATAGTGAAAAAAGTTTCTTGGGCTATTTATGAAACAAGTTTCGTCTAGAAAAATAGAGCATTTCCCTAAACATCCCATTTCAGCTTTGAAATGAGGCGGCAACATGGTGTAGATTGCAACAATTTTGAGGCCAAGTACTACGAATATTTTAGAACCAACTAAAGGAATTGGCCAATCCTAAAGTTGTAGCGCTTTTGAAAGGCAGTTTAAATGCCGTTTCTGGCGTGAATGACGCAATCTCCATCACCAAACCCTGACAACGGCTAAGGAGTTTTGACTTACTTTGCAGAAACAAAAATTGCCGTATTCAAATTGCCATTTGTGCCAGTTTCGGGAACATTAGAAAACCTAATGCGCTGGAGAATTGCGTATAACTTACTTTAAACTCGCGGAAATATTTGAGTGTTTATTTAATGTGACTGGGGAAGCGTTTGGGCTGTAATTGAAGCAAGTTTTGGGGTTATTAAACAAATAAATATATTTTCCCAATATGTGTTGCATGCAAATAGCTAGAAATTATGCTTTTAGCAAATGAATGAGCTAAATTAGAGAATTACTGGCTGTCCGTGTGGATTCCAGTAAATTATAAAGACTGAAGAAAATTATGGCCGTTTAGCATCGTGGCATTTGGACCATTGAAATTAGGCATAAATTTTAACTCACATGCTGAGACAAGCAAACTCTTAATCTTGTGGAGACTTTAAAGGAATTTCCCTATGGTTAACCTGTTGATACAGTTGAACCTCTTTAACTCAACCACTCGCGATAACAATAGGTCTGTTTGTGTAAAGAGTAGTTCTCCTTATCCGCAAAGCATGGAATCGTATCATTACACAATTTCACACGGACCCTAGGAACGGTTTTAGTAATTCGCGTTAAAAAGGTTCGACTGTATTTTGTTTTTCCTGATTGTTTAGACTTACTTGGGCAATATCTCATTAAAATTGAACAGGGAATTCTTATGTTGTTTTATAAGATACTAATATCCACATGAAACAAGAGAGGTAAATTATAGTCGAAACCGAAATCAAAACTGCTATAGTAAAACCTTTCCTGACGAATTTGTAAGGTGGGTGGCAAAGATGAATACTGTTATTGTAGAATTTAACACATTAGTGCTATACACATATGAGGCGTCGCGACGCTTCATAACGGCGACATAAATGACGACATAAACTACGCGTCGTTTACGCATGTCGTTTACAATGAGTAAGTTTGGGCTCTTGAAAATCCAGATGTCACTAACCCTCGTGAGCAGAAACGGAGGTTTTCTATCAACGTATACAAAAATATTATTGGTGATTCTATGGGGGAACCTTACTTTCTGACAGATCGTTTCACCAGACAAGCATGCTGTGTGTCCTTCTGGAGGAAGTGTTTCCTGATCTGATGTGTGTGATGTTCCTCTTGCCACTCGAAGGTAATGTGGTTCATGCATAGGCTAATGGGGCACCTGCACACTTTGCCACTGAAGTAAAAAAAATTGGTACTTACTTATTATAGCGGCCCCCGAGATTTTCGCCAAAATTGTGATGAATTGCCAAAATGCTAGTTAAATATAGCCAAAATCGGCCGTTTCCTGTTATTTACATGATGTAAAATTTGTGCTGAGGTTTTCGAATTGCCACTGTTTCGTTTAGAATAATCCTTGTGAATATACGATTAACAATCTTTAATTTATTGAAAAAAGAGGTGGATGTCATATCATTTTTTTCAAAAAAGAGGCCTTTTACCTACGAAACAAGTATGCGAAAATGGCTATAACATATTGATTCAGTCATTTACTGATTCAGGCAGTGTACATCGAATTGATCTGAACGGGCATGAGTTACGAAGGGATGAGTCTCCCCCAGTTCGGTTCCTATGATTCAGGTAAGTGTACTAATTGCATGAAAAATACTAATTGCAATATAATATTGATTCAGCCTTTTACTGATTCAGGCAGCGCACATTGAGTGTGATCTGAAAGCGACTCGTTCCCGTTCTAATTGTATTAATTGCGTGAAAAATACTAATTGCATGAAGAATACTTAATTAGCTATTATGCAATATACTCACATACAGCTTGGCGATATCATAGGCTTGTCTTGGCGACTTTGGCGTAATCCTAAAGTCTCGGGTCCCGTTATAATAAGGAAGTACCAAAAATTTTCAAAATGCGATTTATATCGGGCAGTGGATTGGACGTGATGGACCTGTGGCTTGGCCCAACGTTCTCCAGACCTTAAATCCACTAGACTTTTTTCTTCTGAAGCCACCTCAAAACATTAGTGTACAACACGCCAGTGGACTCCATTGAAGGTCTAGTCGCGAGAATCTTTGTTTCTGTAGACAAGATTAATGACACACAGGAATCTGTGAAAAGGTGTGACAATCCTTCATTTGACGGTGTCAGCTGTGTAACAACACCCCCCGAACACCATTTGAGAAGCTACTTTGACTCCCAGAATTGGCTCACAAATTGGTAAATTACTTTCATTTATCTGTTAAACAAGTATTGTCCTATAACTGCTAGTTCATTACTTTTTCTGCCTGACAAATGGTAGATGTGAAAATTATGCGAATTGTTTGCCTTGACGTGTATGTACTATCCCCCCCTCTTATGTTGTCGGTAGGGTTCAGGACCACCCTAAGATCCGCCGCTTCAGTTGCGACCATGGATTCTACACATACAATTCCGGTGAATTTAACTGATTTAAAAGGTCGCCGTTGAGAGCCCGACTTGCGTTGGCACTAAATAATTTTAAAAATTCTTGAAATGGCGCATTGTAGCCATTTGTGAAACCTTGAATGTGGTGAGCACAAACAGTAAATTCACTGTAGTGCCCGAACGGCTAATTTTTGGAAAAAAATTCACTGAACAAAAAATGTTTATTTTGATGTGCTTCACCTGTTGCACATACTTGGCAGTTCCCAACTCTGTTCAGTTGTGTTAAAAACAGACTGCTTCAGACTTATTTTCACTACATAGTAACACAGATCAGGAACAGGAAACTGAATTCCGGATTTCTTTGTCCCTTTTGTATTATTAGCTCAATCGCTTAAGTTATGTATCAAAAATTGCATTTAATTCATGCAATTGGCTACGTAGCAACGTGATGGGCGTAAACAGTAGTTACGCTCTACAGCCAAACCGGCCCCTTTGCGGACACGGGGATATGGACAAACATGCCTTATTTGGTGTCCCCAACACCCCCTCTTATTTTGTCGGTAGAGTTCAGGACCACCCTGTATATATAAAATTACATGGTAATGAGATTATGACCCCATCAGCCTCCCCTGAATACGCCAGTGCTTAAATGTGATACCAGACAATGCACTTAAACATCGAAGTTGCGTGGTAAAGAGGAAGAAGTATTTTTCTTCCAGTTAAACGTTTTATTTTATGAAATAATATTTTACCCAGTAATAAACTAGGGAAAAACTACTAGAGTAAAACAATTCTGTGAAAATTAAATTAGAAACAATTTTTATCAACGTTTTTTAGGCGTAGTAATAGTAACGCCGATGTTATGGCGTGGTTAGATGGTGAAACGTTCGTAAAAAAAAAATGTTTTTTGCATCTGGTGGGGCACGATCCCACGACCTTCTACAATCCGAGAAGGTGCTCTTACCAACTGAGCTATAGATGACCAACAATCAATTCCTTCGAAGGTATTTAAAGCGTATTTCTCAAAACCGGTTATTTCGCAGAATGAGGCAATACATGGACTGTTTTTCAAACCAAATTGCGAAGAGATCGGTATTAAATTCATCGAAAAGCCCGTTGCAGCAGATATTTTCATATAAATCGAACACCGTGCAGATTAAATTAGAACTAATTTTTATCAACATTTTGTAGGCGTAGTGATACTAACGCCGATGTTATGGCGTGATTAGATGGTGAAACGTTCGAAAGAAAATAAATGTTTTTTGCTCCCGGTGGGTATTTATATAAATAAATAAATAAGAAATAAATAAATAAATGCTGTGTAATTTGAAATGTGGAAAATTTTATGGAGCCCTATACTGGGTATGTATCAATTACAAAATTACATTGAGGCTCAAGTGACTTTAAAAAAATACCATAAGTGGTTTAAAAAATACCATAATACCATAATACCATGGTTCGGCTTCAAAGAGAAAGATAGGCTTGATATCCAGTGGGAGGTGATTGGACCCCCTACCCCGAGCCCCTCCTCTTCTACACCACTGAGCAATGCGTGCACAGAATTTAATGGCACACGGTACAATCCTAAAGATGGAAAGCTGTTACATTTCGTTTGAATATGTTGAATTACTCAATATGTCCTTCTAATAATAGTGATAATCATATGTAAACAAAAATCAAAAAAACTTATTTGTAATTAAAATTTTATCCATTGTTCTACGTCCAAAACATATATATTTCGCGTTTTATCTAGGAAACAACTAATACTCTTTGCTTGTAAATTACCATTCTAGAAAATGAATGAACTTGTTTTTATAAAAAAGAGCACTTTGACATTGGAGAACTGTGGATGTTATTGTAATTTCTGTAATTAGAATTCTTTTAATTGCAATTCCCTTTAATGGAATTGTTATTAGAATAGAAAAATGTGGAGATCGGATTTGGACACGGAGATCCCGCGATCTCAATTATAATGCTTTTTAAAAATCAGCCTTGAATTTAATACTTTACTAGTAACAAGGTTTGGAGAAAAGGAAAGGCCCTGCGGTGGTAACGCGTTCACATAGTGCGCCGTTAACTCGGGTTCGACTCTCAACAATGCAAAGAACGCTTACTCAAAGAACTCACAGCTCACTGTAGTCCGGGGCTTGGTTCCCTAGGCCTTAAGAAGTTCGGATTCAGCGGAAAACAGTAGGTCCCGGTGCAGCATGACCACTGTAGTCTTTGAGCCATAAAACCACCAACAAGACAAAAACAGGAAAGGAAACTTAAATAATTTTATAAAGCAGCTAAATTATTAGGAAGAAATATTGGCATCATACATTTTGCAAAAACAATAAACATTAGTAAAACAATAATAATATTTTTTTATTCGCTTTCACAATACAAAGCAATGCATACCCACACATACAATATACTACACATATCAAATGCGCACATTATACATACTTTAAAGCCGATCTCGGGTAAATATTTGAGCAGTATATTGGTACACATGGTGGGTCCTTTATTGAGTACTTAGTATTAGCTTAGTGGATTCGAGTTCTTTTACTTGCTTACCGGCAAGTGGGACCTACAACGACACAGTGATAACACGTGCACACTTATTGACTAACTGTAGTCCGGGGATTGGTTCCCTAGTCCTTAAGAGGTTGGAGTGTTTCTTGGGAATATGTAGGTGCACTACTCTTCAGTGGCGGATTTTGGGGCGGATGGCGATCGCTCCCCTTGAATGAAAATTTAACATTGAAAAGATGCAAGGTAAAGGTCCAATGAGGTATCAAGTGATTAACCGCCCCCTTGAATGAAACCTAAATCCGCCCCTGCAACCCTGTAGTAGCACTGTAGTGACACATACGTCTATCGTGGTATTAACCCGGATTTAACTCCCAATGGTAACGCAGACACCACCTTGGTCCTGGGTTTAGTTATACAGGAGAGGTTTGGAACCCTCAAGGAAAATGTAGGTCCTGAGGAAGCATGACCTTTGATGTCCTTGGGCCGTAAAGCCACAAAAAATTCACGGTGCTTAATTACTACATAGCGTCCTAGAAATAACGCATTTGTCTTCCGCGAGGAAATTTCGGGTTTGAATCCGTCTGCTATTAAACCTTTTCCATTTTTCTCCTACCAATTCACATTCAGGGGTTCGATTTCCTAGATGACCTACGTCCGGATTCCCCAGAAGTTGTGGGTTTTGGCGCATCACTACCTTAGCTGCCCCTGTGCCTCAAAAGAAAACGAATCAGTGATTTGATTTTTTGTATGTAAACCTTCACCCCGGTGCTGTGTATTTCGCTTCAGTTTCGTTAGAATTATCCTTGTAAGGTATTACCAATATCGGGGCCAACACCATTGCCAACTGGTTAATACCTGAAGCTCCTGGCCATGATTTTGTAATTTTTCGTGGGGCAATTGAGATGGGGTAATATTTGTGGGGCATCATTACCCTTCTCAGTGTTTAAACACCCGCCATATGGTCAACACATAAAGCCACCGGGGCACGTCTTTATAATTATTTAGGAGAATCTCGTAGCAAATTTCTGCTTCATATTCTCCATTTCTAACCTAATTTTGTACTCTAAATAATGATACATCGTTGTCGCATGTAATCACATATATTAACAAACTATATACACTTAATGTAACTTATGTTTGAATAAAATTATTATTATTATTATTATTTCGTAGGATGATTAAGGTGACTAATAAATTTTGACACTCGCGCCTAAGCTCGAACTAAAGCTTTTTTTAAAGTTAAAAAGACAGGTCCTGTTCCGAGGTTGAACCGACGACCCTCCGTGGGAACCAAAGGGCCATAACTTGATCGACCACCAGGACACAGGAGCGATGATCTTCGTATTTAAGATAACCCGTCGAGCAAATTAAGATACTCCGTTTCAAATGGAGGGTCTCAGGATTAACTCCGAACAGGGCTGTATCTCTTCATGTGCTTTACAAAAAAAAGACCCCTAGGTACTGGGGTGGCGCAGTGTGGTAACGCATTCGCCTAGTGCGCTGTTAACTCGGGTTCGACTCCCAACAGTGCAAAGAACGCTTACTCAGAGATCTCATAAAGATCGTACTGCTCACTGTAGTCCGGTGTATTATTCCCTAGGCTTAAAAAGTTCGGATTCCTAGGGAAATTGTAGGTCCCGACGCAGGATGACCATTGTAGTCCTTGAACCGTAAAACCACAAAAAACCACCAAACTTAAACTCGAGGATTAAAAAATATTATCCTTTATTCTCAGAATAGGATCATTTTTCAAAACTGTCGAACTCTGAGGGGGAAACTGTAAATCTCTCACAAAGCAATGCCTAACGAACAACACATGTTGCCATTGCGCGACAAATAACCATATTACATATCCGCTTCCATGAAAAAAGTATTTGTTTACTTTTTCATCAGAATTTTGGAAAAACAAGATCAAAGGAACGTTGCTTCCGTCCATTAGGTGTTTAGTTCCCTCGTGAATAAATTACCTTACGAGTTTGTCAATAAACAAACAGATACCTATAAATAAGCTAGGAAATTCTACTTCCGAGACCCTTATTCCACGAAAAAAAGTAGGATCCAGAAATAGTGTGGAAACACTTGCCTAGCCTTTTTTTTTTTTAACAATTCTTCCAATAATATTCTGTCCTTATATCAAAGCACGTATTAGCGGGTTTCTTCCTGAAAGCTTATATTTTTTTTTTATATTTTTATTAAAATTTGTTCATATAATAGGTAGGCGACCGCCTGGTGCGATAAAATGGCGTAAAAAATTAATTTTAAATCAAATAAAGAAAAAATTGAGCAAATGAGGAGAAAAAATGAAAAAGAAGAAAAATTAAAACATCAAATTGTTTTCAAAAGCATACGGGACAATTACTTAATAAGTCTTTACTTTGACGAATGTAAAAATGTTTGATGTGTTTCATTGTTTAATTTTGCACACAAGTTTTTTTTCTATATCTAATACATTTAAGCCTTCTAGCTCTGATAATACAACGTTGTGTTTTGAAATATTACTCCTTTAATATTTCAGTTTTCAAAAATATAAAATGTTGAAATTAAACAATTATAACATGTAGCAATTGTTTTACTATTCACAATATTCTAATATTACAAAATAACTAATATAAGTTTAAAATATAAATATAATTAACGGGTTTAATGATTAAAAGTATAATAGAAGATTTATACTGTTGTATGTTAATATATGTTGTATAATAATGTTAATAATGTTGTATGTTTAATTTATATTGCTGGATGTTGTTGGTAGGTAGAAGAATATAGGCGAAAAAGTGCTAGTAGTAAAAAGGTGGAAGAGATAGTTTTCAATTCTCTCCTAGAGCGGCAGAACACCTAGAAACGGTCTAGTTATATACAAGGTGACTCGTAATTTCGTTGACAAACGAATCTGATCACAATTTGCACACATGAAAAGCAATTCAATAATTTATTCAAATACTCACAGTAACATGATCTCACAAATATTCTATGAAAATTTTATTCAAATCGGCTGCCTCGTTCTTTAACTATGGGCCAGCAATCATCTTCGCCATAGGGCTATGGAATTACGCACGGTGTCCATCGACATTTTACACCATGAGTCGCGCAGGTTCTTCTTCATAGAGTCTATGCTACGGTGTTGGATAGCATTGACCTTTGCCTCTAAAAGTCCCCATATGGTGTAGTCTATCAGGTTCAAATCAAGCGACGAGGAGAGCCATTCTGATGACGAAAAAAATCAAAAGTGTTCAGCCGGCACAACTCTTTTGTGAGTTTTGCCCCATGGGCTGATGCACAATCTAGCTGGAAAGTCCATCGCCCCTGTTCGAAGACCCGTTGAGCCCCTCTTTCAGGTGACGGTCAAGAATTTTGTCCCGATAGTAAGCAGCATTAATTTTTACTCCGGGTTCCACAAAACAAGGGGGAATGTACCTAGAGCAGAAATGGCTCCACAAACCATCACAGACTCAGGCTTCTGAAAGCGTTGAACAATTCTTACATTCTGAGGAATATCTGCGAGACTTGATACGTAAACCCTGTCATTTTGAGCGTTCATGGAAAACGAATATTTTCTCATCAGGAAAGATTATTTTTTTCCACATCTTCATTAGCGTACCGCCGAAGTAAGGCCTTCGATCTTCCGAGTCTATATCTACGTTGCTTCACCGTCAAATATTGAACTTTACGCCGTTTTAAAGATCTTAGATCTTAGTCCTTAGTCCCAGATCATCCTTCATAATTCGTTGAATTGATCTAAGTGAAACTTTCATTTCGGATGCTCGTTTCCTTGGTGATCATCGAGGATTTTGGCGAATTCGAGCTTTCACAGTTTGATTTAACGTGACGTCCGAACAGTGTGTTGGCTACCAGTGCGGGGCCTGTCTGCAACATTTGAAAGTCTCCCTCCATCGTTTAGTAGTTTTGGATATAAGCTGACAAGATGTGTTGTCTTTTTTCAGACGCCTCCAAATGTCAGCCTGACACTTACCACGTAGAAATGCAAGGATAATCAACCGACGTCACTCACTCATCCTGGTGTAAAAACAGTAATACTGATCTTAGGCTCACCAAACTTGTTCTTTATGAAGGCTATATCTGTGCTAACAACATTCAAAATCTTTTCCTTTTCTCGCTGCTCGCGCCTCTCAGCACACGCACTTTGATTTTGGTCAACGGACTTACGCACCACCCTATACACTACTTGTCCATAAGAATCTATTACTCCGTAACCTTCTCAAGATGTAGCCCATTTTAGAAACATCAGTCGCTTTTTTTAACAAATATATTTTTAACCAATCCTTCTGCACAATGTATAGGAACTTCAATCTTTCTACATAATCTAAATTTTATATCTCAGTTTTTTTAATGCCAAAAAGATATTACTAGTTTTTTTATCAAATAAATATTAATTTTTATGCATATTCTCGTCAATTGCAGTGTTTTATAAATCACACAGTGATTATTTTCCTTGGTGTTGATGTTCAGGTTCCTGGGAAAATACAGATTCACAGATCAAAGATGGCGGATATGTAACGTATTCGTCCATCGTAACGCTAACACAGATTCGACTACTAATTGCATCGCGTGCTGCCAATAAAACCATTAATACTAATAGTAGGCACGCCGTTTTTCTACCCACCGTAGTTGGGAGATTGGTTCCCATGGCGACACAGATTCGGATTCCTCGGTGAAATAAATGCAGGTCCCGGAATAAAATGCCCTTTCTTGTCCTTGCGTCTTAAAATCACGAACTTTTAAATACACGAAACGTGGGTCCCGTACTCATTTCTCCTAAATTTAAACTTGAATTAACCGAATACTTAGCGGTTTCGTTTAGATTGTTTATAATTCGGAAGTTGTTTATAATTCAGAACATGTATTGTTTATAATTCAGAACATGTATTGTTTATAATTCAGAATATCATATTAAAAAATTAATATGTATCAATTTAACAGTCATGAGTTAACAGTACTGCCCGACATTTCTGTTCAGGCGGTCAGTTATTTATAGAATCATTTTGGTATTTTATTTGAAAATTGAATGTAACTTTTAATCGCGAAATGTATGACACATTATATTATTTGAAACAACGTTTAATGTTTGTCAACTTTTTTAGACATAGTAATACTAACGCCGATGTTATGGCATGGTTAGTTGGTGAAACGTTCGCATAGAAAGGAAATGATTTCAAAAAATTCACTTTAAATACGTTCGTAGGGAATTGATTGTTTGGTCGTCTGTAGCTCAGTTAGTGATAGCACCTTCCCGGATTGTAGAAGGTCGTGGGACCCCACCAGATGCAAAACACATTTCTTTTCCTTACGAACGTTTCACCATCTAACCATGCCATAACATCGACAATAATATTAAGAGGTCTAAAAAATGTTGATAAAAATTGTTTCTTAATTTAATCTCAGTACCGTTCGATTTGTATAAACATTATATGTTATTTAATTATTACAATTTTGCAGCCTTACATTTATTAAGAAATAAACTTTTACATCTTACTCTAATTTACTCAGTAAATTTGGAACTCACGATTTGCATCAAAAGAATATATACATCCCTGATTTAGTTTTCTGAGAGGCTATTAAATTTTAAAAGCAAGTCGTAATCAAAACTGAAGGTAATTTACTTTGGTTTGGAGAATCACCAACGTATCTCAAACAAAATTTCGCCAACCGGCGCCAATATTGAATAACATAATAAACATTTCAAATGTAGGGCTACCAGCTCCTGATATTTATAACCCAGCGCAATAAAACGAGTCCCATGATGTTAAAATTGAATAAGCCGAAAGTCTCGGCAAATGGCTCACACACAACTACTAATGCATCTTTCTCCTAAAATATGCAAATGGCTAACAAACGCGAGTTAAACTGCACTAACGTGTAGGTATTCATGAAAATATTTATGAAATAGTAAATAACTTTCTCAGAATTGCTAATAAATTAATCTAGGAGAGAAAATAGAAATATCCAAATTTTATGAAATACCAAGAAATGTTAGTTATACAAAATTAGATTGATTCGCTATAATTGCAGTTTAAAAGAGAGAAATAAATTTACTTATTTAAAATTTAATTCGTAAGATCTAATATTTAAATTCTGCATTAAAAATACGCGTTTGAGAAATAGTGAATGCAATAAGTTGAAAATGGCAAGCGGAAGGAAGAAAATTATTAATACCATCTCTTTCTCTTTATCTTGCATCTTAATTATGATTCTCATATTTGCTATTAAAGTTCTTACGATTTCTTCAGCGTAGAAGATGCAAAAAAATTAGTATGAGTGGGGGGTTATTTTTTAAATAAAATCACCATCATCATATTCAACCATTTTTCTATCCACTGCTGGATGAAGTCTAACTTACATATTTTCCCCACAAGTCTATCCTGAGCCATTCAACCACATCACCCAACCCGTTTCTTATTTCATCCAACAATCTGGTTGTAGGACGTTCCCTACGGAATCCGGTTGTAATTTCAGATGATCGTCGTTGATCAGCTTTTCTTGCGACATGCAGCCTATAGCCATTGTAGCCTTTTAATTTAACAATGATGTCACTCTATTCCTGTTTGCTCCTCAACCCAGTGTATACCCTCTATATGACTATACTCGCGACAAAGCTAACCTGGTACACTGTTAAGGCTACGGCTACCTATTCAGGCCCGTGCAACGAGTATTCATTCGCCAATTTGCGAAAAATGAGATACCTTTCAACATTTATTTATCGCCTAATTTGGAATGCAGAAAAACGTGGTTGCCAAAATTCCACGCGCCAAATTTGCCTCCAAGCGAACAAAAAATAAATACCAGATATAAATTAATATCAGATTTTAATTGCAAAAATATGCCTATGTTTTATGTATTTTAGCATAATTTTAATGTTTTATGTACGAAATGTATCTTCTATTAACTCTCTTAACGTAAGAAAGGGCGAACTATATTGCACTGGCGAAATCATACTGCTCTGCGCCTTGTCAGTGTACCAGGTTTGCTTTGCTGCAAGTATTGAGCAATAACGACGATCATTCAAAAACGCAAAATGAAGGAGGTTAACGGTAGGCATTAATTCGTGTAATCTGGCTCAACAATAAATTACCCAAAAGACAAATCTCTTTATTGTTATGGCGTAGGGATAGCGAAGGTCATTCTCTGTCGACATCTACGGCTCTTCGAGAAATCTGAACTTATGTCGAGATCCACGTTTCTCTAAGAAATCTGAATCTACGTTGAGACCTACAGTTCTCCAAGGAATCCGAATCTACGTCAAGATCTACGGTTCTCCGAGAAATCCGAATCTGCGTCGAGATCTGCAGATCTCTAAGGAATCTAAACTTCTACAGTTTAAGGAATCAAATCCTGAACTGCCATGGGCAGAACAACGACACTGGTTTTACGATACCATTGGTACTCAAACTGTTTGATGGCACAACAGACGAGTTCGTTGGCACTACTTCACCGTAGGGCAGTGGTTCTAAATTTCTCCAAAAGATCCGAACCTTCTCAAGCCTAGGGAACTAACCCTTGGACTACAGAAAGCAATTATTCGATACGTATTCTTCTATTTATTTTTTTAAATCGTTGAGGGTCGGACCAGGGTTGACGACGCGCTAAATGAATGCTTTACCACTACGCTACCGCAAGACCTAAATTGCAATTGACAGACAAATTTAACACTGCTACTGAAATGTGAAACACTTTTATACTTTACTAATGAAAATCGCTACGGTTAGACAAATTTAACACTGCTACTGAAATGTGAAACACTTTTATACTTTACTAATGAAAATCGCTACGGTTAGACGAATTTAATATTACTACTGAAATATGGAACACTTTTATACTTTGCTAAAGTAAATCGCTACGATTAGACAAATTTAACATGACTACTTAAATATGAAACACTATTATACCTTGCTAATGCAGATCACTATCATTAGATGAATTTAATATTGATACTGAAATATGAAACACTTTTATACTGTGATAACGCAGATCGCTACGGTTAGACGAATTTAACATTGCTACTGAAATATGAAACACTACCATATTTCGCTAATGGTAATCGCTAATTCAACCATGCTCAAATGATTGTACACTCATATGAATGAAGCACATGGCTCAGGCACCCGGCTGAAAATCACCCACCCACCTACCTATCTACCTACTTATTTACTTCCTCCCTTCCATCCATCCATCCAAAATGCAAGACTTAAAATTGCAATGCGGTATTTGTAAGTACTGCAGTGTGCAGAGCCATTATGGATTATGGAAATTAGAGGAAGTGAAATCCCACCAGGCTTACTTCAGAAAAGGTATAACTTTACTTACGACTTCTTCCAGGCTAGTTGGTTGTGTTTTTACGGCTCAAGAACAACAAAGGTCATTCTGTGCCGTCTTCGTTCCCGAATCACAGTAATCATGAAATTACATTAGTAGAATATTTAGGGCAAGTTTATACAGGTAATTAATCTATCTACTAGTAGCTGTTCATTCACATTTGTTCACTTACACAGTGGAGGAGAAGGATCGGTCTGTGGCAATAAATGCTCCATCCGAACAGCACAGCTGACTCACAGCTTAGAGACACATCGACAGCCTCAAAAATCACATTATCCTAGCAAACGATTTACGGACAATTACATGACATCCGCCTGTATACAATGTACGCAACGAAATCATACAACAATACATATAATAACTTAGTTTGAAGATAAACCTGGATGGCAACAATGTACGCTCTAATGAAAATTTTGACCCGCTGTATCCAAGTTACAATCAAACACGCCAACGCGTGATTTTGATATCAAATGTGCTCAAAAACAGCATGTAAATAATTATCATTACTTCGTACTCTCTCTCTCTCTCTCTCTCTCTCGAACAAACGTGTATATTTTAAAATAGCGGAGTGCGTTGATTATTTCTAATAATACAATTCATTAGCGAAATACATAATTTAAATTTTGTGGGAAAGCATAGAATCAAAATCACATCACCACACGTAGCCCGCTGTATGCATTTCCTTAACGCTCCAGAATATATATAATACTTCATTCGTTATCATTTTATACAGAAGGAGACTATAAAAAATGATTTGCTTGGGAAATTGAAAGAGAGCAGTACCGATGATAGTAATGGGGCTCTCTTTCCGGTAGAAAAAGCAATGAATTTCTCGTATTCTGCAAGAAACAACAAAGATATTGATTCGCATTGTTATTAAGAAATTCACATTCGCTGGAGTATCACATTTACAGAGTTTATGATCACAGTCTTGACCCGAAGACGTTACAAGTGAAGGTTGAAGTCCAAAGGTAGAGTCTTTGTGAGCTACAGAGCAAAAATGTTTTTTCTTGTAACCAAGACCGGAAGAAGAAATAAGAGAAACGAAAACAGTAGAAAATTGTAAATGAATTTTGAGTTGGCCGGGGTGGGGGGGATCGTTTGCAAAAAGTTCGTTGAAGGCGTCGGCAGGCGATATGCAAGTCCCATAGACCATAGAACATACACCCTGTTTGAAGCCCAAAAAGTGGGCAGTGTACTATAAACTCACGAGTCCCGTTTAGCTCAGACAGTGATTCTCGAGATATATATGGTGAGCCCAGGGAATATGTTATAAATCTGGCCATATCGTCGAATATGAACATCATAGAAGTGGAAGAATCCTTGTTTGGGGTGGTATTCTCTCAGAGCCAAGTATACCTTTGTATGTATTCGACAGCCCCACTGTAATAAGCGAAGTGTATAGATATGTCTACGCACATCGCTATATGAGACATTGAAGGGTACGCCTGGCCTTAGGTTCACTTGTTTGCTATACGTCATATGGCACCGGATTTAGCTTTCGTTACAGTGTCTGTGATTCACTGAAATCTGCATAGAAAATTCCCCTATCGAAATACTCGAATTATTATAGCTGATTAGAATAACTGAATTAAAAATGAAATATTTACTTTTTTCAAAAATTTATCAAGATTGTTCGGTAAACATGCATTTTGTTTTAATTAAAATGCCTTTTAATAACTAAAAAACCTCAAAATAAAGCTTTCTTTAGCTTTCTACAAGCTGTTTATTCAACTTAATTAAGTATTAATCTTTCAGCATAATTTAAAATTTTACCAAATGCACACGTCTGTTTAATTTGAATATTCGCTGAAATTAATTTTAAAATATACAGGACGATGGAAAAAATCCATGTAGGTTACTTTTGGCAGAGATTGTTAAAGAAATCTATGAGACTGATGAAGAAATAGACGTAGCCGAAAAATGTAATTATCAAACTAAAATTAATTTTAAAAGTGGACTCCCGAACCTGAAATCAATTATATTATAAATAACCAACGATTCGTTCCTTTTAATTACAATTTATAATAACCCGATTTAATTAAATCGTGGAATTTTCATTTTAATGTAAATTGCATATTTTTTTATTTCAATCCCGTTAAATTTTGATTACTTTTTGCCCACTCACCTATTAAATACTTTGAATTGCATTCTCAGTTATGTGCTGCTTCGAAATTATATTTCTTCTTTAAAAAAGCGTTTCGAATCTACTAAAACGCAGAAAAATAATGAACTATTCTATCTTCTAATTAATATTGTTTTAGACCCTGGACATCACTGTCGGAAGTGAATAGCACAGCATTTAAAAAACTCGCCTTCAAAAATCACTGAATATCAAAAAATATATATACACTACATAATTGTATGCTTATTTATGAGGATATGAAATTAAATAATAAGTTATATTAATAATTAAATAATAGTTTAATATAAATATAAAACGATTATAAGAAATTAAATGAAATAAAAATTAATATCATGTTAATATCATGTACCTATATAAAAAGTAAATAAAATATGCTTCATTTTTAAATATACGAGTATTATCCTATGAAAACACTCTTTTGCTATAGATATTAAATCTAGAAAAATAATTTTTTTTTAATTTTTTTAGAAAAATAATTATTATACATAATATTGCAAATATAAACGACAATGAGTTTCGATTTGAAAGAATGAAAATTTGCAATTCATGAGGCTTAAGCATTTTCCCATTTATAGTGTGCAGTCCTGACTGTGTCCAGTCATTAATTCCTGCATTATATATGATACCTGCGGCTGCCCAAATATTATTAATTATTATTATAGATATTTATATTAATATTATAAATATATTATAAATATTATTATTATTATTATTATTATTATTATTATTGCCAAATAAGACGTATGAGTTTGCCTCCATCGAGTTATAACTTCAAAAAAATTTTAAACGGTTTAGCTGTTCAGATTTTCTTTCTTCTTTGGCTAGTTATTTATGTAATGTGGATGCGTTATTTCTTATGAGAGCAGGAAAGACGCGATGGGATGTTCAGTTTCCAAAGACAAAGATGGTAAGAGGGGGGGAAGTGGAGAATAGTTGGGGGGGTATGTAGCAGGGAGGTCAAAGGTCGGCGATTATTCGTCAGCACATTTGAAAGTGAAAGGGGTTTCCTTGCCTTTGAGACGGTCAATTTTCGAAGAAAAGCGCGCTGAAAAATAGACTCTCTGAAAACAGGAATTAAGTAACGATAAGGAAATTAACAAATGTGTTAAAAAGAGGTCAAAATACACAGGGGTCGATTAAGGCACGACCCTACGGGACCGCGGCCCTGGGTCTCCATATCACTGGGACCCTCAAATTTTGTATGCGGTCTTTTTCAGCAAGTCTAAAATGTCAGTTCGAAACCTAATGTTTTTAATTATAACTTAGTAATTTATTAATATTTCATTTTTTCTTGATTACAACTGGGCATCATTGAAAATGGTTTTAAATTATAGATTATGCCAATAATATACATGACAAGGGTTTGTATTTGTTACTTGTATATTGAATAATTTTGTTGCGAGTACGTAGGGAGGGATCCCGAATAAATAATAGGCCCCGGGTCCCACTGTGACTTGATCGGGCCTTATAGATACACATTCAACGGCTCAATTTAAGGCCTTTCTTTCAATCAGCACAGCTATCTTAATGAAGGGAAATAAAAAGTTGCAAACTCATGAAAATAATCATTAGCTCCGACATTTTTATCTCAAGTTCGCGATAAGAGTAAGTAAATGAAACGAAATAATTGAAAAAGATGTTATTTTGTATTTATAACAATCCTTTCTTCCACACAAACGATTTTATATTATCTAAACGTGGCTAAAAGCCTTCCAATCAATAGCTTGGAAAGCTTTTAAAGCAAACTTAAGGGATACAATGGTTATCAATTGAGAGTAAAATCTGGACAACGAAGACGAAAAAAGAAATTAGCTAAAATGCTTCTTTTGTTTCAAAGAATAAATGCTCTATTGCCAAAGACTTTTTTTTAATGGTGTTGTTACCTTAACGCCCATGTGTGTGTGTGTGTGTGTGTGCGTGCGCGCGCCATTTTTATTAACTATTTTGAATACAGCAAATTGAGATTTGAAATCATGATTATTTTTTATATATTTATTGGAGTGACAGAATGAAAATAACCACAATTTTATTTTTCGCTATTCTGAATAAACCGTGACCATTCTTTTCCGTTATTCTCGTATGATGATACGCTTAAAGAAATTCAAAATTGTATGTTAAATTATCAACCTTTCCACAGTAAAAAAGTGCCATCGAAGAAGCGTTTGGCTTATTGAAGGAAGGATTGCAAGTAGCAGAATCACTTTTAATAAGGAAAGCCGTTCTTTTTTAAGACAAAGCTCCCGTTGAAGAAAGTATCCCTTGACAGCATAAGAATGGAATAACAAACAGTTATTTTGACACTGGCGTAAGGTTTAAAAACACGACGTTTCGGGAGCCAACTGCTCCCTTTGTCAAGTGAAGGCAGAATGAAGAGTTCGTGAAAGTCCTAAGCTTATATACCCGCATGTTGGGAATCCCCATCTGACGTCATCTGGTGCGGAGCAGTTCCAGCTGGGGAAACCCTCGCCGGGAAATCCCCCGCACCCGACGATGTCAGATGAACACCCCCAACTCGAGGTTTTGCAAAAATCCTGTAAGGTTCTGGTAGAGGTTTTGCGATGTTTATTGCACGACTCCTCAAACCGTAGGTTTCCCATGATTCCAGAAAAAGTCTACTCCCCAGATTCGTCACATTCTGATGTAATATTTTCATCGAATGCCAATCTGGTTCGTGACCCTCCCTGAAGACATGTTCAGCCAACTGGTTTGAATTGTCTCCCCTTCAAACCAGTGCAATAAATATCGCGAAATCTCTAACAGAACCTTACAGGATTTTTGCAAAACCTCGAGTTGGGGGTGTTCATCTGACATCGTCGGGTGCGGGGGCTTTCCCGGCGAGGGTTTCCCCGATTGGGGTTTCCCCAGCTGGAAATGCTCCGCACCAAATGGCGTCAGATGGGGATTCCCAACATGCGGGTATATAAGCTTAGGACTTTCACGAACTCTTCATTCTGCCTTCACTTGACAAAGGGAGCAGTTGGCTCCCGAAAAATCGTGTTTTTAAACCTTACGCCAGTGTCGAAATAACTGTTTGTTATGGAATCTCCTGGTGAAACTCTGTATTGTTTTATAAGAATGGAAAAAAGACCAGGCATAGATATCGAAAATTTTTGAGACAAATCTCTAAATTTTTTTAAAGATCTCAAGAGATAAAAATAACATACATCCACCGTTATGATATAAACTACTGTTAAAAAATTGTCGTCACCTCCTTGTTTAAGTACTGAAAATTTAAATGATTTTATTTCCAAGCGAACTATCATTCAAATTACATGGCAGATGGTGAAGAAATATTTTCAAACGCGGCTAAAAAACGTTAGTTTACATATCTCGGCATTTTCCCCCGTGTTTAGTTGTTTTGATAAAATAAATTTCCTTAATTTTTGTTCCAAAAAACCCGTGTTATAAATTTATAAATTTCTACTTTTTTTAGCGTTTGCGATTTGATGTGTTTTTAACAAAACCCAATTAATGTCGTATGTTTGATAAAAATAATATACGCAGTAACTCACATGATCGTTCCACATCAGCTCACGATTTGTTTACATCAGGTCCCAAATTGAAGACTTTTGACACAAAAAATTACTTCTATATACATATTACTTGTTCAGTGATCCATGAGGAAACGTATCACATAATTAAAAACAAAATAGTTGGAAAAATACTGCATTTATCTTAACACAAAAGGAAAAGAATCTTGTGAACAAATTTATAATTTTTAAGTTCAATGAAAAAAAATGGTCAGTGCTTTGTATATTCTCTTTTTGCTTTGATAACTGCTTCATATCTTTTATGTATACTTTTATACTTAATTGCTCTGGTGTGATGCAGTTAAACTTTTACTGGGCTCTGGTCCAGGGATTGTCTGAACCAGTAATCTCAATGCTGAAGTCAGTCATTGATCGTTTTAATGCTCCCCCTAAATTCTCGATGGGGTTTAAGTCCGTAGTTTAAGGTGGCCACTCCATTACTTGAAACTCCTGAGTCGATGGCCACAACTTCGTCAGTATGTTTGTGGTTGTTATCTTATTAAAAAAACGGCGTCTGCAGTTGTTTTTCCGCATTCTTCTATATATCCAAATCAGCTGAGGCTCAAAATTCCTGCATAATACCTTACATGAGCCCCTCCATCCTCTCCAAGAAGTCAACGCAATTTGCTACCATACAACCCCACACCATGGTACTACCCCCGCCAAATTTTTTTGGGAGTACGGTTATTGATGTTAAAGATTTATTTGATCGTTGCCATGCCCAAACCATACCATCAGAACCTAATTTGTTGATCTTCGTTTCGTCTGGCTAAATGACACGGGCCCTACATTTCTTCTGTAAAATTTCTGTGCTTTTTGGCAAATATTAGGCGTAAAGATATGTAGCGGGCTGTCAGAATGGGTTTTTTCGCTTTCACTCTCTTCCATATAATCCTTCTTGTTGCAACGTTGACAGAATAGGATCAGCGCTAACTCTCAAGTTATTCATTCTCTGAAGAGCATACTAAATCTATATAGCATTGTCGAATTCACCAGAGGAAATTCATCCAATTAATCTGCATTTTAAGACTTCAGAAATTTTTTCGGCGATCCTCAGCAATTTTTTCTTACTTCTTGTCCGGCTATTTCTTTTGGCTTTAATTTTAGTTGTCACTCCAATAGAACAATTAAGTTTTTCTGCTATTTTTGGACACGAGTTAATATTTTTAAGACTCCGATAGTTTCCTTCTTTACTGTTTTCGACGAAGTTCGCATTTTACAATAAATTGGAAATGGCAAACAAAACTCTTGACTATTTTACTGACCACTTTTCCACTTTTTAAAGAAGCTGTTAAACAACTTCTTATATGTATCTGTAACGTGTAGGGGTGATAAATTTGACTCAAATGTGAAAGAATTCAGGCAAACCTAATCAATATACTTACCAAGAAAATCTCTCAAATTCTTTCATAAGGTCCTTTTTCCTTCCTGTTAAAATAAACTCAGTATTTTTCTAACGACATTGGTTTTAATTATGTGTTATGATTCTCCATGGATTACTGAATAAGTAATATGTAGAATTAATATTTTTTGCATTAAAAGTTTTCAATTTGGGGCCTGGTATAAACAACTAGTGGATTGATGTGAACTACATTTTCAGTCACTGTATATATTTCGCCTCTAAAGGTTAATAAGAAGATACTATCATTATACTCATTTGCTACTGCATTACGCTTAATGGTCAGTACAATATGTAGATACATAAGAAAGCGTTGCTTTAATAAGAAAATCAAATATGCATATGATAATGATCCACGTATACAAAAATAATGAAAATATCAAGATTATATAATTTTGTATGGACAATATTTATTTAAATAATGATAATTTTATTTCAAATATTTATTTATATATGGAACTTTTAATATTAATGCAAAATTATCATTTGAGTTATTTAAATAAATGAAGTAATGAAGTCTTATTTACTTAAGTTAAAAATAAATTGACTTTTCCTTTGAATCCTGAATTCAGGATTGAATAAATGGGCTTTCTGTTTCTGGATAAGATTTATTTTCGTCTACAATACTTGTCGCTGAAATATTTCGAAATTAAAAGGTCTACGATAACAAATCTGTAAACATGTAGACAAACATTTTTAAAAATATATCATAGCTCTGCAGAGCAATACATCCTCTCGCTTCCGATCTTTCCTGTCAGAGAATCTGAAATGCAGTAGAATGAAACGAATAGCGCCGCGTAAAAAAGCGAAGAATTTCGTTTTTCATTTTGACGCATGGTATCTGACTCGAAAGTGCTATTATGGAGGTACCCAATTTCCCGGAAACTTGTGTAGCTCTTGTTTTAAGCCAGTTTACAAATAGTGGAAACTGGATGAATTGCTTCAGTCCAATGCGTCGCTTTTTTCTTGGTGCATAAAACGGTTTTACTCAGATAAATGAAGCTCTAAGCCTTGGCAAAAGCGAACCAAGAACTAAAAGCGAAAAAAAATCTTGATCTATGAGGATTGTAAATAGCTAGTTTCTATCGAAGTTGTTTCAGTTTGTGTTCAATTTCTTTCTGAATGGTATTGACCGAATTGTTTTCCGTTATCTGTTACAATTAGGGAAGAAACTCATCGCTGATAAGTCGAATTGGACCAATTTAAACGTTTGGTCAGACCTAAGATTATCATAGTTTTATAAAAATGGTCTTTCTGCTCATATTATTGGTTTCTGAGGATATAATTGCATTCTGCGATTGATATTATTCTATGAATTATTACAATTATTGCATGATGATTTCGAAAACTGAAGAATTTCCTGTTATTACTTTCTTATTAATAAATAAGATAATTAGATTAGATAACTACATAATGGAAAAAAAATAGTTAGGATAATAGATGTGGGAAGATGTGGATATTATTTTATCACTTCCACTTTTTCAAAATTACTTCAGTAACTTTCTCACACATTTATTATATTCGTTTTATGTCACTTTCTAAGTACAAATAAATTCCTTTACATAATTTATGTGCATGCATATATTTCGTGTTAATAATTTTGTTTCATGTAACCGTATTACTCGCATTTGAAGGAGAGGGTTGGGCTTCGTGAGACATAAAACTCTTTAGCCAATCAGCGGCCTGAGCCAATCAATTCAAACACGCTATAATTATCAAAAGAAATGCAGATTATTTACTCAGATAAAATGTCTAGAAACTTCCTAACTGTTTGGCAAGTGTTTAAAATCGTGACTTTTTCGTAGCTCGACATTGGTGTTGGCGTCAATCGTAAGTATTTCTAGATTTGTGTGTAAGGTATAGTTGATATTAGGCCTGTGGGTGACCGAAAATTATAGGCACAATGTCGACTTTTTCCATATGCCACATGTCTTTGATTTCGTTATTGATGTCTTGATATTTGGCGATACTGGCGGTACGTGTGGTCTGTATGTTATTTGTAGTAGAAATTGCTATATTTGTAATGCTTGTTGTTTCGTTAGTTTACTTAATTAGAGTTTTGTTCAGCCGGTTACATGGTGTCGTCTTGTCAGTTATTTTTACCTTCTCCTAGTACAACTTACGTGTTTCATTCTCTTAGTGACCTCTTCCATCACACTTACACGTAGTAGGGCGAAACAGGCACAGAGGATTTGACCTTAAGCTCACCACGTTGGTCAGACATGTTAGTAAGCTAAACCTACAATTTAAAGAGAAAGCCGAACCTCGGCCTCAACAGCTGTGAAATGTCATTTTAGGATCCGGTGCACTGGGTGGCCATTCTCATAGCTGCTGAAAATTCAGCTCAATTCGACAATTTCAGCACCCTCCATGTGTCTAATGTATAAATATCATTTTGTACAGTTAAAATTTCCTAGTTTACAAGCAATGTTTATAAATGTAGGTTCAACTGTTGAAAACTTGGCGCAGTATAGCCCAGATGCTCTTGCGCCATAAAAAATCCAAACAAACAAACAATCAAATGTTTAAAAGGGAGTGTCTACCATTAAATTCAAGTGAGAGCAAACTTTATAATAAATTTTTGCTTTCCTTTTTAATCTTTATACATTTTCCTGTAAATTATATTTGCCATCAATTATTTGTGTATTATAATTTTCCTCATAAACGATAATGAATATTTTAATTGGTAAAATTTTAAGCATTTTCCCTCTTCGATAGAGCAACAAATTTTATAATTGTATTGGTTTTAGTTCATAGCTCCAACCTTATCAAATGTTACATTTTGAAAATGAAATCTTTCCGGAATATCTCCTGCGTTCCATTTCACTTTTCAGATTTTTAACTCTCTTTTCCAGAGACTTGTATACTATATAGGAGGCATATGCTATATTGATGCCGACGTTATTTTTATCAAAAAAAAGTCAGAATGGAGCGAACCAGATACTGCGAATATCCAGGGTATAAATAAAAAAAAAGGTGTTTTCCTTTCGGCAATGAAGGCTCCAATCTTCCGTTAAATACTTTTTCGTGGTTCCACATACAGGAAGTTTCGGTGAAAGAAATGCCAATAAAATTGGGGAAACGTTTCTTTGCAAGATGCCAGATAGCTGTCAGAAGAGGAAATCAAAACGAATTTGGAGCCCTTTGCTCCGACCAATGATAAAAGAAACGGATTTCGCCTGCAGATCCTTTTTCCTAAACGAGGAGTTTGGTGGAACTGGATTCGGTATAGGGATTGATGGTGAAATTTAGAAGGGTGATTCGTCTATCCAAAGAAGGGTTGTCTATTAAGGTATCGGACTTCTTACTATTCGGGAACTATGTCAAAACAACTCGGGAAATTTGAAAGCCGAATATTCCTTGATCTAATCCCACATGGGAAATACGAAGAAAAAGATTCAAATTTTCATCATACTTATAATTATCTACTTTTAACAGAATTATAAATTCTACTATTCTACTACTACTACTATTCTAATATTCTACTCTCTATTCATAATTATAGCTTCCATAGAAACAGAATTATAGCTTCTATAGAAACAGAATTATAGCTTCTATAGAAACAAAATTATAGATTCTATAGAAACAGAATTACAGACTTCTATAGAAACAGAATTATGATTCTATAGAAACAAATTATTGATTCTATAGAAACAGAATTAATTCTATAGAAACAGAATTATATATTCTATAGAAACAGAATTATAGCTTCTATAGAAACAGAATTATAGCTTCTATAGAAACAGAATTATAGCTTCTATAAATTCTATAAAAACATAATTATAGATTCTATGGAAACATAATTATAGATTCTATGGAAACAGAATTATAGCTTCTATAGAAACAAAATTATAGCTTCTATAGAAGCAGAATTATAGCTTCTATAGAAGCAGAATTATAGCTTCTATAGAAACAGAATTATCTCTCCTATAGAAGCAGAATTATAACTTCTATAGAAGCAGAATTATGGCTTCTATAGAAACAAAATTATAGCTTCTATAGAAACAAAATTATAGCTTCTATAGAAACAGAATTATAGCTTCTATAGAAACAGAATTATAGCTTCTATAGAAACAGAATTATAGCTTCTATAAATTCTATAAAAACATAATTATAGATTCTATGGAAACATAATTATAGATTCTATGGAAACAGAATTATAGCTTCTATAGAAACAAAATTATAGCTTCTATAGAAGCAGAATTATAGCTTCTATAGAAACAGAATTCTCTCTCCTATAGAAGCAGAATTATAGCTTCTATAGAAACAGAATTATATATTCTATAGGAATAAACAATGAAATGCATATTGAGAACAGTTTAATACAGCACGTAATAAATGCGTCAATGTAGGGCTTTGTAAACCTGTTTGCGAAACGTGGAATAAGTATGGTGAAGGTCGTTATTATAAACAGCCAATATGAAGCGAACGTACGATCTATCGTATCAGATATATATATGATTTAAATAGATGCACTTACATACCCCTGTTTGTATCATCACTCTATATACTATACAAAAGTCACTCTATCCGTGGTTTCCTCCCTCCCTCCCGACATTTTTGTATATTGACTATAATTTTTCGGCTTTATTTAGGAATTGCTTTATCGATAATTATATACAACCTATAACAATTGTTGATAGAGTATAGAAATAGTATAAAATATAATACTAATTTTGCAAATAAGAGAAAAACACTTTTAATTTTTAGACAACAAATTTTTAGATGACATTATTAGAAAACTAATTATATTGGCCATACTTTAGAATATGAGTAATTGAAATGCTAAAAAAAATTAAGTTGCCATGGAAATTTGGGTATTTTTCTGCAGGTTAGCAGGACGCCACTTACGGTTTTTTTTTTCTACTGAAAACCGATGGCTTGTACTTAGTCGTAACTTTAAGATGTTTTTGTCGTCTAAAAACTCGTAAATTTTCGATCTACGTTTTAAAGGTTAGAAAACTTCAATCGATGTTTTATGGGTTTGAAAAGAGGTAGAAGTATGTTTAGAAAGTTTTAAGTACGATGGTTTCGCGATCATATTTACTTGTCACCATTTGTTTCGAAGAGGAATTACCAAATAGCACACTCACTTCTTCTCTAACGTATGCGAGTAGTTTAATACGCATCACATAACACCTGAATTAGTGGATGCCTAATGAAGACTTAACGCCTACACCCATAGGAGTAGAGTTATACAGGGTGTTCCGAAAACACTGTATCAAATGTATGTAGCCGTGATCCTTGTGCAAAATTGACCATAATGGACCTTTACATGTGGGTCGGAAACGGATGTCCAGGTTTTATATGCAAAAATAAATAAATAAATAATCTGGAAATGTTGGCCGAGCAAGCGGCACTGTGTTTCTAGGAGAGGAAGGGTCATAATCCAAGAGATGAGGTTGAATTTCCATTTGGAGATCAGAGTCCAGGGCTAAATGCAGCGCCCAACACCGAAGAGAAAACGGAGGACAGCTTGAAGAACAGAGCACATGTCTGTGTGGAAGTGTGAATCCCATAAAGGTCCTTAAAATCCGGCGGAACAGGAAGACCAAGTTGTGAGCATGTTTGAAAGAGTTCTCCTCTCAAGAGTGGGTTAGCATGGCAGTGTACGAAGAGATGTTCTGTAGTTTCAACCATACCTTCAGTGCGTTGAAGTCAAAGTGGCGATTGTGATTTTCCAGTACGGAATAGCAAATCGATGGTATAAAAGATTCCATGCCTATGTATGTGAAATCTTATATAGATATTGCGTGGAACTGTAATTGGTAAGAAGAATGGCTTTCTAATAACAGGAAAAGATGCTCGATGATATCCCATTATTGATTAAAAGAATGTTGAAATTTTTTTGCATTCAGAGAAGACTTAGCTTTGCCAATAAAGCCAGAAAGACTGTCTATGAGAAGTTGGTATTATGCACAGATGATTACTACGCAATGCACTGCGAGCGAAATGATCAGCCACATCGTTGTCAGGTGACCTCTATGTCCTGGGATCCAGCAAAATATTAAAAGTTTCTGGGCGAGAGCGCATTTTTTGGGAGATGTTCAATAAGTCCAGAATAATAGGGTTGCAAATCCATTGATGAGGGTTTGAAAGGAAACCCAACAAGGCGGCTTGTGAGTCGCAGAAAATAACAGGTTCTGTTGAACCAAAATTCAGGACCAATTTAGCAGCTTCAAAAAGACCAATTAATTCTGCATCAGTTGAAGGGAAGCACTGTTATAGTTGAAATTTGAGAATAAGCTTGCTTGATGGGACGAAGACAGCAGCTCCTCCTATATTTTTAGATGCATCATATGATCCATCGGTGAAGACTTTTTGATTTTGGAGATTCAAATTCTGAATAGCGTCGCAGGGTGTGGCCCGAAGAACCTGAGGGCTCACTACATGTCGATTCGGCACATTTTTTATATATGGTATAACTTGAGGCCGAACCAGCAGCCAATATGGTGTTAAAATCGGTATTGATTGATAGAAAATCACAGAGAGTTGTGGAGAATTCTTGCATAAGGTGAAAAATTCAGAGGAGTCAAGTCTGGAATGGAGACGTGCGTGGATTCTGTGATGAGGAGTGAAGTATATCAATTTTATTAGAAATAGAGTAAGGCGGTTTTTTTTGCTGATCCACAATGGGCAGGATGTCAGATTCAGTTCTCAAAGAGTCCAGGTGCGTGAATCTGGGGACTCAGTAGCAGATACAAAACGCTTTTGACTGGATTAACTCCAAAGAAGCGGCGATGGTTTTTCCACAAAACGAAAATACTGGTGACTCATACATAATTTTTGAGAGAACAAGGGATCCATAGAGCTGTAATAATCTCTGTGGAGATGCGCCCCATGTTTTTCCCGCAAGGTATCTGAGCATGTTGATTCGGTTGATTGTGAAATCTGTGATGTTGTCAATATGACTTTTCCAATTACGACGGTTATCAAATATAATTCCTATGAAACGATGTTGTTTAACATTATTAATAATGTTATTGTCAATAGTGACAGAGATTCTATTGATAAGGGTAGTGCTTCTGGATATGGGTAGAACAACTGTTTTATTATGGGAAATGGACAGCTCAGCTACCAGGTCTTTCAGAAAGTGTTGAGGACATTAGCTGCCTCTTGTAATTTACTCCGAAGACTTTGTATGTCTCATGATGAGCACCATATGGCAAGGTCATCCGCAAAGATAGAAACGTTGACTTCCTGAGAAAAATATGATGGGAGATCAGCCAAAAGAATGTTGAATAACAGAGGACCCAATACCCCACCTTGAGTCGGACCCCCGTTCTGGGGGTGACTGTAAAGGAGAAGGAATTACCAAGTTGAACCTGGATGTGACGGTTGGAAAAGTATGAATTAATAAATGCCAGTGCATTGCCACATATCCCAATAGAAGTAAGCTTTTGCAGAATGGCAGAGTGCGAAGTGAAGTCAAAAGCCGATTTTAGATCCAGAAAAAGGATTGCTGAGTGTAGTCCGAGATTTTTATTTCTATAAAGTGAGGATGCTAGATCGATAAGATTCCATTCTGTAGATCGATTTCGACGAAAACCAATCGTACAATCAGGAAGAATATGATTAACATCTAAGAAGTATTGAAGTCTGTCGTTCAGCATTCTTTCAAGAATCTTAATTGTGCAGGATGAGAAAGATATGAATGAATATCCAGGGTTTTATGACTATAAACAAATATCAAAGCATAATCGGATGAAAAAAAAAGCATTCCCAAACTGGACGTATTTATCCAATACACAGCATCTGGGCTGTATTATAAAAAAAAAGGATAGCTTATTCGCTGTGCATATGTGGCATGTGGGAGTTAACAATTTCGAGCCAATGAAAATTGTGTTTGAAAGTTTGGCCTTTAATTTCCCAACTTTTGCGGTCACCAATTTTTGGCGAGAATGGCGAACTTTTGGCTGTAAATCATGAGCGAAAATTAAAGAATTTTCAAAGCATAAAAGTTTATGATTGGCAGGTGGAGGGCATTGACGGATCTAGTATGAATCCTAGAGGTGGGGAGGGTGGCGATTTGTATGGAAGTATGCAAAATAATTTGAACCCTCTTAACTGCTTAATCATTTTCTTAAAGTCGCTTCAAAAATTGCATATTTTTTTATTACATATTTCAAATCTACATGTATTTGAGAGTTAAAATATGTAGCACATTTTTGTAAACAAGATTTTTTTAATATAAATTTCGTGCATAAGAACAGGCTTTCATAAAAATCAATTTTAAGAGTAATCATATAAAGACAAAAATTCTGAAAATAAAACTTGATTAAATTACGATTTAGGAAGTGTTCAAGTATTACGTAAGCAATATTTTGGCCATTTCAATCCCCCCTCCCTCCGGGTAAGCAAAAATTAACATTGACCAACATAGGAAAATAAGACAAACGGCAACCCCTCACTCCCCCAAAGGTGCTTACGTAATACTTGGTATTCCCTTACTTTATAGAATACAAATATAAAGCATGTATACTAATGAAAACCACTCGCTGAACGTTTCCTACAAGCCATATTCTGAATACAAAAACCGATAACAAAGGGAGCGCTTGCAAAATCAGTTAGTGAACTCTATGCAAATACGAAAATTTAGGCGAAGATAACGCCATTTGTTGACCAAAGCACGACTCAAAGTCTAATGCATTATAGACAGTTAAACGGGGGGAAAAGCGGGATGCGCTTTTGAATAGACGGAAAAATTGCATACCCGCGAAAATCGCGGGATGAAAAATTTTGTTACTTTCATGTTGCCCGTGGAAATAGCGGGATAAGCAGTCAGAGGGTTAAACTATAAGGGAGGGAGAAGGCGTCCCAGCAGCGCAGTTGGTAAGGCGTCCGTATACGGATCTTGTTAACGCATGCTGGGCGGAGGGTTTGTTCCTTTTAGTACTGGGCGCCCTTGGCCGCACGGGGCTCCTGTGTAATTCACTTTTCCCTCCCCTATCACCTACCCTGCCCTTCGTAGCAAAAATTGGAACAGTCCTTAGGCAAACTTCCTTAATCGGTGTTGCGAGGTTTGAAAATTTGATTTTTCAAACTAAACTTCTTATTTTGAACCAAGAGAGTTTCCACGGACCTAGGGGGCATCCCGGTGTTCATAGAGCTCCACCGGGAAAAATTGGAAGTTGCAGCCCTACGTAGGAACCTTGAAATCTTTATCTATGAAATACGCCAATTATCAGACCAAATCGCCAATTTCGGAAATAACAAAAAATGCCAACACACCTCAAAACCAATTTAGCGCCGAATTTCAAATTTAAAGTAAGGCTCATTTTTGGTTTGAAGGCGCCATTGGTTATTAGAGACCCCACCTCTCAAATCTAAAAGTATGCATAACTCCGTGGGTATTCATTTCCGACCCCCCCCCCCATGTAAAGGGCCATTATGGTCCATTTTGCACAAGGATCACGGCTATATACTTTTGACTCGATGTTTTTGGAACACCCTGTATAGGCACGAGCCCCCAATAATTTGAAATAAATTAAAATTTTACATATATTGCAATGTATAAATGTACATAATGTGTGCTTGTGCCACCCTCCCAATAATTTTGCAAACTCTGCATTGATGCCCACACCTCTCTGACTTAATATTGTTAGACTCATGAGAAGCTGCCTAAATATTAAAAGAGTTGAATCGGTATAATACAAAAAAAAATTTATCTTGTAATCCATGTTGTTTCTGCCCTAAAAAAAATCGATTTAGGCGAAACACTCTACAGCACTGTCAAGAACTACAGTCAATAACAAAAGCGAAAACAAAATGGCGGACGTCAGAATGTTTCTCACGAGATAGTGTTTCCTTGTTACGATTTTTAACTACCGTGTTGCCTCAATTACGATAATTTCGTTTCCGGTTCAAATGGCGTCTTACTAACAGAAAAGTTCCGAAATTTGTCACCCACATTTTACTATACACATTTTACTGTGGCTGTTTGTCCCATCTATATTCTGAGGTTAGTTATTACTCTCCTTTTCTAATATCGGAGTAATATCCAGTTTTCTAACATTTCAGATCAAAATGTCCTGATTTGAGCCGGTAAAAACATGCGCTCCAAATTTAATTTCCATGGTTCATTCTCCATTTATCTTCACTTTAAAAAGCGCCTTTAAAATTAAAAACTAATTTTTTTTTCCTAGCTTCGGAACCAAATATTATATCTTATCATCAAACTGTATGTGTATTCTTCTAAGCACAAAAGTTCTCTTCGTATATACATAGTTTTACCTGGTAAAGTGACCATCTGAACAAAGTGACCACTTAGGACAGAAATGGTAGGAACTTAGTCAGTCCTATACTAAATTCTCTCGTGTATGGTGACCGCCTGTCTGAGATGACCATTGTAGTCCAGTCCCAAAGATGGTCACTTTAGGCAAGTTCTACTCCATATTAACATTACAGCGTTACAGTAAAAGTTTACTGAAAGCCTGTACTACAAACTAATGTTAATGGAAATCTTCCCTTTTTATATTTTGGTTGGCTTTTCATAAAACATGACCCTCCATGCACTCTCTCTCTCTCTCTCTCTCTCTCTTTTCCTGCAGCATATTATAAGCATAGGAATATTGCAAAGCAGATTAAATGTAGTGCTAATAATTTTGAGTGCAGTAGCCTCCTGGGATTCTGGTGGAGATCTTTAAATTAAAAACAGTTTTGAAAAGCAGATGGTGGGTCTTCCTAGTCTTGATTTTACAGGTGGGGAACGCAGATGTGACGATGATGGATGAGGTGGCGTTTAACTGTTCTCACTTTGAGATTCGATCACCATCGCCAAACTAACTATCAGTCTATCGTTGGCGGTAATTAATGGACGAACCATTAGCGGATTAGCCATCTGCTGATCACCGGCCAATGCCACGTGATCAATTCTCAGTCAACTGCGCATTAACCTGCAGCGAACCGACAGTCGAGATGCTAAACGTTAACAGATAGACCGTGCACAAGCTGTTATAAAAACGAATATAAAACAATCAAAATCCAATATTTTAATAATGTCTGGGTCAGGGGTTGGGAACCTTTTCATGTTGGAAGGCAGCATTAGGTTAGTTAAAGTCAAAAAAAAAAGCCGCATTCAAGACATTTCAATTAGATACAGGGGCGTAGTAATTAAAAAATTATGGGGAGCTCAAGTAGTTTTTGAAAAGATCATGTGATCTGACGTTCTCTATTAGTGAGGGAAAATTTGGGAAGGGCAGCAACCAAAGTCAGCTCTGTATTCCCACTATAGGTTTGGTTGAACGGAACAATATATTTTGATAACCAATGGGACTTGATCCAGTGATTTCCTACGCCTCTGATTTTATATATATATGGCCTGCAAAAGGGTTGCTGGTATCTAACTGGAAGGAGACCCACACGCTGAACGTATGTGACGATGTGTGGAACCGGCCAGGCCAGTAACCTAGTGTCCTACCCCGCCTTCAAGTGGTGCAGGCTGAGCTTTCTATTTATGTGGCAAATTAATATTTGCTACACGGATAGAAAGGCGGAAGGGGAGGGCTAATTCACCAACCCGTCTAGCCAGCGTGGTGAAATTATGGCTAATTCCTCCATTATGTTGACACACCAGAAACCATGGCCCCTAGTCTCCAGGTGCTGGAG
>QLNU02015003.1:165699733-165722271 GCA_006491805.2 Dysdera silvatica
AATTCTCCCTGTATACAAGCAAGCAAATATGTCTTGTGGAGATACCCAACGGCAAAACTTTAAAGAAAGGTTGTAGGATTGTGATCGTATCGGTAGATGGTCTCACTTTAAATTCCCACTGGTTGACCAGCAGTGAAGTGAATTCAGTGGTATTTATTATTTGTGACGTTTTATTTTCCACATGCATACATTATTTTTTTAAAAGCGTTTTACATTGTTTTTAGTATGTCGCATTCGCAGACAACGTTGAACTCCCCTTTTCCTTCGCCATCGGTCCCCGCAAGATGTGAAGTCAACAAAGTCTGCTGAATTGCTGATTCCATCGAAAACACACTCCTCCTCTTCAAACTTGGAAGCAGATACTATAGAAAGAAAACTTCCCCAGCAATGGTAAGTTGAATTTCCGTGGATGTACTACCGATCGTTAATTGGTAATACATCGGGGATCGAAATTAACTTTTTAAATCAGGTGCACAAATGCACCCAAGTCTTACGACTTACGTGCATAAAATACTAGTTATGTGTATTAACTAACAGAATAGAAAGTAAACCTCAACATTAAAAACAGGTAAAATGTAAGTGTCCCTGTTCTTGAAAAACATCAAGAGCCATAGTTTTGAATAGTTAGGTGCACTGCGTGCACCCAAATTAAAAATTTATGTGCACGGATAAAATTTCATGTGTACAGTGCACCCACTAATTTCGAACCCTGTAATACATGTTGTTCAATGATACATATGATAATTTTAAATTGTGTCTACCAGATTTGTTTTTTCGACCATCGTTTAGTAACCAGGTAGGTGGTCTTTTTGGACCACCAATATTTCCTTCGCTGGCTCAAACCCTAATTATAGGCATGTGAAATCCAGAAAAAAAAGTACAATTTTATGATTGTGTGCAGTTACAAAAACTATTACTAATCAAGCTAGAAATGAGATAGATGAAATAAAAATAATGTTGTAGATTATAAGCTTTCATATGATATCCAACATGAGTAGTTTTAGGTAGCTTGGGATTTCAAGTTCGTGCCATGAACTCTTTGACCTTGAATTTCTCAAAAAGTGCTATTTTTAAAATTATGAAAAAATCATACATAAACTTGCCTATCTTAGCATCATTTCTGAGAAGTTTCATCTTGGGATCATATTTTGGTTATTTTTTAATAAAAAATTACGTTAAGGAAAACCATCTGCATAAATGGGAATTTTTAATTTTAATCCACAATTATTAATTCTGTTGGGAAATAACCACTATCATTATTATAAGTTAAGAACAGTGTTATTATACAAGTAGAGACATAGCCAGAGGGCAGTTCTGGGGGTTGTAACCCCACCCATCGCAATGAAACTATGTATTTAACATGGGAATATATGACTTGTAGCGCTGTAATCCCTCCCATTAAGCTTATAACCCCCCCCATGAACTTTCTGCCTATTCCACTATATACAAGTATGTTAGAAGATTAAATTAGTTCACCCAGTAAAAAGAGGTGGAAGAACAGTGTTCAAGAAACCATAGAAATTCTCCTTTAAGACTATAAACAGATGGCAATGATTTGTAAGTTATTGATATTATATCTGTGAGTTATTACCTCAACGATCTGTAAGCAAGACGCTGAGTTATTACCCAGGTGCAGTTCTGAGTATTTTATGTTGAAGCCTTATAAATTGTTGCATGTAAAGTGACAATTCAACAGCTAGCATTCAGTTTTGCCTTAACTGGCATAGAGTGAACGTACACTGCATAGTCTGCATTAAAATTTTTACATCATTATTCTCTATGTGTGTAATTGTCAGTTTCCACCATGGCTGAAACGTAAAGTCTAGAATTACCACACTTTTTTGTTGTAACCTTTTTAACAAGGAAGGGCACAAAAATATTTAAAAAAAAAATCTAAGGCCTGTTGCAAAATGGATGTGTGATTTATGGGACATCTTTGAAAAGGATATGAAAATATGTAATGATTGTAGGAAATAAATGAATCTGGAAAAAATTAAAACAGAAGACAGCTTAGTAGTAATTAGTATGCCAGGCCCTAGTCACGCAGATAAAGACTTTGAAGATATAGATGTTAGTTTAGATTACCTTAATAAATCTCTTAGCGGCCTTGAAGAGTCACCTATTGTTTAGAAAAGATTACATACACCATCATACTGTGATAAAAAATTAAGCAAAATAAAAAAGATGTTTAACACACAAAGTATTGACAAGAACAAGTAAGGATGTACATGATATTGGGGAAAATAATTCAGATTGTGAAATGCTTAATCAGCTAATAGAAAAGTTTAAAGGAAGAAATCTAAGTGTCAGTGAAAATTTCAAATTTAAAAATTCTGACTCTGGTGGACACCCAGATGTCTCGCTGGCCGCACTTATTACCTTTGTACAGAAGAAATGGACTTGGCAACCACAGCTCTTAAGAGTTACCTTGTAGGGGATCATTGAAGTTAATAATATAGAAAAAAAGGGGAGTGAGGTAGCACCAACTTATAAAAAGGCATGATTTTACATAAATTGACAAGTTAACGTTTATTTGAAGATGTAATTTCTTAAGATACACAAACTTTGGTCTCATCATCCATCACCCCATCAACTGAGTAAATTGTTTTACCTTATTTGCATGATACTGTGATAGCACTAGTTTTTACTACAAGAAACTTTTTAAAGTAATTAATAATTGGCGGATTAAAATTATAAATTTCCATTTACACAGATGGTTTTCTATATATTTATTTTTTAACAATTGGTGATAATAAAAATTTTTTTTTTAAAGTCAATTCCTTCAATGCGCTGCTCAAATAAAAGGGAAGAAAGGGAAAAATTGCGAAAAGCAATTTTGGCGACATTTGGCTGTAATTGGCGGCAAGCATTAATCGCCAAATACACCAAAGGAAAGCAAAAAAAAAATCATTTAAATTTAATTAATGAATTAATATTTGAAAAAACTGTATTAACATCAAGTGTCATCCACTACAAGTTTAAAAAAATTTATTTGAACTTGATTGGATGGATAGAAAGTATTTTATTAACGATTGAAAATTTGAACAAGATATATAAATATATATATATATAATGGACGATCCCTTGCTTCTGAAGCAAAACTTCAGGAATTGGAAGAAGAACTTGACAAGATCAAATGGGACATTGTAGGACTCAGTGAAGTTAGAAGAAAAGGTGAAGAGTTGGTGGAACTTAAAAGTGGACATTTGTTTTATTATAGAGGAACGGAAACTGGAAGAACAAGTGGTGTTGGCTTCTTAATCAACAAAAGAATTAAAGACTACCTTCTTGAAGTCGAAAGCACGTCAGATCGAGCAGCGAGGCTCGTTGTTCAACTAACCCAGCGATACCAACTTCAAATAGTACAGGTATATGCACCAACATCAAGCCATACCGACGAAGAGGTTGAAGAATTTTATGAAGAAATCAAAGAGTTACACACCAAAGGGAAACAACATATCAAGCTCATCATGGGGGATTTCAATGCAAGAATTGGACAACAGGAACAAGGAGAGACATCGGTTGGTAAATACGGATATGGGGAAAGGAATGAACGTGGCGATCAACTCATCGAATTTGCAGAAGCTGAAAATCTTAGCATCATGAATTCATTTTTTAAGAAGAAACCGCAAAGAAAATGGACATGGAAACACCCAAATGGGGGAACTAGTGAAATTGACTATATCCTGGCAAACAAGAAATCAATTATTGAAGATTGCAGTGTACTGAACAGATTTAATACTGGAAGTGATCATCGAATGGTGAGATGTAAAGTGCACTTAAATACTAAATTAGAACGACAGAAGCTCATTAGGAAACAAGTAAGTAAGAGGGTGGATTTAAAGAAATTAAAAGAAAATACCGAGGCATTCAAGTTGGAATTAAAAAATCGCTTTTCTGCACTGGAAGGACTTATTGATGAAAGTGATATCTCAGAAGCAAATGAAAACATTGTTAAGACAATAGTTGAAACTGCTGGGGAAATTGGTGGTGTAACCTGTAAAAAGCACAATAGCAAATTATCTGAGAAGACGAAACAGCTCATGAAAAGGCGAAGAGATATGAAGGTGGACAATCAAAATACCAGTTCCAGGATTGAGTACATAGAACTTTGTAAAACTCTGCGCAAAAGCATGAAAGAAGACATAAGAAAATTCAACTGTGAATTGTTTTGTTTGTTTGTTTTGTTTGAGCCGGTTTTTCGCGCGTGCATACCTGACTATACTGCGCCAAAATTGTGAGTTAGTAAGGAAGGCCATTGAAAATAACAAGAGCCTTAGGGTTGTTAAAGGAAGTTTATCTGTTGGGAAGAAACACATCATTGCATTAAAAGGAGAGGATGGCACCGTAACAAGAAATAGGGAAGAAATACTTAGAAGAGTTGAAGAATTCTACAAAAATCTATACGAAAGTAACAGTGGATTAAACGAAGACATTGAAATAGTCGAAGGAACAGCTCCTAAAATCTTAAAAGAAGAAGTTTCATTTGCAATAAAAAGTATGAAGAAAGGAAGAGCCCCTGGTGATGATGGTATTACATTAGATATCCTAAAAGAAGCTGGAGAATATGTAGAAGACATACTTGCAAAATTCTTTACCAAATGTCTTAACAGCGGTAACATACCAAACCAATGGGATTCTGCAACAGTAATTCTTTTGCATAAAAAAGGTGATAAAGAGGATTTGAAAAATTACCGACCAATTAGCTTGTTACCTGCTATTTATAAAATCTTCACAAAAGTGCTAACACATCGCCTGCAGAAAAAATTAGATGCAGCTCAACCAAGAGAACAAGCTGGATTTCGAAGTGGATTCAGTACAGTGGACCATATTCAAGTATTAAGAGAATTAATTGAAAGAACACATGAATATGAACTTCCATTGTGTGTGGCATTTATTGACTATGAGAAGGCCTTTGACTCTATTAAAACATCAGCAGTCATCAACTCTTTAAGATCAACAGACATTGAGGATGTGTACATTGACATGGTGAAACGTGTGTATAAAAATGCAAGTGCAAAATTTCGGTTACATAAAGATACCGAAGCTATCAAAATTGGTAAAGGTGTGAGGCAGGGAGATACCATTTCTCCAAAACTTTTTACTTCAGCTTTACAGATGATTTTTCAGCAGATAAATTGGAATAACAAGGGAATAAAAATAAATGGTGAATATTTAAATCATTTGCGGTTTGCTGATGACATTGTTATTTTTTCAACGAACCCATTAGAACTCCAAGACATGGTACAGGAGCTCTCAACTAGAAGTAAAGAAGTTGGACTCAAGATGAACCTACAAAAAACTAAGATCATGTTCAATAATTTCGTAGAGGAAACAAAAATACAAGTTGACAACATTGAGCTAGAAATTGCTGATTCATATATTTACCTTGGCCAGCTGATTTCAATGGATGGCAACATTATGAAAGAACTCAACAGACGTATTAAACTTGGCTGGAGTGCATTTGGAAGAAACAGTTTTATCCTGAAGGGGAAATTGCCTTTGTGTCTAAAAAGAAAGGTCTTCAACCAGTGTGTATTGCCAGTCCTCTCTTATGGATCAGAGACATGGAGTCTAACAGTTGGAGCAATACGAAAGTTACAGACAACGCAAAGGAGCATGGAGAGGTGCATGCTTGGAATAACTAGGAGAGATCGAAAAAGAAACACTTGGGTGAGAGAGCAAACTAGAGTAGAGGACATCATTGTTAAAGTAAAAGGGCTGAAATGGCGATGGGCTGGGCATATTGCAAGAAGAACTGATCAACGATGGACAACAGAAATTCTGAACTGGATTCCAAGAGACCACCGAAGACCTAGAAAACGTCCTCAAACTAGATGGGTGGATGAAATAAGAAAACAGGTTGGGGTGACGTGGAAGCGAATTGCTCAGGATAGACTTGTGTGGAAAGCATTTGGAGAGACCTTCATCCAGCAGTGGATAGATAATGGTTGAATATGATGATGATGATATATATATATATATATATATATATATATAATAGCTCCTAAAGTCGGAAAAGAATTAGTAGCATTTGCAATAAAAAATATGAACAAAGGAAGAGCCCCTGATGATGATGGTGTTACATTAGATATGCTAAAAGAAGCTGGAGAACATGTAGAAAATATACTTGCAAATGTCTTAACAGTTGTAACATACCAAACCAATGGGATTCTGCAACCATGCTTCTTTTGCATAAAAGGGGGAGGGGTAAAGAAGATTTTAAAAATTACCGAGCAATTAGCTTATTACCTGTTATTTGTCAAATCTTCCCAAAAGTATTAACACATCACCTGCAGAAAAAAATAAATGCAGCTCAACCAAAAGAACAAGCTGGATTTCGAAGTGTATTCAATACACTAAACCATATTCAAGTATTAAGAGAATTGATTGAAGGAACACATGAATATTAACTTCCATTGTGTATGGCATTTGTTGACTATGAGAAGGCCTTTAATTCTATTAGAACGTCAGCAGTCATCAACTCTTTAAGATCAGGAGAAGTCGAGGATGTGTACATTGACATGGTGAAACGTGTGTATAAAAATGCAAGTGCAAAATTTCGGTTACAAAAAGATACCAAAACTATCAAAATTGGTAAAGGTGTGAGGCAGGGAGATACCATTTCCCCAATACTTTTTACTTCTGCTTTACAGATGGTTTTTCAGCTGATAAATTGGAATAACAAGGGAATAAAAATAAATGGTGAATATTTAAATCATCTGTTGACATTCTTCTGATGACATTCTTCTTTTTCAACGAACCCATCAAAATTCCAAGACATAGTACACCAGCTCTCAATTAAAAGTAAAGAAGTTGGACTCAAGATGACCTACAAAAAACTAAGATCATGTTCAATAATTTCGTAGAGGAATCAAAAACACAAGTTGACAACATTGAGCTAAAAATTGCTGATTCATATATTTTATATATATATATAGCAGAACCCAGATTATCCTAACTACGCCTAACCTAAATGGCCTGTCGAACTGTATCTATTATTTTAGTAGATACTCGTTCAATGCTTTCGGTAAAAGTATTCATATTCGCTTTCTAATGTATAGGCTATTCCGGCCTTAAAGGAGAAACCTATACAAATGGTAAGTATTAGACATATAAAAAGATAGATGTATCTTTTTTATATATGTCTGTTATATACAAAGATTTCGGACTACTTACAGAACAGTTAATATTTTAATTAACGCATACATATACTTTGTGGCATTCTTATCTATCAATATAGTTAAATGGTAAATTGTATTTTACATTGAGCTATTATTACCCTTCACAAGAAAAAACAATTTATCATCTAATATTATCACATTATCCGCTATGATAAGAAAAATTTTCCGCCTTTAATATCAATATATTTGTTTAGTAATATGCAATTAAACATATTTTTTGGATAAATATTTTAATTTCTTTGCACCTTTACTCCAAAAATTAAATTTTTGAATTGTCTTTACTACGCTTCTTCTATCTTTTGTATTTTAAATACATTCTTTTAAGGTAATAATAAAATAAAAATAAATAAATAAAAAATAAGATGAACTAAATTATACTTGTGAAAATAAAATGATTTGAGTTGCAAAATTCAAATTCATCCGAAAGGCCGCATTTGCAAGCCTAAAAGGTCACATGCAGCTTTAAGGCCGCAGGTTCTCCACCCTTTATCCGGGGGTCATTTAAAAACATAAATTGTAAATCCTCTTTTTGTTTCTCTGACCCACACGAGCCTTCGAAGATAATAAAATTGGCCCTTCATTCTGGCTTCACTCAAATCAACGATCTTCGGATTGCATGTCAACGACTCTCACCTCTGGCAAATACAACTTGTTTGTTTGTGCTTTTAGGACACTGGGACAGAAAAGGTCATGATATAGTAGGACCTATAGCTTTCTGAAGAATCCAAGCAAACCAAACTCCGGGCTACGATGGGTAGAAAAACGGCAAACAACTACCATACCACTGGGACTAACCCAGGCTAATGGCAAGATAAATGAATGCGTTACCTCTGCACACCCCACCGCAGGGTACAGGACCTACACTGGGCACCTATAGGTAGAGGATCTACCTAGGGGACCAACTTCCGGACTACATTGAGCAGTTAGTCGGTTAGCAGTCAGTCAGTCAGCAGTTAGTGTTTTTCCTCGTTCACTGTTGGGGATCGAACGAAGATAAACGCCTTCTAGGCGAACGCGTTACATCAGCGCCACCGCACGGCCACAAACATAACTACAAATAATAGATCATGCAAGGCTTTACTTAGTGACTTAAATATTAAAGCATTAGAACGGAAACCCAAAGATTTTTACTTCGCATCCTGTAACGGAGAACCAAAAATCTTTACTTCGAATCCTGGAACATTGACTCAAAGATCTTCACTTCGAACCCTGAAACAGAGACCCAAAGATCTTTACTTCGAATCTTGGAACCGAGACCCAAAGATCCTTACTTCGAATCCTGGAACGGAGACCCCAAAGATCTTTACTTCGAATCCCAGAACGGAGACCCAAAGACTTTTACTTCGAATCCAGTCTAAGCGTTTAGCCAATTTTCGTTTCTTCTTTGTATCTCATGAACCAGAATAAATAAATAAAAAATTATAATTATGTTAATTTATTTCATCCAGAATTCTCTCTCTCTCTCCCTCCCCCTCTTCCTCTTCTTAATCAAGAACAATTTCCCTTCTGAACGAAAGACATGTTGTTATAAATATGTGTGTAGTATTTAAAGACACCGTTTTACAGAATCTAAAGAAAATTTTTAATGGTTTCCTACCTCGACTAAGCATTCAATTAAGTCATAAAACATCACATAAATATTATCATTAATGGGTAGACGATCGAACACAAATCAAGAATCAAACCAATTGGCAATATCACTTAGTTTTATTTAAGCAAGTTCTTGAGGTACAGCTAGCTAAATTTCATCAACAGTCGTATAATTTCTAGTAAGATTTTCTTCAAAGGGACGTTTCGGGTTATCACTGAGTGAAATCCCTCCTTGAATTAAATGGCTGAAATGATTAAGAAATTCTCTTAGAACTATAAAAAATGACAATATCTAAACAAGTGTTAACTGTAGACTTAAAGTTAATCAAATTTCCTAACCTGGGCTCCCAGCTAATCAGGTAATCAGTAATCCATAGCTAATCAGGTAAGGGTTAAACCGTCCACTCAATCTAGCCATAGCAGCTCACAAGGGTCACTTGTAATTACACTACATGTTTTCTCAACGTAAAAAACAGTTACACGTATTTAAAAACTTACTCAATACACTTTAACCTCAACCGTGCTACAACTCAAGGTTAGTCAAGATTTTTAAAATACATATTAATTAAATAACTTCAACAATAACTAGGGATCGACGATAGTATCGGCGCCGATACCTCGGTTTTTTCGTGGTATCGGTACCTTTACATTTTAAAAGTATCTGCAAGTATCTGTTCCAAGAATATCAGTATAGTTTTGCCGATACTTTTCAACCGATACTTAAGTTTTAACTCATAAAGAAGAAAAACTCTTCTTGCGGTTTTTCTTCTTCAAACAAGAACGTAAAAATTTACTTTCGATGGTTTAAAACTTGTTTTTATGCACAAAACAATAACAATCACAGTCACTTTCTCGCACACAAGGGTGCTGAGTGTTGAATCCTTGCTTCTTCCCTCTTCACCCCGCTCATTTGCGCCTGTGCGTTAAGAAAATGTTACTGTTGTATCAACTTGACACTGTATCAATCAGACCCGGTCTCCCCTACTTACCATTCTATGAACATCAACAACATTTCCGAACTTCTATATCGCTTCAATTCGTCGAACAGTTCAACGGATGCACGTCCACCTTGGTCGAGCGTTCAACATCTTTTAAGTGTATAAGTGATCACCACTTCTCCACAATGAAGCACATAAAAAGGTCCGTCAGCGTGGTTCTTTAAGACTTCTTTAGTCGACCGGTCATAAAAAAACTGTCTCACATTATTGCACGAAGTTCGGAAGGTTCACTTCCAACCAGGCAACCAACAATAGGCTCATAACGAAACGTTAACGAGGTTAACGAAACTTCATAAGAAGCCAAACAATAAACTCCTTCGGAGTACAAAAGAATTAGCGAAACCTCATACGAAGCCAAGCGGTTAACTCTTTCAGGCTACTGACGAGTTCAATAATAGCAGGGCTGTACTAGGTTATGGCAGGGATCAGCCTACCGATGATGACTATCGTCTGACACATGCCGGCGGCGAGCCAACAGCTCTAAAACTATTCAAGCCATTCACAGGTTCCGGCTCACACACTCACCCATACTACTGCTGCTACCATGACTTTATACGTCGGAATGACGTCACACCGACCATGAAACATTTAAAACTCAGTAAATTTATTTGCATTTCCCGACAGGTGTGTCTCGGAATGCCCAGTTGGATAATTGTTTCACTTATAATGAGAAAATACCGTAACACAATTCACCATGTGTCTTCCGTAATTTATTTTAGCTCCTTCACAAGGATTTTAATTGGCTTTTTTTTAGTGTAATTCCTTTAAGGTTGATTCGAGTTGCAATACCACTACTCCCACCAAAAATCCCCCCGACAGGTAAATCAATCTTCAAATAAAACAATATTCAATCGTTAAATCCTACTGAAATTTCAATTTGAGCCCAGTGAGAACAAGTGCAATCATTTTGTCAATATTTAATTGAAACACATTATATAATGCACGATGCCACATAGCTAATATTATCTTTTGAAAAAATTACACGCCTAACCTTCTTTGTTTTCGAATAATGCCTCCTCTATCATGGTGGAAATGCTTTCGCTGGCCTTTTATTTTTAAAATATCGTTAAAAATAGAAATTTATATCATTATTCTCCTTGACAAGAAGATTTTATGAATTATGAGTACCATGTAGATACCACCTTGGTTTTAAATGAAAGTAAACAGATGGATTACACTTCACTCACCAGCACTTTTGTATCTACGCATCTACCGTTGCGCATCCGCCATTAAAAATTTCCAGTTTTACCAATTTGCCATTTTTGAAATTCATTTCTTAGAGAGTAGAAAACTTCTTATTCTTGAAACAGATTCCAGAAATTGCCTATTTGAACCAGAAGTCTGTTTTATGAAGCAACCATACTTCTATGTTATCACGCAAAGTAAATTGTTTCTGCATCATTCGAAACAACCAAGACATTTTTCATTCCCAACTGCATTTACGATAGACAAAACTGTCCACATTTTTAACGAACTTCTACGAATTACATCCACATACGCTGAGTTTTATTCACCTATTCATAATTTTTAAAAATTGTTGAGTTAATTTGAACCTCAAAAACAGTAAGAAAGATTGCATTTGTAATTTCCACAGTAACAAATTTATTATAAATTGTTATTTTATAAATACAAATTGAAAAATTATAAAAATATTTAAAATTCCACTCTTCTTCCTTCTCTCAACCTTTGTATTCCTGGGGTTTCTTAAAATTGTCTGATGCAAATTATTGTATAAATTATTTTATTGCTCATGACAATTATAATCTCCCTTCAAATTGCATCACTTCAAACCAATTCCAAAGGCCCTTTACATCACCGCAGCTTCTGATAAAATATCTTTCATCTTCCTCTTTAAAACACATCCAGTTTCACTAAGTTCGTAAAGCATAGCCAATTTTTATCTATTTTTCCAAAAAATTACTTTTAATTACACATGAGTAACTTGTTATACTTCGAAAAAAACATCCTAAATATCTATATTTTTCTATTATGTATTTTATTATCGATTTTATATATTTTATTATCGATTTATTCCGTAAATTGTTTCTTAATTCGTAAGATTCAAAAAGGGAATGATCCTATCGTACCAGTTGTGTGAATTTTAATTAAAAGCCTACTCTCCCAACATTATGACCACCGATCTAAAAAAAAATATGCCACGTTATCCCGAAATTCCTGCTATACGAAGAAAAATCTTTCTTAGTAATAAGAAAGATTATAAACTGTTTTTACCTGAAAGAAATATTTTACAAAACGGCCCCATTTGAGTTAAATCTGAAACCTTTTTCACGGCTTACACCTATAACCTATTGGTCGTAGCATCGGAACTATAACGTGCAAGCCACGGATCTCCTGTCTGGGATTACAGAGCTGCCACCTTGGGCGGCCACCCTTCCCATTGCCCTCCTTGCAAAAGAACGAACGAAGCCACGGATCTTTATCTAGTCTAAAACGTATTTTTGTTTTATTCTTGTTGATCTTCCTCATACACAAGGGAGGTTCCTGGCCTTTTGACGAACGTTGATCTGTTTTTATAATTTTATAACTCTGTTAGTTAAAAATACTATGAGCGTATATTTTAGTAGTATTTGGTGTATTTCGTCTTATTGGTATATTTCCTAAATAATAAAATACCATGAATTTCATGCTTTGATGTGGAGGATGTACTTGAATTTTTGTTTCAGCTTGGCTTCATATTCAAGACGTATTTTGAAGCAAGTCTAGCGCAACAAGAATTCCACGTAGGCGGAAAATTTTTATACTATTGTTTAGGGGAAAAAAAAATCAGAGAAGAAATATTTGGATACTCGTACAATCCTTCAGCATGTTTAAAGAATTCCAATATTTTATATATTCGGATGACTGGGTTTGTTTTTGTTCCTTTTCGGGTTCGCAAACAAAGCGAAGCTATAATCACGAGAAAAAAGGAAGACTCGGAGACTTCTCGAGGACGCCCCGCCCTCGTCTGAAGCCTTGTTACAATATTGATTACTGATGACAAAATTGCATAAAATTCCTGAAACTAACTAAGGAAGTCATGTCATAACGCTTAGAGAACTTCCTTACTTTATTTTTACATATGCTGATGTAGCTTTCTCCAGATATCTCTTCTTAGATTTTCCAGGATATCTTAACCTTTAGCTTAGTGTTTCTATTAGAGGTGTGCCAATTCTTTACCAGCCAACTTTGTAAAGTTTTTAAAGTTTAGAAAAATAAATGCAACCAATGAAGTATTGCGCAAGGCTCTAGGCGGTTACCTGACTTGACTTACTCTAAAGCCGCCTCTGATTGTAATTCTAAAAGTATTTCATAAACAAATATTAGATACAATGCAATATTATTAAAACATATTCATAAACCATTTGGAAACGAAAAGAATCAATTCAGATGGATTATTAACATATGTTTTATAATTTTAAAACCAGAAAGTAATGAATTTTTTTATATTTAAGCAATGTGTTTATATTGCATTTTCAAAGTCTTGCCTATAGCTTCGAAGTATAAATTTGTTTATTATTGTAAATAATTTATATATAATAATAATTTATATACAGCATGCAATTTCGTTTGCTATATCATTTGCTGCAGTTTTAGAAATGGTATGGCGAATTACGAAAGTTTTAAATAAATGTTTGTTTTTAAGGTTTCGGGCGAAAATAATTTATTCTAGAAAAGATAAAAAGTGAAAAAGTAAGATAAAAAGTGCCAGAGAATGACTTTACATACAAAGGGTTAGACACTTGTAAAATAGCTAATGAAAAAAGTTTTTTCATTTGTTAATTTGCCAGTGTTTAACCTTTTGTGTGTAAACAATTCACCCTATTCCTATTCTTATTCTGTTCTTGGTGTGCCCGCCTCATTTTGAGTTTTTTAATTATCTTTTAAATAATCTCTCAGAAACTAAATTTATTTTACTATGTTCAAAGACTGAAAAGCTTAAAAGTATGATTAAACATTTTCGGACGAAAAGAATATAAAATTTAAATTACTTTGAAATTTATTATTTTCTTTCTTTTTCGTGAAAACTGTTGGACGGAGTGCGGGTTCCCTTTATTTTAATTGTTGAAGACATAGTTCAAATTCCTATTCAAATGAGACAGAAAGATTGAAAATGAAATGAAACTGAAACTGAACTGTTTTTACCTAAAATTTGTGCGAAAGAATTGTTATTATTCCCTTTATTACTTTAGTAATTACTGAAACTCGGTGCGTCTAGAATGCTACGAATATGAAAATAAAAGAAAAACATCACTGGAAATATATTTAGATGAAAACTATACACTTCAAATTAATGATATGCGAATAACAGTGTGAAGTATTTTTGTGCAAGTTTAAAAAAGACTTCGATTTTTCTAAAAGTTATTAAAAGTAATTAGAACAAAATGTTTTCCATAGCAATTTTAAGAATATATGAAAAATATATTGGTCTATCGTAAATATACATGGTGATCCAGCTAAAGGTGTACAAATTTCTGGGAGTGGCAAGATACGCAAAGACAAATAGGAATCGTTTAGTAATGCTAGGTCGAAAACATCGTCTGCATGTGCTGGTGTGCAGAAAAGACGAGAAATAGAAGAACAGCACTTACGTGATCAAAGTGTTTTTTTATTGCACAAAATACATTTGGCAAATACATTGAGATAAAAATGCATACAGAAAATGTTAAAGTTGCAACCATGAGCCACAACGCAAGCTTGATATCGTCGGCCCATGAAATTACGTACATTTTAGAAAATTTTTAGCGTATCTCGGACTTCAAAGCAGCTACGAAGATGCGTGCTAAGATGTCTTCATCATTCTCAACGTGGGTGTTGTGCACCAGTCCTTTGATGTCACCCTAGAAGAAGAAATAATCGAAGCACGCGTTATAGGTCCGGCGATCTTGCAGGCCAATGAACGAGACCACCACCCCCCGATCCACTGATGTCCAAATATCATGTTCAAGAGATGACAAACGCCACTGTTAAATTTGGGCGGGCAAATTAGGCGCCGTTGGGGCGGGAGCCCCATCATGCTGGAACCACATTAACGGCAAAGCGGCTGAAAGATTTGTTGTTCGTTAAATAGCTCTAACAAGACGTCCTCCGGAAATATCCGGTAACTATTTCTATTCAGACGAAAAGGCATGAAGTAAGGGCCAATTAAGTGGTAACTAAAGATAGCGTTTCCAACCCTGCGTTGCTACATAATTTTAATTTGTCTTCGTGCAACCTATCCTTCCCAAAAGTTTGCACACGTTTAGCTGAGTCACCCTGTATATTTTAGCGATCGCGTTTTAATCATAAGTTTCACAATTTAAAATAGAATATTATAAGAAAAAATTATGAGGCTAAACTAGTTTTATAATTACTCAAAATTGGAGGGTAATATTTTGATGTTACGGCCATAAAATTTAGAAGATTTTTTCCTTTTTATTATGGCATTATATTTCCTGAAAATAATGCCAATGACGGTAGAAATATGAGCGTAATTGAATAATGAATGCTTCATACCGATATCGCCAATTCTTCTAAAGCATAGCCAAACGCGCCAAATATTAGTATTAAAAAGCTTAGTTTTTATATAATTTTTTAAAATACTCTGAATGACCTTTCGTGTAATTTTATAATTTTATCCCTTAAATGCAATCACTCTCCGTGTTCAAATTGAATTAAAAAGTTCTTATCTTCATATACAGTGCGAATAAAAAATATCAAACTTCACTTAAAAAGTGCGATTTTTGGAATTTGAATATTAATAAATTTTTTTATTTTTCACATTCCCGTCCCCCCCTTTATATGATATTTAATTTACATTATGCAATTTTTTACAAGCTTTCAACTTTTTCTTTCAATCTTTAAGTTTTATTACTTGCTATATTGTTTACTATCTCTTAGCTTTCTTTACTAAAATTAGTTACGAACTTTCTGATGAGCACAGGCTGTCGCACGGGCGGGGCTGGTGGGGCCGTGGCCCAGCCTAATCATCGTGAAAGGTCACCAAAGGCTCTCCTCCAAGATGGTCATTAGAAATCATGCCTTCGCAATTTTTTTACATGTGCAAAAAAATTTGAAATGTGTACACTGTAAAAATGAAATAAAATATTTACTCGTTACATTATAAAACTCATATTTGGTAGCAAGGGGCGCCAAAATTACTTCGGCCCCGCCTAATCCGAAAGGCTGCGACCGCTTATGCTGATGAATATTACGACTTTATTATAATTATTATGGAGAAGTTTATTTCTATTCATGCGCTTGTTTTACCTCCTCTATTCAATAAAATATTTAAAACAGAACAAACAGCTCAACGCGACATTTGAGTCATACTGTTGTCACATTCTATCAACTTACCGACATTCGAATCAAACTCACTAAAGTTAAAAACTTCGCACCTATTACTTTAAAGCTAGACGAATATGGACAAGTAAGAATGAAGAAAAATACAGTCTATGATCTAAAACAAATAAGAAATAAGCTATGAAGTTAAAGTGAAATTATATAAATAATAAGAAAACTTTTTTCGAAAAGCAACAGTTATGACAAACTCATAAGGAAATATAATAATATTTTCTTTTACTAATCTTGCTATTGACTTGATCATTCTTACATAAAAGTTGTCGATGCAGAATGGATTTCAGCATGTCCATTGCCTTTGACTGTCGATCCGAAATCATCTCAAAAGATAATATTCGTGTCAACATAAGACTTGCTTTTATGTCTGATGATAAGAATGATCAGGCTGAACAAGTTGATAATCAACGTCCAGCTGTTTGCTTTCGGGATTGGCGGATGTCCAAGGTCTCTTCATCTTCCTCCTCCTCTGTCGTCAATGACCGCAACATCAATCTCCTTACTGATTAAGTCTGTTTTCGAAACCGTGTTCCGATAATTATTTGCTCTTCCATTCGATCCCAAGCCAGAAAATTGCTAGTTGAGTAGTATTCTCAGAAGATTTCTCTGATTATTTGCAAAGGAAAGGAGTATTGAAAGCTCAAGTAGAATTGAGTCATACCGTTCTAGCTGTGTCTTGCGTGCTTCCTATGGAAACCGCTAATTCTATTTTCAATAAAATATATGTCTACTTCTGTAACTGTTTGAGTTACCTGGGTCCTGTTTCTATCTTCTCTTTCTACTACTTTCTTTCCAGTTTCTTATTTAAAATTTTCAATTTTTGTCCTGTTTAAGATGCATAGGATTAAATTATAATATAGTTTTCGCACTTTCATTCAAGGTCTCATTGGGTATTTACCACTGCAGATAGATGGTCAAAATTTTGATAAATATGTGCTTTAAAATGTTTCAACATGTAAACGAAATAGGTGTTAATCGTCATCTAATAAATGTGTCCCTAATACGATCCTCTTGTTGTTGTTTTTTTGTATGTTTTTAATATTTCGATTATTTATCAGCTTTGTGTACTTGTTAGCAGCTATGAGCAATTCTACCAACTTTTTCCTCACACACCCACAAGAGTTTCATTTGATGTGAGTCACATCAATTACGGCAGCCCAACGACAGTATAGTGGTGGTTCATGGTAAATGGATTTCAAGATATGAATCCAACATGATAGCGAATGCTTGACGTCCTTCTGTTGGTCCGATTTTCGGGGTATGGTTTTCTTGGCGACTGAGGTTCAAACCGCTCTGGAAATCGTTGATCTGTGAGCCACATGACTTTAACTGTCCTTGCACCACAAAACGAAAAAGCACAAACAATTGAAACAAACTGAGGATGGTGCAATAAAAATATATTTATCCACATCGGGCCTGTAGCCAAGCCGGGGCCAGCAAGGCTTCACCCCAGTTGCCCCATCTAGGTAGGTTGGCGGGCAAGCAGGCAAACAGGCAGACAGACACAGACAAACAGACAGACAGACAGACAGACAGACAGACAGACAGACAGACAGACAGACAGACAGATCCCCTTGTGCCCCACATGTCTTGATCCAGTTGCCTCTTCATCCTGGCTACATGTCGAGTCCACATGCAGAAGCCGATGGAATCAGTGATACTATGATGGGCTCCTGAATAAAACGTCAAGCCCTCAAGTCCTCTAAAAATCAAGATATTCTTTACATTTTTCTAAACATTTAATCCACCCATTTAGACAGAAACCTAAAAATCGTTGGATCGGGCCCAAGCTGAGTTTATGGTCTGAGTTGGCCATAAACTCGACTTGATCCAACGATCTTTAGTCCTCCTTAAGTCCCATCTTAAGTCCTCCTCAGCCTTTTATGAATCATAACAGATTATAATTTAATTCCAAAAAGCATTGAGTACCAACAAGTAATTTCGTATGTGCATATTGGATCAAAAAAAAAGACGGAGTAAGCACTTATTTATTTTAATTCCTAGAGATTATGGTAACCTACGTCATATATATATTGAGTTCTCTAAAGACGGATTTTGTCCCCTCAGGGAAACACTACTTAATGTCCGGCTGCATTTCTGATATATCTTTCTTTTAAAAGGTTGCGAAACATTATCACGAAAACCGATGCCTATTCGGAGTATTTTTTATATTTTAAATATAGAGCATTGGTTAGCCACCCAATGACTGATAAGAGCGCAAGTTTATAGGGTATACGACCGTAGCCTAAATTTCTCAAAAGCACCAAAAAATTGAGCAGAGGAAAAAAATTTCCACAAAACCTAAGATATACAAGTAGCGTCTAAATAATCTTCTTACCCAGAGTGCTAGATTAACGTGCTTAAATAAAATTTTATAAATGTGCTTAAGCACATAAGATATCAAAGTGATTCGATGATGTATAACCACTTTTCTTGAGAAATTACCATAAATGTGTAAAGCAGAATTATGCTTTATCAAAATCTAGTATCTACTACAAATTAAGGTTTTCGTTTACATTTATCATTTACTTTAATAGTTTTAATGAACTTTTGTCTATAACTCTAAATGAATGATTTTGAAAATAATAATCTTACGTTTTTTCTCATTACTTATTTTTAAAAAATTGTGGAAGTTCCTTTTTATATTCCATGGTGTTAGATATTAAAACCCCAATATTCCTTACATTTACTTGCTTTATTTCTTTCCTGAAATCTAATCTACTTTATGTAAAATTCGGCGTCAATAAAATTTTTTTAAATTTTGCAAGGTCCACCAAACCTATTAAATTCGACATAATTCGTAATAAACTCACATAATTGAAGTATTATGGCTCGAGAAGTAAAGAGAAGATACCGCCGCTTGACGAAATAATAAAATGAAATGTGCAAGACAACGTAAAGCGGGTAAATACTTTATTAAAACCATGAGCCAAACTTTCGGCCGTTTAATGGGACAGCCGTCATCAGATGCAGAATGTTGCAGAATGAATGAATATCACATTCTGCATCTGATGATGGTTATCCCATTGAATAGCCGAAAACTCATGTTTTTAATAAGGTATTTACCCACTTTACATCGTTTTACATATTTCTTCGTATTAATATTATGGCTCTGTAGGCATTAGATCTAACCTGGAATGTGTATACGTCTTAAGGTATATCTTTTACATCAACTATCATTTTTGTAGATAATTAGAATTTGCTACCACCTACCTCTAGAAGTATTTCATATAGTATGTGACATGTTTTAATTCAATGTGACAGCTGTGACATATTTCAATTTAAATATTATTAAATTTAGTTTCTGGGTGATGTTCTAAAATTCCAAAATAACCTGATAAAAAATGCAAACTGTTTATTCATTTATTTTATATAAATCGAACACTACGCAGATTAAATCAAACAACAATGTCAATCAATCAACGTTTATTGGTGTGCATACAATTCATAATACATAGTGAAACGTTCGAAAGATGAATGAATGTTTATTCATTCATAGCAACATGTCGTGCCTTTAAAATATCTGTGTATCTAATCATGTCAGTTTCTTCAAAGTTGCAGTTACTGTTAATAAGAAGTAATTTATTTTTCAAATTTAAATGCATGAGCTTAAATTATTTTAATTGGATATATTTAACAGATTAAAAATTAGTAATATATATATATATATAGCAAAATTGTAGTATGATTGTGACATGTAGTACCTTCTAATGTAATATACATAACGAACAATACAGAGTTTCACCAGGAGATTCCATAACAAACAGTTATTTCGACACTGGCGTAAGGTTTAAAAACACGACGTTTCGGGACGTCGTGTTTTTAAACCTTACGCCAGTGTCGAAATATCTGCTTGTTATGTAATATACATAAATATACTACACTTAATTGTATATTAAATTAGACCAAGTTAAAGTAGTGAAATAATAGAACGCAAGGTAGAAAAACCAAGTAAATTAAAATAGTAGAAACATCTCAGAATAAAAAATGAAATTGTAGTAGTAAAAGGTGAAGAGGAGTAAAAGATTAAACAATACCAAGAATTTTGTTCTTCATCAGGGACCGCACAAAATCCCTGTTATTGGTTTGCTTTTTCTGACTACAATAATTGAGATTTGTGATCAATACTGAATGAACCAATATATATATATATATATATATATATATAACTTTAATAAATAAAAAGAAGTTAAATCTAATAGATATAGATAAATTTAAATATCACTCTAAAGCCAATGTCTGCCTGGAGTAAAGCCAATTAAATATTATAATAGGTAAGGTTAAAGTAGTATAAGACCATTTTCAGCATTACATAAAACGATTATGCTACAAGATATTCACAAAGCGAAAATACATTCATGTGTTGCAAAATGATTCATAAACAAACAATAAATATACTTACAATATTTTACATACAAAGCTTTATCGAAAACTATGAAACATTGCTACAATGCAGCTGGCAATGTAGTAAAATTGTAAAGGAATGAACCAAAAGTGTAATAAAGGATTTAAAGGAGGAGTGTAATAATAAATGAACTATGAGAAACCCATAGGACAGCACTTTTTCAAGAGAGACACTTGCCCCAATGAGTTCAGTATTGGATGTTTCTGTTCGAGTCCCAGCCAATGCTAAACTTAGGATCTCAAGTCTCTCGACATCCAATGACTCCACTCTAACATCCAATAAAGTCACAAAAAGCAGCAGCTGCTGATTTTTATGACTTAGATAAAAAGATTTACCCTAACAGAAATTAAAAAAGACTGAACACCGAGACAACGTATCCTTTTTAGACTTGAAAATTAGACATGGTACTGATGGTGTTTATGATACTGGACTCCATGACAAAAGATCTGTTTTCAAATTCAAAGTTGTGTCTCTGTCAAACCTTAAATCTTGTATTAGTATAAAAGTTCATCGAAACATTGTCATTTCACAAATTCTCAGTATTAATAGTATATGTAAAAAGTATAATAATTTTATTGGTTAAATTAACGGGCTCAAAAATATTCTTCTTGGAAATAATATACCACTACCTTTGATTCTAGACATTTTTAGTAAGTTTGAATGCACAGCAAGGCTGGTTTTGTGATTTGTATAAGTGATGACTTCTGCTGTCGAAGACGTATCACTTAATGCACTAAATACTTACTCTTGGAAATGGCAGCTTTTGTGGATGTAGTTCTGGAAACACTTTGTGTTTGTTTACATTTGGTCTTGTTATTTTTGGTTCTGGTTTGCGAAGTGTTCATTCTCACATTGAGAAAAAAAGTATAGTTATTTCTCTACGATTCTGGTCCGAATGTTTTTCTTACTGGATGTCAAGAGACTTAAGATCCTAAGTTTAGCATTGGCTAGGACTCAAACAGAAACATCCAATACTGAACTCATTAAGACAAGCGTCTCTCTTGAAAAAGTGCTATCCTATGGGTTTCTCATATATCATTTATTATTACACTCCTACTTTAAATTTTTTATTCCACTTTTGGGTTCATTTCTTTACAATTTTACTATATTGCCATTTGTATCCTAGCAATATTTCATAGTTTTCGAGAAAGGTTTGTATTTAAAATATTGTAAGTATATTTATTGTATCTTTATGATTTGTTTTACCTTATGTTAGGGTATTCTCCACTTTGTGAATATCTTGTAGCATAACTGTTTTATGTAATGCAGAAAATGGTCTTGTACTATTTTAACCTTACGCATCGTATAGATATATATATAAAAGCTATCGTATTGGAATAAAATATTTTTCCTTAAATAGCAAATTACACTTTGAATTTTTTTGTTACACGAACTTCTCTATTTTTTATAAGATGTTCAAATTACACTTAACCAAGGGCGCAAATAATGACAAATCTTAGGGGCCGTTGTGCTGATTCACGGGTTACAATGTAGAAAAATAGTTTCTGATAGAGATACGATAGTTCTACAGAGAAAATAGTTTATGATAGTGATAAGATACCTTCCGATAGAGATAAAGTAGGCGTTACCACATTTCTATGCCCTGCATCCCTTAGAAACAATTTTATTGCCTTCGACCCCATTATACAAAATTAATAACATATTTGAAATTAAGGAGTCTACTTTCTAATCAATAACCACATATAACACTGAGAGTAAACAAATTAAATTTAAAGAAGTTTTGACCATAAGGAAAACTCTCAAAAAAATAAAGAAAGTATGGGAAAAAATAATATGTATACATAATCCAAATACGATTATGTTTTTGACACACTATTTTTATAGTACTATTACTAGAATCTATGTTTTATATAATAGTATCTTTTACAAACCTTAAATACGAAAAAAAACGAACACCTTTCCTGAGCCCCAGTGGCCTAGCAGGTTAAGGCACTCCGATTCATGCAGAGGCTTCCCAGTTCGACTCCAAGCCAGGACCGAGGGCGGACCCATGATGTTATTATGGGG
>QLNU02015003.1:165725811-165749715 GCA_006491805.2 Dysdera silvatica
TTCATAATCGATTTTTTATGAATGTGTTATATATATAATGCAGATTATAAAATATACATCTTAGATGTTATCTACAAAATATTTTCCTTATTTAATCACAAAAACTTCATATGTATTTACATCATCAGATTAAAATAATCAACGTCCATCAGTAAGTTTGATTGAAATATAGGAAACTGGAAAGGTATGAAAAAGGAATAAAACTATTAAAAGGAACAGAAGAAAAGAAGGAAATTTATAAAGAATCAAAGAAGAATTAGAAGAATGAAAAGGATTAAGAAGAAGAAAGTTAAATATGAAGGCACAAAAGAGGCGAAATTAAATATAGATAAAGACAATAGAAAAGGAAATATGGAAGGTTGAATTAAAGGAGATATCTAGCGAAAAAGAAAGAAGCGAATGAAAAGCATAACAAAAAATACAAAAGGAAAAACCGCAAACGAAAAAAATTGAAAAATGAGAAAGGTGGAAATAGAGAAAAAGGTAAAATTAAAGAAAACGTAAGATTACTAAGGAAAGGTTAAATTAAGTAATACAAAGAAATACGTAAGAAATATAACAGGGGAATAAAATAATTATTTTCTTAATATAATTTAAAACATAGATTACTTAATAAACCTTGAATATTTTTTTATTCTTCCGGACAGTGCTGCAAAAATTGTGAATGACAGAGGCATCCTGTCGAGAGGAAATAACCATAAAGGGTCATATTAAATGGAACTTTGAGAATCGTGATGCTGCGCAATTCTGGTTTCTATAGCGTACGATACTCGAACAATAGTGAAAATCTCTCAACCTGACAACTTAGTCCTTCAAAACAAATGGTTCAGGATTTCTCCTGTTTTAGCCGCAAGATTAGTTGATAACGAATGACCTTCCTGATCATTGAGTCTAATATTCCTTGCGTCCGTTTGGCTCCTGAACTTTTCATTCACAGCAAAAAAATAATTAAATTTTTAAAACATTTAACTTTTTTAAATTTGAGTAACATTATAAAAAATGTGTTTTTAAATGAAGTATATTACTTCACTTAGCTTTCTGTAATACGCCAAATTATTTACCATAGAGTCAGTGGCGCAGCTGGATATTTTGCCACCCGAAGCGAGTGACTGTCATTGTCCCCTCCCCCCGCCAATGGGATAACAAATAAATTTTGTGTTTTAAAGGATAATTGCCGCCCCCCGAATTGTAGCGCCCGGGGTGCCCCCCACTTAGCTACGCTACTGCATAGAATATTGTCTAATAATTAGTCTACTCATATTTGTATCTTACATTTACACAAGCGTTACAATTTCACAAAAAGTAATTATTCCTTTAACAATTCCTCAACCATCTTTTAGAACCATTGCATTGGTTGGCCGCAGTGGGTCACAATTCCCTTAATTATAACGTTCGATAATTGACGTGGGTAAATTTAATAAATAAAATATTTTTATTTAATAATTATTCAACACTGTAAAACTGCATGCTAAATATTTTAGAATTATGCTGTCTGTAACTTCAAAATTAATACCTTTTTCTGTATTTAATACCTATGTATTGCAATACAGTCGTCCCTCACTATTTACGAGTTTGATATTCACAGAATAAAATTCGGGAGTAAATAACATTTACTCCTGAAGAAGAAGAATAATACTTTATTCCTTATTGTTGTATTCAGCAGGAGATCATAAAAAGGATTTGCTTGGGAAATGGAAAGAGATTAGCAGCGATGCTAGTAATGGGGCTCTCTTTCCGGTAGAAAAAGCAAGGAATTGCTCGTATTCTGCAAGAAATAACAAAAATATTGATTTGCGCGTATGTTCACATTGTTATTATGCGATTCACATTCGCTAAAGTATCACATTTACAAAGTTTATGAGCAGAGTCTTGACTCGAAGACTTGACAAGTGTAGGCTGAAGATTGGTCCAAAGTTGAATTCTTTGTGAGCTGCAGAGCAGGGTGGTTTTTTCTCGTAATCAAGACCGGAAAATTAATTTTGAGTTGGCAGCTGCAGGTGTACCATTAGAGGACATTTAAAATGAAAGGCAGACAAAAGAAAAATGGAAAAGGAAGAGCAGGGAGAGCAGAGGAGGGGGAAGAACTGAAAACTAAAAGGAAAGAGTGGGAAGGCAGAAGTAGCAGGCAGAGCATACTTGATTTAAGTACCAATCAAAGATTTTGGCTTTAAGGGTGAGAAAAGAGAGATTTAAATTCTTGGGGAACCGAATTCCAGATTTTAGAACCCGTAACGGAGACACTGTGTGTTTTATAGTTTGTGCGAGTCCGCGGTAGCCTGATATCGTCCTGGTGACGTGTATTGTAATCATGTGTCGTCTGTGAGATGGAGAAAGGTAAAACTAGGTCACCTTTAGTGACTTTGTATACAAGGTGGTTAGTAAAGTCCTTATACACGCAGATAACTGTCGAACGGAGAGAGTTATATGTATGAACGTGATGTATAGGTATAGTAAAGTGACTATGCGTTATAAGATGAGACTGCGTGCAGCGCCCCTAGCGGAAAAATTCAGAACTCAGAGTTGCTATCTCGAAAACTATTCAAGATACGGGGAAAAGTCAATTACAAAGTTGTTAAGCACCAGCTAGTTAGTACGAAACGATTTTTTTTTTTTTCACCACCTTAATAGGGCAAAAATCGTGATTTGTGAAGTTTAAGGGATACAGGACGCCCCTACGTGACAGCTTTCCCTTCGTACAGCTATGCATAGAGGGGAAGCTTCAGGTAGGGGCGATACTTTCATTGCACACACAATCTCGTCACAAAGCGCATGATATGCAAATGTGTACGCTACGTGATACGTTATCGGTAAGCATAAAATAGTGGCCAGGCAAGGAGTGTAAGACAGTGTGAGAAGTGAAACGGTGCGTTAAACGTCTGTAGTTATATATTATATGGCGAATTATTCCAACAACGAGTATTGCGAGATGGTGCTGTTATATGGGGAATGTGGTCGTAATGCAAGAAAAAGTGCACAACAATATGTCGTACGTTTTATTTTGGGACCCCATCCGACTGCAATGACCATCACTAATGTGGTTCGATGGATAAAAGAGACGTAGCTTTACACCTCGTCCCCGTTCAGGTCGCCACGCATGTGTAACAGGGAGTGCAACCAGAGAGGGTTTTAGCTTATGTTCTGATCCACACATGGGGCAGTTCAAGAGAAGTTGGTATGATGTGTGGCCTAACAGGCTGCCGTGTGCGGCAAATCTTGCAGCAAGTGGGAGCTCACCCCTACTATGGAATACTGCTGCAGTCACTAGTTCCAGGGGATGCTGAGCGACGTTTTTGTTGATGCAACTTTGTTATGAACACCTTAGATATGCAGCCGAATTTTTTAGCGAATGTCCTTTGAACGGACGAGTTAAAATTCACCGGCGCCAGGATGTTACGATAGTAAATAGACACAACGGACATTATTGGGCTCTCGAAAATCCTTTATGGAGACGACCAGTCCGACATCAGGTGCGGTGGTCTGTTAATATGTGATGCGGTATTTTAAACAGATTCATTGGACCTATGTACTACGAGGGCACATTAACGGGACGTCGATATTTGCAGCTGCTACATGGCGTACTATCGGATATTTTGCATGATGTTCCATTGAGTGAGCGGAGAACCATGTGGTTCCAACATAACGGCGTTCCTCCTCCTCCTCACCATTCAACAGAAGTACAACTATTATTATCCCAAACCTTCCGCCAACAGGTCATTGGCTAGGGTGGTAGTGTGAGCTGGCTGTGCACGGTCACCGGACCTTATCCCGTTGGACTTCTTCCTTTGGAGCTATTTCAAAAGACAGGTCTATCACACCTAACCGACGACTGTGGACAATGTCGGCAGTCGCATTACCAATGCCTGTACAAGCGTCACGTCTGCAATGCTACTGAATGTGCAAGAAGAAACGCTCTATAGGATACAAACGCGTATTGTGGCCGACGGTGGCCACACGTAATGAGCACACATAATGACACACAGTAGTACGCTGTTCACATTTGCCGAACCAAATACTCACATATTAGCGTTTGACGTGTTCTATTCCCGCAATTCATGTATCATTTCGTACTGCATCAGTGATGCTGGACAACTTTGGAATTAACTTTTTTTTTTCCGTTTCTTGAATAGTTTTCGAGATAGCAGATCTACGTTCTGAATTTTTCCGCTAAGTATGTAATGTCAACTGATGATGTTAGAATGGAAAATATAAATGTAAAAATGGCATGAAAATAAAATTTACATTTGTACGCTGCACGCAGTCTCACCTTGTAGCGCATAGTCACTTCACTACGTATACTACATGTACAAATGTACTTTTTCTCCAAAACAAATAAGCTCTAGTTTGAGCTGTAATTAATACGTGGGTGGCAAAAATTATAGTATAATAAATTCCCCCACGAAAACTCACAAAAATCTCGCCCCGGAGGCTTTCTTGTGTTGACCATATTTGGCAATTGTGTTATCCCTGCGGAGGGTAATAATACCTTAACACCTTTACATACGGAGAAAGAGAGCGTTGTTTCCTGTCCTCATTCGTCTAGCGGTCCAAGACACTCCGGGCTAAACGGAGGGACCCTGGTTCGAATCCAGGATGGGGAAAGCGTCTCTTTTTCTCCAAAATTACATAAGCTCTAGTTTGAGCTAATTAATACGTGGGTGGCAAAAATTATTGTATAATAAATTCCCCCACGAAAACTCACAAAATTCTCGCCCCGGAGGCTTTCTTGTGTTGACCATATTTGGCAATTGTGTTATCCCTGCGGAGGGTAATAATACCTTAACAATATTGCCCTGTAATTGCAACTGTTATGAACAAGAGTGCACATGAAATTATTTAGACCATTCCTTTGAGCAATTCGTCAATGTCCATATTGCTGATGAGATATTGAGATATATTGAGTATTGATGAGATAGCAGATGATGCGGAAAAACAATTAGTTGCACAACTTCTTGTCAAGAAATTTGACCTGCAAATTGATGAATCCACTTTACACGATAATGAGGCTCTTCTGATGGCATATTGTAGATTTATAAATGATGATCAGCTTCAAGAAGAAATCCTTTTTTGTCCAAAATCTGAAGACAGATGCTAGAGGTTAAACTATATTTCCAGAAGTTAAAAGTTATTTCATGGTAAACAATATTCCTCTACAAAATATAATGGCTTGTGCAACTTGTGGAGCTGCTTCGATGGTGGGTAGGTACAGAAGATTCATTGCTTATTTAAAAAAAGGCTGTACCTAATGTTTTTTGTTTACACTGTGTGGTACATCGTCAATATTTGGTGGCAAAAAATTTGGGCAGACGTTTATATGATTCCCTTGCTGTGGTTATAAAATCCATTAAACAAATAAAAGCAACTGCAAAGTTCGTTTCGACTTCGGGAAAAATGAAGGAAAATTAAAAATCTCTTATTGCATACAGAAGTCCGATGGCTATCTAAAGGGAATTGTCTCCCGCGTTTCGTTACATTTTGAGATATTATTGCTTGGGGACCAGTTAACTGCTGCTAAGTGCGACATATTTTATTCGTCAGACATATCGAAAAGTTTAATTGTTTTAATACACAGTTACAAAGAAAGACTACAATTTGATATCTTGCAAAGCAGCCATTTCTGCTTTTTCTTGTAAAACTCAAACCCTTCTGGAGTAATACTGGACGTCATGAATTAACGCAACTTCCTTCATTTGCTACTCTCGACATAGAATTGCAAGATGGTGAACTTTTTATATATATTGAGCATTTGAAGAATTTGTATAATTGCATGCAATTTCGGTTTAACGATGTGCTTCAGATGACTATCCCATACTAGATAGTAAATCCATTTGAGGTAGACGCAGCCGATGTAATACATTATACTACATTGCAAGCATTGTACGCCATTGTACTACAAGAAAATCTTATTGAATTGCAATATAATGTAATAGCCCAAGCTGTATTCAAAAGAAACAGACGGCATTTCTGGATAAGCAGTGAAATCGAAAATAATTTCCACAAATTTGGGAGATGGCAAAATTGTCTTTTATTAGATTTCCTTCTTCATATCTTGTTGAATGTGGATTTAGTAGAGTTACTCGTCTGCTATCAAAAACTCGTAACCATCTTGATATTGTGAGGAGAGATGATCTTCGATTGCATCTAACATAGCTGCAGCCAGATATACAAAATCTTGCTGATTCTCAGCAAGCGCAAGTATCTCGCTAAATCAAAGGACAATATTGTGGTATTCGATTATGAACTATTTTTATTATTAATATTCTCGTATAATGAAGTTATTGATAACGTGCATTATTTTGAAATGATATATTTATTTAAATTAAAAAGTACGTCGGGAGGAGCCACAATGGTGAATGAAGCTCAAACGGGTCCCTGACCATGAAAGGGTTGAGAACCACTGAGCTAACCGACAACTACGCTCATCCACACGCCGTTGTCCACGGCAGTTGGTCCTATCATCGATGGTTTTACCGGAATAGATGCACTAATAATAATACCCCCTCGAGGCAGTGGCTCGTAAAAATCCAAGTGCCTGCACCACTTTCGATACAAGGTGACCCAGTCTTCGAACCGAACAGTTTGCCCCAATCAAGTGCTATTTTATTTATTTTCACTTTCCCCTTCTCTTTCTCCATCTTGGCAACATCTATATTTACAACGATGTTGATTTGGATATTGCTTTTTTATTTTATATTATTTTCATCGCTGGTAAGTGTAGGTCCATGCGCAATATTTCAAAATGAGTGGCGCTTCTGATGAAAAGGTGAAGAGTTTTTAAGAAAACAAAATTTTCTTTTCTAAGAAACTTTACTTTAGAGCTTATATAAAATCCTTCAAATAATGTGAGATGCTTAACCTCTAAACTCTCTTCTTGTTCATTGCCTTAGACGGGAGTCTAAAATAATTATATTAATTGTTACAAAAAGTAAAGGATTTGAAATACTACCAAAAATTCATAATATTCCGATTACTGCACAGAACTAAGAACAAGCTGGTGATATATCTTTCTGCCCAGAAAAATATGTAGCGCAATGTGGTCCGTATATAAGATCGGTAGGATGATGGATCTTTGGAAATAAGATACAAAGTACCAGGGAAAATCATATACAAAATTTTAAATACTAATAAAATAGCAACTAAAAAGATCAACCAATCTTTCTGGCGCATCAGCAATAGTTTTTCATCAGGAGTAATCTTCGTTAACCTTTTATAACTTATATCTCATCTGTTTTTTCTCACCTTTTCTTCTTTTTTTTTTTCCTACCCCAAAAGTATCTGTGTGTTGACTTACCTTGAGTAAAAATATCACGCAGCAACCATTCCAAAACGCTGCTTAACGAGTGGGTGATCAAGGCTCCGAATAACTTTTAGCGGTTGCCTCGAGTCGTGCTTATTCATTATGTCATACTATAAAAAGAATTTTTTCACACGTTAACAGTATCAACTTTACACGGCAGTTGATTTTGAAAAAATTAAAATATTCTGGAAACATGATCTGGATAAAATATGCAAAATAAATTAATTGCCTGCTTGCTCGAATTAATGAGTTCTTTTCTAATTGAGGAAAACTTACAAACATTTCAAGTTCAGTAAAATCGTTAATTATCTTACACTAGGCACACTGTCAGCAGAAAAGTCCTGGATCATCACGGTTTGAAATGTACCTTTGAAGACTTCATCCTGCGTTGAATCAACAACAATGGTGGGTGGGATGATCGATTTACACAATTTTTAATTTTTGATGTTAATTTTGATTTATTGATTTAGACAACTTTTAATTTATACAACTTTTAATTTATGCAATTTTTAATTTATACAACTTTTAATTTATACAATTTTTAATTTGGACAATTTTTAATTTTACAATTTTTACATACAATTTAATTTGGACAATTTTTAATTTATACAACTTTTAATTTGTACAATTTTTAATTTATACAATTTTTAATTTATTTTGTAGTTTTCAGATTTAGAAAGACAAATTTATATTTAACATGGAAATAGTAAAACTATAAATGGTTATCACTTAGATATTTTCTCACAGCGTGATATTTTAGGTATTATTTTATGTGTGCATAATATGTTTTCATTTAAAAACATAAATCCTTCGAAATCATTCCAGTACTTTATAATGAACATTTAATTATTATATGTGTTATAATCAAGAACTAATTTCAATGCAAGCATGTTGAATATTTCATAGTTGTAAAAAAAGTACATTACGTTTTTATTTAATATTTAATACCGCTTTTACACGAGAAAATGAAGGAAGTAGTTAGTTTAAAATTATCGTCCGTGGCAATTTTTATTAGCGTAGTTATTCTAAAACGTGTGCGAATTGTCCCCTGATCCATAAAAGGAAAGAAAAATAATCGCCAAAAAAGCCATAAATAGCCTTCCTTGCGAAGCATATTTTCCAGAAGATCGAGACTTTAATTCACCAATCATATCCTCAGGTGTATAGGAATATGCTCAAAAAGTTATTAAAACGTCTTTCGCGTAAGTTGTATAAAAGTCTCGGTCGAACCTTGACTTCATAAATCATTAAGAAATGCTCCAAGAAATTGCTTTAATGCTCACGTGTGTGAAAGGATTATGCGCTTTATGTCGACTTTATGTCTTGTTATAATAAAAAAATGCGTTTTGATTATTTATAGTGGATTTAACGAGGGCTTCGAAAAACTCTTTCTCTTTTTATGGGTTTGATTTACGATTTTGATAGAGTGGATTTATTGGGCGGGCGAGCAGGCAGAAAACCTGGTTAGACTTTACGGACTGAAATAAGATAAGGTGCCATTTTCCTTGTCCTCATATTTTATCCATATCCCGAAAAATTTAATTTTTTTAAAAAAATCGAAGGTTTTATACCAGTTGTAATCTGAGAAAACTGTGCATGTTCCATCCTTGTAAAACTAATCACGCGCTTTAAACTACGTAAGAAACTGGGAAACGAATTCATTTCTTAACATCACTTTAAATTAGATTCTCAAAGTCAAATACTATATATTCTAACCATATTTCAGTCAGTTTTAAACCCAAAAATTTTAATAAACTTGTATTTCTCTTTTTCTTTTTTTTTTATTGTTTCTTTCCATAAATGTTCCTTCCCTCCTTCATACCTTCCTTCATTTCTTCCCTCCCTCTTCATTAAGTCCCTGGGAAAAGTTCACAAATTGTTCTCATTTGTCCCAGGTTTTTCTACACGTCTCATAATGTCTCTACATGTTTTTTATTTGTGTTTTACCGCTAAAGGATAGCGAACTTCATAGCGCGCCGAAACCTATAGCTTTCGAACAATCCAAACCATTTTTTTTCCTCTAAAGAATGAGCCCTAATTATTCCTAGCTAATAAAAAAAATTGCAACTTCTGATAATCTGTAAGCATCAAACAGGGGTCATTCACATATCCACCAAGCTCATTTCTATTTCGCCTCCGCAGCGGGCCGCATGTTTCTACTGAGCCGCCGGTCAACCGACCCCCCCCCCCAGGACCGTTGCGCCCTCATGGGCGATAGAACTTGTGCCCTGAACGCCCTCCGAAAATCCAAGGTATGCGCCCTTTGAGAAGACCCAGTCCGCCCCTGTTTCTATCTTTTCTTTAATTTCGTCATTTCTGACTCTTCTTGTGTTTCTTCATCTACTTCTCTTTCTCTTTCCTTTGTATTTCCAGTCTATTGCTTCTCCACAAATGTTGATCAGTTTTCTATGGATTTTTAACTCCAAATACGTCCATAGTTCTATACTAATTATCTTTTTATTTTTCCAGTATATTTGCAATATTGCGAGTAATAATGGTTGTTTATAAAGACTTGACTTCGTTCTGTTATTGCCTTGGTTATCTTACGCACCAGGACATGGTCCCATTTTAAACAATTCATGTCTTTTCCCTCTTTCTCTAAATCAGGGATTTACAGCCACGGAAGGAGGGGGGGAATTCTCTCGAGTACGGATTGTATGGTTTTATGAGAACGTGAGAATTGCTAACGCAAATTAATAAACACACTGATGATACTGATACCGATAGTCAAAGATCTTAAAAGTGGGGTGGATATCATTCTGAGATACAGTAAAAAGGATACATAGGCACAGAATGTCCAAAACTACTGCTATAGATAACCTCTTTTCCAAAATACAGAAAATATGCTTAATGTATCTTATCTGCAAAAAAAGACATTAAGGGTTAATATCAACATTGTAGAGAGTAATTTACAAAGTTAACTAGAGCTTGTATATTACATGTAACTTCGCTCGATTTATAACATTGCTGCTGACCTAGTGCTACATCAATTTGACACTTATAAAAGAGATGTGGTGCTGCTGCAAAACACGGCTCCTTGGCGTTTTTCTCTACGAACCGCTTCAAAGGTAGTTTTTCAAACTCTCCTTGATCTTCTGACGTCATATCTTTTGACTTCTTACATAATGCCTGTTTGTCTGTTCGCTCATAATATTGTAAGTAGTTTTGTTTTTTTGCAATTGCAATTGCAAGGTTTACGGATTCAAGAGGTTACTAAGCCAGAATTATCTACATCTATGCATTCTGAGAGGTGTAAGGGTGTCCCCCCTCCCCAAGGATTACTGGTTCAGAAAAGTGATGGATCAAAACAAGGCTTAAAAACAACATTCCATGAGTGTGGAGGTCGTTACGGCCATTGGCAACGGGTGCATGTTCTGCATTAACACCGGAGATAGCAATCGACTAATTAAAACTAATAATCTTATCTCCATCTACTATACAAAATAGTTATCCTTTTATATATGAAACCAATTTAAACATCAAAGCCGAATTTTTAAAATCTTAACTTAATAGCGCATCTCAAAGAACAAAAATTTGCTTACATAAAAACGCAAAATGCTTTGTAGTTGCTACAATAATTTTTATCGTAAGTAAACGCTTCTCGAACATAAAAATTACTTTATAAAGTAATAGAATAAAAGAAATTTTGAAACGAGTCTGTCATGTTTTAAAACTCTAAAAAACTCTTCTTTCACTTTCCTTTTTTTATACATTTTTTTATTCCTATACATTTTCTAAGACAGCAAATTCCTAACTTACCTTTATTGAAATTCTTTGATAAATAAATAAATAAATAAATAAGAAAGCAGATTTTTATTTTATATCAGAAATTTTTTACGCAGAATGGTTTTCAAAATGTATAAAAATCAGATAATATCGTGCGTCCATCATACTACGTCGAGAAAGAAAAACAGAATAACGTTAATTAAACTTTACTTCATCGTTACATTAAAAAACACATGAATTTTTGTAAAAATTTCGTTTCGTGGAAGTTTCACTGTCTATCACTGTTTAGTTAAAAATACATACGGCTCAATTTAAAAATCAAATGACTAGTAATGAAAAGCTCGAATGTAGGCATCAACTGCATATTGAATTATTTGATTTTCTCCCACCATCTGAATACTTATGTAGCAGTTATTCTGATTTGTATGCATGCGTAATTGTGACGTGCTATACTACGGGACAACAGTGTAACCAATATAAAAGTGCAAACGATTATGGGCCTAGCGTCTTCTGGTTTCCAGTTCCCAACATTCTTATAGCTAGCCTCACCAATGTCCAAGCAAGTGGCTCGGCGTTTTGTATTCTTTAATAAATTTTTTGTTATGAATTTATGTTGTTAATTTTATATTTTGTTAATCAATAAATGTTGAAGTTTATGTGGAAACGATTTGTCATTTGAGAGTTACAAATCTGATGACGCAACCGCTTATGACATGGAATACATTCAACCCTGCAACTGACCATGCGACATAAATCCCCATACTTAAAAATTATTGTTTATTCAGAGTAAAATAAATCGAAAGACATCGAATTACAAAAATTGTGTAATAGATCTCAATATTTTTAACTATAAATACTATTACTATGACTATAATCTTTCGCATTTCTGACCTCTTGTCCTTGCATCAGAGCAGTGTTTCTCAAAGTGTGGTCCTCGGACCACTGGTGGTCCGTGGGGGGGGGCTTATCAAGTGGTCTGTAGGATCATCACCAAATTTCAGAAAAAAAAATTAACTAGAAATGGGATTTAAGGAATCCTCATAAATATTACTTGTAACGAACCTTACCTTTCGGGGTTTCGTTAAAGATTTGAATACTCTGGATACGAACCACACTGTCCACGTTGCTTATTATTATTTAATTTAATTAAAAATGTAATTTTCATTGTAAATTTGACAAAATAAGATCGTAACTTATACTCTCCTTATCAAATAGTGTTACTCTAAAAATTATTTTGTTTCAGGTGGGTTTGGTAACCAACCGATATTTTAAGAACAATGGTCAGTAATTTTCTGCCAAAAGCTAGTGCTTTAAAAAAAAGCAAGCTTAAAATTTACAACAAAAATAGTTAAAATTAAATACAAATTATATTTCAAGGTTTGAATAAATCTCTCCTGCCGAAGCTCTTATATACGTATATAAGCCTGCCAATAAATCACGGGTTACTTTGTTTATGTCTTTTCTTGGAAGAGGCGGGGGGAGAGGGATCAGTATTGTGGTGGCTAAGTAGTGCTTAATATTATTAACCATACGTTGGCAAACTTAATTTCAGGCAATATATTTTTTAATGAGGGGAGAAACATCCCCCCGTTGATCCGCGATAAATACAGGACTGCTTAAAATGGTCCGTGAGTGACCAAAGTTTGAGAAATACTGCATTAGAGGATAATGGTTTTTCCCTTTCAGTTTGGAGGTACTCAGTATGTTCCATTTCGTACGCTTTATTGTGTTTAGGAATAATTTTATTGTTCTCCTAATGGTGCAAGTCACCGTTGAGCAAGAAACTTTTTTATGCAAATTGAGATTTGTTCGTGAAGCTAAAATGATTTCCAGTGTTAATATTGAAGACTAAATAATAGCACATGCGAAAATTCTATTTCAGTTGATGAAGTGAAAAGCAGTTCTCGAAACTTTGCTAAATATTTTCTGATACCGTTAATTAGTTTTATTTATTTTATTGTTTTTCTATTGCCTTCTACTTACTTTCATTTCTATGCCTTTCTCTTTCTAACTTCTTAGGAAAATAAAGTGTGTGTGTGTGTTTATAAACATATAATTAAAATTTTCAATATAGTAATACCACCGAATCATAAAAATATGACGCTTATATTTAAATAATTAAATTATGACGCATAAAAAATGACAACGCCTCCCTTATTCATAAACTCTGTAAATGCGATTTGTCTTATGCTTAGTAGCATATCAATAGATTGAACTGCATATACATGTGCAGCGTCAAGACCGTGACCAAGATTTCATTTCAGGGAGAATTCAGAAATTTTTACAGCATGTATTGATACAATCACAGCATGCAAGGCCGTAGCCAAGTCCCATTAAAAATTTAGTTTCGGGGGGGGGGTCCGGTCCTTAAAATATCCCCCTCTGGTTACGGGCATGTTGCAGCGTTTTCAGTTTCGTTTCTATGTGCATACGTGCTTAGCTATGTTTAAGTATGCTTTCCAATTTTTTTGGGGGGTTGTAAACAATATTTAAAAATATTTTGCTATGTTATGTACTGTACAGGGTTTGTCCCAGAAGTTCCCGGAATGATTTTTTGTAGTTGGCAACGCTGGCTGACGGGGCGGAGAAGTTGGTGGGGGATCTGAGCTTGGAAACGAGACCGGTATCAGTCGCCTGCGGGCAGTTGTTGAGGCAGGGTCACGCTCCGCGCAGAGGTATCTACTGCACCCTCGTCGATCAAAAAATGGACCAGTTTTTGGAGCAGCGTTATGCAATCAAATTTTGTGTGAAACTGGGTAAAAACGGGGCGGAGACACTCGAAATGCTTCGGAAAGCCTACGGTGACGGGGCGATGAAAAAAAGCCAAACTTTCATGTGGCACAAGCGGTTCCGGGAAGGTCGGGAGTCCGTCAACGACGACGACCGCTCTGGACGCCCGTCGACATCACAAACGGACGACTCGGTGCAAAAAGTGCGTCAAGTTTTGGACAATGACCGACGATTAAGTGTTCGGGTGATTGCAGAGGAGTGTGGAATACCCAAAACAATCGTTCATCGCATTTTAACGGAGGATCTTCAAATGAGGAAAGTCTGCTCGAAAATGGTGCCAAAAGTCCTGACGAGTGAGATGAAGGAGCAGCGTTTGTTGAAGTGCCAGGAATTGCATGAACGCTACGAAACGGACCCAGAATTTTTGGACAGAGTGATCACAGGGGACGAGACGTGGATTTTTCAGTACGATCCCGAATCAAAGCGCCAGAGCAGCGAGTGGCACACCAAGGAGTCTCCTCGCCCGAAAAAAGCAAGGATGAGCAAATCGCGAATCAAGGCAATGCTCATTGTGTTTTTTGACAGAAAAGGTGTAGTTCACAGTGAATTCGTGCCACAAGGACAAACAGTCAACAAGGAGTTTTACTGTGAAGTGCTCAAACGGTTGCGCAACAGGGTTCGACGCGTCCGAAACGAAATTCGCGACAATTGGATCTTGCACCATGACAACGCGTCAACCCACACCGCGCTCATTGTCTCCGAGTTGCTGGCCAAAATGGGTGTGGCAACGCTGCCCCAGCCGCCGTACAGCCCCGATCTGGCACCAGCGGATTTCTTTTTGTTCCCAAGGATCAAAAGAACCCTGAAAGGAACTCGGCATGGGACGCTGGAGGCGGTAAAAGCAGCCGCGACGACCTCACTGAAGGAGATTCCCGTTGACGACTTCCAGGGCGCCTTCAATGATTGGGTGAAGCGTTGGCAACGGTGCATCGAAGCAGGGGGAGAATACTTTGAAAAGTTCTGAAAAGATTGTAAACTGATATTGAATAAATGATTTTAAAAAAAATCATTTCGGGAACTTTTGGGACAAACCCTGTATTATATACTACATACTGTTTAATTAGCATGGCGCATGTTATATTGCATTAGTTATATTAGTGTTAACTGAATGAATTAACAACTGTGCGCACGACAAATAGTATCTCGTCTAATGGACACATAACATGCATAGTAGTTACTACGCATGTTGTGTGCTCCATTAGACACACAATATGTGTAGTAACTACTACGCATGTTGTGTACTCCATTAGACACACAATATGTGTAGTAACTACTACTACGCATGTTGTGTGCTCCATTAGACACACAACATGCGTAGTAGTTACTAAATATATTCCGCCTACTTAACCGATGTATACCACTCTAATTTTTAAATTATCAGTTGAGCAGCAGCACGGTGCTAACGTTGTTTGAACCAATAATCCTCTGTTTGATAGAAATCTGAAAATAAAAAAAAAGCGAATCAAAAAAAATATAACGAAAAGGACGAACAAGCTAATTAACGTTAATCGGAAATTACTTGAAACAATCGGTTAAAAGAATGATAAACAGTGGACAATGCTTCATTTTCAAATGCGGCACCAAATGCATGAAAAGCAAGTTTGCCGAATGCGAAAAAAAAATTACGTTTAAAAAATTTTCTTTGTCGGATCAGATGGAGTTTTAAACTCGATAAGTAAAGTACTCCTCTGTCTTAATCAACTTTGTTGAATCTACGTTTTTACTTAATTAATTGGATAGTTTGTGCTGGAGAAAAGAAATTTCCAAATCCAATTTACGCGAAATTTCACATTCATTGTTGGTTAATTGTTCAACTATTGTATTTTACGCTCTTCACTTAAACTCAAGTTTCTGTTGAATGGCGTGTTCTTTTTCCACTGTTTAATACTCAAGATTTTTATTCGGTTCGTCTTAAAATTAATTGATGCGAATTTTTAAGAAAATTTTTGCTCTGGCGGCAAATTTTCTAGTTATCAATAAACTTTTTTGATAAATGAATTATTCAAAAGTAGCTACTTATTTCCGTTTTATTACTATAAGCTCAGAACTATGTGGGCCCGTGGAGCCCGAGCCCCCCAATAACTTGAAATAAATTGCAATTTTACGTACGCTATAATATGTAGATGTACATAATATATGTTTGCCCCAATAATTTTATAAACTCTACGTTGATGTCTATTAAGCGCATTTTTGTGAATTCTTACTTATGTGTTTACTTATATAGGAATCTAATTTTATCCAGAAACTTTCTGGGGTTACCATAATGTCATTTCCTATATTCATAGAAGTCTCGCTTTGTACGTATCACCAGGGTAAATATTTTGGCATAATAATTTTGTCGCAAAAAGCACTATCTCGCCAAGGCATCCAAACAAGATTTACATGATTTCTTGAACTTCTTAAAAATAAACTTTGAAAATAATATAAACTTCGAACTAAGTAAGTTTTAAAAATTATGAAAAATTAAAAAACTTTACCTAATAGTATAAAAAAAAGTTTCTGTGGTATGCCACAGCTTTATCAATTATGTTTAACAAAATGCTTCAAAGCTTTTTTGGAATAGAAGACAAAAATTTACAAAAAATATAAAGAAGCAGAGTAGGAAATAAATGCGAAGAATGAGCTTGGCCAACCTCGACATTCCAGAGAGAGAAGGAGAGAGTGGGCAGGTGGTGATTTGGGAAGGGCTGCCAACCTGGAGGGTCCAGGGAAAGGTATATATCATTTGTAATTTTCGTTGTTTTAGGGAGTGTAGGTTTGCCCCCACCCCCCGTCTTCCAACTTAAACCAATTGTGCAAAACTCCATTCACGTTCAATAATTTTCAAATGTTCTAATATCTATCAAACACTGAATGCCATTCATTTCCGCACTCTGACAATGCGAATTAAAAAGTCTTGAAGACATGGCTTTTGTTTTACTCAAATTAAACTTACGATGCTGATTTTAGTATAGTTGTTGTCTCGTTAGTTGTTAATTAATATTAATAAATTAGTGGATAAAAATTATAGGCTATATTGATAGTTAATACAGCTATATGATATTAATAGGTAAGTTATTATTATATTATTACATTAATAGGTATGTTAATATTACATTAATGGGTATGTTTATATTACATTAATGGGTAAGGTAATATGATATTGATAGGTAAGTTAATATTACATTAATAGGTAAGTTAATATGATATTGATAGGTAAGTTAATATTACATTAATAGGTAAGTTAATATTGCATTAATAGGTGAGTTAATATTACATTAATAAGTAATACATCTACATACATGAAATATTCGCACCACTAGGTTGTATAGAAACATTGTCGCAAACCCCTTTCAATAGAACTGTAAGAAAATGAATAAAAATTCCAAAACATTCAAGTTAGGAATAAAATTTTTGGGAGTCGTCTGCAGCTATTGATCGCTTTTGATTAATCTTCTGTCAATAGCAAATAGTATGGCAGCACTCCTTGGAAGAGACATAACTCAGTTATTAATAACTTCAATCTCACATATTTCATCGAAATTTAACCAATTTTATCAACTATAAGAACAGTAACTTTTGCGAAAAAGTGCGCTGGATGTTAGTTATACAGGGTGTCCCAGAATGGACGTACCACCCTTAGTAACTCGAATTCTTCTCAACGGAAAATTTGGGAATTGAAAGTTGGCAAGTTGAATTGGGGAATAAATGACAACTCGCCAATTCTCAACTCGCCAAAATTTTGGCTAGTTAGAATTTGAAAGTTTTGAGAGTTGAAAATTGCTGATTTGGAATTTAGAAGTAAACTACAACTTGCTAACTGTCGACTAGTCAAATTCCGACTCGCCAACTTTCAATTTTCAACTGGACAAAATTTCTCAGAAAAAAAACAAAACGATAACCGATTCAATATTAATTTAAACCCGCTAAATTTAAATATCGACCTTAGGCAATTTTCTTTTACTTGCTTGTTTAAATTATGACCAATGTATAGAGTTTATCTTCTTGCAGTAATAAGTCACAAGTCATGTGAGTCCCCCCGCAAGCAATACACAGAAAAGGGAACACCCTTTATGTGGCTGTCAGATAACTTGTGCTACAACATTGCATTAATATCCATATTTAACTCCTTTATTCTTGCTCAGTAAATTCAATTCGACATGCTTTCATACAGTGCAGTGTTTCTGAAAGTGTGGTCCGCGGAACACTGGTAGTCGGAAGTTGCTTATCAAATGATCCGCAAGATCATCACCAAATTTCATAACAAAAAAATCAACTAAAAATTGCCGGCGTCAATACAATTTAGGTTCGGGTGAGATTTAAGGAATTTCTCATAAATATTACTTGTTATAAACCTTACCTTTCGGCATTTCGTGAAAGGTTTGAATCCTCTGAATACACCCATGCTGTCTACATTGCTTATTATTATTTAATTAAATTAATGATGTCATTTTCATTGTAAATTTGACAAAATAAGATCGTAACTGACACTCTCCTTATCAAATAGTGTTATTCTGAAAATTATTTTGTTTCAGGTGGGTTTGGCCACCAACCCATGTTTTAAGAACATGGTCGGAGATTTTAGAGATTTTCTGCCAAAAACTGGTGATCTTTTAAAATAATATTACCACAAAAAGAATTAAAATTAACTACAAATTATATTTCAATGAATGAATAAGTCTCTCCTGCCGGAGCTTTTGTATATAAACCTGCCAATCTGAAAACGTGCGTGATGGGATATAAAGCCAGAGTGGGTCTAGTTTACTGTGTTCGAACACGATCTGCATTTTTCCTTTGGAAATTAAGGCCAAATCAAATCGTTTAACATGCTAAGCCACCCCAATAAAAGTTTAGGGCAATGGGCACTTCTTAACATATCATTCAATACACAGTAGCAATCGAATAACATGGTATTACAAAAGAGGACTTTACAATCCGAGTTAAAAGCCAATTTCCAAAGTTACTGAGTTTGGTGTTTAGTTCGGAATCAAACTGCTTTGTTGGATTTATTGCCTTCAAGTCAAACAACATCCGATAGAGTTTCGATAAAATGGCATGTCACGAAACGGACTTAGAATCTTGAAAGAAAGCTTTAAGACATTCGAAATCGTTTGAAAAATCAATCCTTACGGAACTCTTCAATACTTAAATAAGGTCATTCAAACAATGAAAAAACAACTATTCAAAATTTTTTTAATAACTTTATGGAGCTTCATCTGCGCGCAATTTAATTTTAAATCTCGTTTAATACCCAAGTTTTTACCATGTTTGGCGCAGTATAGCCCAGATGCTCTTGCGCCATAAAAAATTCAAACAAACAAATAATAATACCTAAGTGAGCCGTCTGTTCTATTCATGCAAACGAAACAAAAAGATTTTCAGGAAAAATTAAGTTTAACTATAAGCAACCTCGGCTTCGCTGAAGAAGTCCAATGCATTTATATTTGTGAAGAATTAACTAAAAGATGAGAAACCGTATGTGAAACCACTCCGAAGCCGAGAGAGACAAAGAGAGCATGGGATATGAAAAACTACAAATTTCCAACGGAAAAATTCATGCCAGGCGTACAAATGGTAATTCAGGAATTTATATTTCGTATTTGGAAGATCTTAAATGCGTCAATAAAATTCCACCACCGAAGAACTAATCTTTCTTTCTTTCAGCTTTCTTACTGGCAATTTCTTTCTCTCTCTCTGTCTCTCTAAAGAGATAAATTAATCTGAAAACTTCTGTATCACATCTTGCGTCTATGTAGAGAGAAAAAAATATACAAATAAAAATTTGACATGTGTGTGTAGTGTTTCAGCTATATTTTACTAAGATTTTTTGAATAGCTTTCGCTAAAAATATAACCAAAAAATATTTTATATTTATTTGTATTTTAACATATATGGAGAAATGTAAATTGCAACAACTTATTCCTGTGAATATAATTAAGATTATAGAAAACATAGGATGCTTTTTTAAGGATAAAAGAAATTACACTTTGGTTTGCCTCAAAGTTAAAACACATAACGGGGTATAAAAATTAGAAAGATGTGAAGAACAAGTCAAATTAAATAACAAAATGATCTTGTTTTCACGATTCCTGGAGAAAAAGGAAATCATTAGTGAAATTTACAAGTGATCAAAAGATGAAGCAGAAATTCAGTAAATCGCTAATGATCTATTGTAATATTTTATCATACAACCCTAATTTTAATATTATAATATGAAATGTTAAAACGAAAGACAGAATAATGTAAAGTTTTTATAAAGTTGATTTTCTCCACCACCCCGGAAAATTTCTACCCTAAATATTTACAAAGCCTATTAAATCGAATCTTTATTGCACATCTAAGACTTGCTTTCATATTTCAACACAAGAGGGCAGCACCACGATCAAGTTTTTGCTGAGAAAATCAAGCAAAATCAAATCCAAACTAAAACAGCCAAGCCTGTGCACAGTATTTCAAACGAGGCGTTATTAATGAAAAGATGGGGGGGAGGGGTATTAATAAAAACAATTTCTCTCACAGGGTATGATAGTTTGCAGTTCAGTTTGACCTCAAACCTCCCCCATCCAGGTCCGTTGCCAGGCGCTTGTTTACAAGGGGCTCTGACAGTTAGAGGGGCTTAAAATTCATTAATGTAATTTATTATTTATTTATTTATTTAACAATAGTAAATATCTGAGTAAACTAATATATTTAGCGTAAATAAATAAATTTTTAACGTGATTTTTCCATTGAAAACTTCGGTATACTAAAATTTATAATTGCCCTTATCCTTAGTATAGAGCAGATGAGGACTCAAACCTCTGTAGAAAACAAAATGGTGTATACAAGATCTGCCGTAAAAATCTACACTGAAGTGCCAGAAAAATTGGTACACCTACCTAATATCGTGCAGCCCCCCTCCGTGCGCATGCCAAAGTGCCGCAACACGACGTGGCATGGACTCGACTAATGTCTGAAGGTATCCTGGAGACAATTCACACCAGGAATCCTGCAGGGCAGTCCACAAATCCATAGGAGTGCGAGGTGTTGGAGATCTCTTCTGAACAGCACGTTGCAAGGCATCCCAGATATGCTCGATAATGTTCATGTCTGGCGATTTAGGTGGCCAATGGAAGTGTCTAAAGTCAGAAGAGTGTTCCTGGAGCCACTCGGTAGCAACTCTCGATGTGTGGGGTGTCGCATTATCATGCTGAAATTGTCCAAGTCCGTCGGAATGCACAATGGACATGAATGGGTGTAGGTGATCGGACATGATGCTTACGTACCTGTCACCTGTCAGAGTTGTCTCTAGACATATCAGGGGTCCCACATCACGCCAACTGCACACGCCCCATACAATAACAGAAGCTCCACCAGCTTGAACAGTCCCCTGTTGACATGTAGGGTCCATGGATTCATGAGGTTGTCTCCATACTCGTACACGTCCATCCGCCTGATGCAATTGGAAACAAGACTCGTCAGACCAGGCAACGTATTTCCAGTCATCAACAGTCCCATGGCGGTGTTGGTCGGCCCAGACGAGGCTTAAAGCTTCGTGCCGTACAGTCAACAATGGTACACCAGCGAGCCTTCGGCTCTGAAATCCCATATCAATGATGGTTTGTTGAACAGTTCGAACGCTGACACTTGTTGATGCACCAGCATTGAAATCCGCGGCAATTTGAGGAAGTGTTGCACGTCTATCTCGTTTAACGATTCTCGTCAGTCGTCGAAGGTCCCGTTCTTTCAAGGTCTTTTTCCGGCCGCACCGCTGTCGGAGATTTGATGTTTTACCGGATTCCTGATATTCACGGTATACCCGTGAAATGGTCGTACGCGAAAATCCAAATTTTGTCGCTATCTCGGAGATGCTATGTCCCATCTCTCTTGTGCCGACTATAACGCCACGTTCAAAATCACTTAAATCTTGATAACCTGCCATTGTAGCGGCAAGAACCGATCTAACAGCTTTGCCAGACATCTCTTGCCTTATATAGGTGCTGCCGACCACATCGCGTTACGCTGATTGGTTGCAAAGCTCCGTTATTTGCATACGCACGCCTGTACCCATTTTCCCCCTGCACACTTCTTCTCTCGCACGCCTGTACCAGTTTTTCTGGCACTTCAGTCCATTTTAAACATATTTTTAACGTCAAAAAGATCAATTTTCATCGTCAAATAAAATTTTATGCAAAAAAATTTAAGATAAAATATTAAATTAATTAATTTTGAAAGAAACTGTTTTACAGGGGCGCGGATTAGATTTCAGGGGGAGCTTTAGCCCCCCTCTAATCCCAGCCTGGCTACGGCTCTGCCCTCATCGTACATGGTCTTGAGAACAGAGTAAAAATAATCTGTTTGCCAGCGCTTTAATTAATGTCTATGTATATTGCCAGTTTTCAGCTTGTAAACTGCAGTAATTTCTCTCATTAATGACTTTCAAGAAATGAAGAATAACCGTTAAATGGGGATATATTCAGCGAAATGTGTGTAACTCTGTGAAGTATTTGTGAGGACCACAAGTTACCTCCGTTAGAAAGAAATATTCGTGAATTAGAAATACATTATTGACAGAGATTGCCAGATTTTTAAACACAACATTGCTTCTTACAGACTGGAATTTTAATTAAAAAACGCAACCGAAATTTACAATAACTCAAATGAAATACAAACTAAATCTAGCAAGATTTAAAATTACCCTCATATATCTGCAATTATTTTCTCTCTCTTCAACTTTATATTTGTACCAAAAATAATGTATATTGATAAAGACTCCCATATACTTTCCCTGAAAAACCGACTATTATGCGTTTTAATTCAATGTTTTAACTTAAGATGGCAGCACTAACATAGCTTTTCCGAAAAATTGCCTTTGAGTTTAAACAGAAAGGCGCTCGATTAGAACTTTTCAAACTGTCAACCAGAAGTGGTTACGCAAAGCAGGGCCCCCATCATGCCATTTCGGGGCCCTAGGCCAGACGCATATTTGGGGGCCCTTGTCCTCACGAAAATTTGGAAATGCCCTCAGTAGCGAGCTGAGCCCGTTTTGGAGGGACATTGCAGAATTAGTCGCATCATAAGGAGTCGGCAGTGGCGGCTTGTCGGGTGACGCGAGTGAAGCGGCACTTCACCTAAAAAAAATTGGGAAGTCGGACAGTTTTTTTTTTTATTTTTTTATTATTATTATATTTAATTTAAATTCCAAATCCTTTTTATTTTTTATCAAATTTAAAATTTGATTAGAAAAATAAAATTCAAAATTTTATTTTGAGCCCACTATTTTTTTTTGAATTTAATTCCTTTAATATAATTGGAATTACATTCAGGAACAGAAGGCTACGTTTTTAAGTCAGCGCTTTAAACGCGTTAAACGCACCAACGAAATATTGCCCGCCGAGAAAAAGGGCCGAATGAAGCGACGATAGAAATTCAGAGCTTCGCTTCAAAACGGAAATGCTTTGCGAACATGGTTACCATGGCGATGGAATATTTACGGCGAAAGCAAGTACTGTCAGAGAAGAGAAATTTTTATCGCATCATCATGTCAGCTAGTATTGCCAGATCAGAGGTTTTACCTCTGAATCTAGAGGTTTTGCATGGGGAAAAAGGTAAAAATTACCAAAACAGAGGTATGGCTTGATCAGAAATAAAAATTGAGATTTTTGATTACCACAGAGGTTTCTAGAGGTAAAAAATTTTCTGTGGGGGTGTTACTGGTCAAAGAAAAAAAATTAAATCAAAGAATTGAATAAAACTTTGATTCAAACTACAAACAGTTTAGTGTTATATCTGTTAGAATTATTTAATTACCCTGAAGTATTTCGAGGCACGTTGAGTGGTAACAGTAGAAGCGTGTAATTTCGTTGTGTTTTTGTTTCTTAAGGGGACACAGGACCTTTAAATCTTTAAAAAATCGATTTTTTATTTATTAGTTTAAAAAATAATATCGATTTTTGGCAGTGTTTTAAAACAAACCGCATCAAAATTCTTCAATTACTTCTTGCACTATTGTATAAAATAAAAATAACTATTACATGTTACCTTGTTACCAAGTTCCAACTTGAACGCTCTTTTTCTCAAAATCACTTTTTCTATATTGCGCAGAGATTATCTTCAGATCTATGCGCACTAGAGTT
>QLNU02015003.1:165749815-165766763 GCA_006491805.2 Dysdera silvatica
TTATTTATGTGAACTTCCTTTTAAGCACCGCAAGTTTTTTCGGTTTGTTCTTTTGAACAAGTTTCTTTTTTTATAATAAGGCTCGGTTCCAATGTAAGTCAGGCTGCATTCACGCCGGATAACATAGATACCGCAGTTATAGGGATTGAAAATGGCAATTTTTAATTTTGAGATATAATTTTGTTGATTGAACGGATTGCAAATAACACGTAAAGTGAACCGATAAATGAAAACACTTGAATCAAAATTTGTCGGATGGAAATGTAAAGCCTAAATAGACGGAGAACATTTTTAAATTCATAGACTCACTTTGTTTATTATTGCAGAAGAAAATAGTTAAAAGTAGGCGTTCTTAAATGTTTCTATAACTCTCACAATAACGAGACTTGACACAGACGTTTACTCTAGTATAAATTAATATGTCTTCCACCACATGCTATCGTGGCCCACTCGCATTAAGTGGGTGAATAGAGATAGCATGTGAAGGATATGTCTGTCTATGCGCGGCTATCTTACTGATTATCCTACTGCAAGGGTTTTCACTTTACAGCACGAAATACGCTTCTTAAAATAGGCTTAATCCTCCTCTTATTAGTTCGTCGTTTTTTACAATATTCTTTGTAAAAACACTTTTCATAAATAAATGCGATAATTGCTAAAGAATTCCCCACCGCATATGAAAGAAAAATGCCTTTTAAATGCAATAACGAGATGGACTTCGTATCATTTGCATGTGCAGATTGTGTTGCCTGCTGTGCCTTACTCTGAATGATTAATTCTTTCAGTTTGTCAAATATGTCGTACAGTCCGGTTTCCCAACTTCTTGCAATAACTCTGTTAAACACTTCAATGTCCTCAAAGCCCTTACGGAAGAGGATGCCTCCAATTTGTATGCCAAAATTATCATCCGAAATGAATATTTCCTCGTTTATGAAATTAATAGGTCTTATTTGGTCCAAGGTGTTAACAAGAACATATCCATTCATCAGGACTTCTATGTCTGTATAATCGCTTCTATCATGAGCATATTTGTTATTATTATCTACTATATCATGAATTGCCACACTCTTAGACGTAACCATATACCCCCACACGTGTGTATTACTATGCGGTAGTGCAATTTTTATTTTGTCAAGTTTCGCCGCTTGACCGAGTTCGTTGATGGTTTTAATCGGAGGTGCTTGAAGTGGTGCCATCAGAAACGATAAGAAGATTGCACAAAAGCAATAAGAGAAAATACGCGTGGATAAACTTAGGATGGCGCAGAATATTTCGTTTATAACATTGCCTCGGATGATTTTAAAATTTCGCACACCCGTAAATATCTCGAGGCAACATAAAGTGTTGTCCCACACGTTCTTTGGTTTTACCTTTTTTGTCGATTTGCAGTACGTTATAGCGGAAAGCATCAGACTGCACAGAAGAAGCGAGGCAATAATACTTAGCCAAACATACCATTGGAACGGATAAAATAATACCCAATCCTTACTTATCTCTTGACCTTTTTTCATTGCAAACACGATTGGATTTATACTCGTGGGTAGCGAGAACGGCGTGTATTTGGACATTTCGTAAGAAAACCCAACATCCATTGTAAAGTCCGACTTATTGTAAAGTATCATTTCCAGCAATCTGCATTCATCGTTAGTTACAGGTTCTTCCGGTGTACTTAGCACTTCAGGAAGTAAAATGTCAAAGTTGTTGCCCAGCGCTCTTGACAGTAGACTCAAGGAATAACATCGCACCCCATTACATTCATATGTTTTTGGTCCAGTTTCTTGAAACTGAAAACCGCTTACGTTACAAGCAGCAACTCTTACGCTCCTCATTCTGTACCTTGAGAGATGTGTATGGGCTTGCAACTTTTTAGTTTTACGAACTAAGACTTTATGCGATGTTTCGATTTTAACACAATCTGCAGACGCACATGGTCGTTACTGATGTTCGTTTCTGATGGTCGGCTTGATACAACATCTGGTAATGAAATGCTGATTGAACAAGACGCATTGCGGCTATGTTATTGCCGGTTAATCGAAAGCAAATGCTGCGTATACTTACAATGAGCATATCGAAAACTGAAGTATTTGCTATGGCAACGGTTTGCCATTCGGCTTGTAGCATTCCGAGAAAAACAAATCGATTTTCTAGATAATTGCATCTTCCATGAACGAGCTTTCTGGTACACGCGTAACTTTTCATGACACTTATGTGATTACTCAACGCCATACCACTTAGCAGGATGTTTACTTTACTGAGTTGATGCGAAAATAAATACAGGTTGTGTTATATGCGTGTGTAAATTCAGGAAAAATATAAAAGGATATTTTTCCTGTAAATATCTCATTTTTTACCATTGGTAAAATGTGTAATTGGTCTGGTTTCGCTTCCACTGATGATTATTATTTTATATTTTTTAGAAATATGGCCGAGCCATCTCCTTTTGGCATTAAGATAATGGTGATGATTAGTTAAATTAGAATTATTAGAAAATTGGAATGGTGATGATTTAGTGCCGGATACTAAAGCGCTTAAGTATTTAGCACTTTGAGTTTTAAATGGGTGAACTCAGAGACTTCGCGTGGGTAGGAGGTTCCTTTGTGAAAAGTTATACTGTATTTCAGCCAATGGCAGACGTAGACTTTCATTTTGTGGAGGGTCAAGGACAGAATTTGCCATGGTCTTGGAATAACACCTTGCATTTATCATGCAAGTTGGAATTTTTTACAATGAAAAAATATATTTTTGGGGATAATGACCCCTGTGACCTCCCCTTGTGTCTGCCCTTGATTTCAGCACCCCAAATAAAAGAGAATTTATGAATTAAAATGAAATAATTTCAATTTTTTTTTATTTTCTTAGAATACAAATGTAATTTATACGTATAAACATAGTACCCAATTTTTTTCCTTCAACTCTTTCAAAATAATCACAACACAATAATACATCACGTAATACATAAAATAAAGTACATACAATAAATTAAGTACATACTATATTCAATAAATCATATACATAATATATACAATAAATTAGGTACACAATACATTCAATAAATTATATACATAATACATACAGTAAATTATATATATATAATACATATAATAAATTACCTAGATAATGCATAAAATAAATTAATACATACAACAAATATCATATGCTATTATTCTTTTAGCATCCATCCCAGGCCTGTAGACGAACCTGGGCCAGCAGGTGCCCTGTTCCAGTTGTCCAATCGAGCTATTTGTATATATAGAATGTTTCCCAGTGCCCTGTGATCCATATATTTTTGGTGTTGCCCAATTGCCCATTCATCCTGGGTACAGGCCTGATTCATCTTACTAGCTTAAGCCGCCACAAATACCCCAATTAGAGCTTTATTATCTAGAATAGCGGTGGAAGGAGGTTCCAGACGTCTTTTTCTATCTCTCCCTTACCTCCCCCCCCACTTTGATTAGGCCTTACATTTTTGAGAACCTTCTTATCTCATAATCCCCACCCATCCCTGCACGCAAAAAATTGTTTTTGTCAGTTAGTAATGTTCATGGGTAAGCCAAATAATCAAAAGGTAATAGCAGCCTTACATCAAAACAAAAAAACAGAAATAAAATGATTCTTAACCGCATTAACTAATGATGAAAATTCATAATCATTAGTCATCTTTATACATAAGTCTTCAACTTTGTCTCTTCATCGTTTCAGTGCATCATTGGGCTGTTTTGTTTGTTTGGATTTTTTTATGGCGCAAGAGCATCTACTGCGCCAAATTGGGCTGTTTCATAAAATAGAGTATATTTTTAAAAGTATTTTCCTCTTAAAATCCACCTCACTTCTATGTGCAAGAGTAATTCATGTATTATGCAGATTCGTGATTTTGGGCCCAGCGGGGGCCTGATATTACAGTCAAAACCGCGTATATACGACTGCACATATGCGAAAACTGCGTATATACAAAAAATATCGAGCCTCAAATTTTCTTGTATCTTTTTAATATCTAAACCCGCTTAATTTCAATTTTATACATACAAAAACCGCATGTATGCAAGTATTTTTGAAGCCAAACGAATGTTTTATTATAGAATTTAAACCGGATATATGCAAACAAACTTTATGAACAAGTTTTCATCCGCAGAAAATGTGTAATTGGTAACCATATTTTTAAGTTTTGGCTTTCCCTATCGGGAGTAGTTGTCAACCCTTGTCGAAGTGTCACGTACCAGCTTATTTATGGCTTTGTTTACGGTTCCCCCGCTTTCTAATAATAATAATAAACAAATAGATTTATTTATCACAGGAGACATACAATGCACACAATCTGTAAAGACAAGCTTATGCATTACATTAGGCAAGTTCCATGTACAATAAATCACACATGCCGACATAAAGAATATGTCTGTGTTCGGAATCACTATCAAATGTTGTAGTTGTAACTGGCGCAGTGCATTAATTACGCGTCTCGTGTTTTACTGTTCTACAAAATTGCCCGTTCATTTTTAAGTTTTTTGCTTTCTTCTTCTGCACTTTTTAGTTTATATTTATTGTGAACATGGTAGATGAAAAGAAACCGATATATCTGCTTAAATATTGATCAAAAGTTGGCGATTTTAAATTCTTTGAAATCAAACAATAAGACAAAGATATAAATAACAAAAGAATATGGTTATAATTTGTCCACTATTTTCCACAAATAGAGTACATATGTTTATGTAAGTACTACATTACTGCTTGTTATTTTTATTAATAGAGTAATAGTACTGTGCATTATAAATATTGAAATAAATAATGCATATTATTTCTAATATTGGAAATAAAAATATCTAATTTTATATAAAATTTAATGAGCAAATTATTTGCACGCTATAGTTCAGAGAATACCGCTTTTATGTAAAACCCGCTTATATGCAAAGGATTTCGTTGCCGCGTCCATTTGCATATATGCGGTTTCGGTAGTATTTGTTCGGGCTTTATTTTAATCCCAATGTCGGTCCTGAAATGTTGGCATACAGTTGAACCCGATTATAACGAAATCCCGGATATTTGTTTAGTTACATTCAATATATAAGGCGTTTCAGCTCCAGGGTTAGAAATATCAAGGAGACGAAGGGTATACCTAGACGAACAATATTTGTCATAGAACCTATGGTTGCAAACCACCTACAGAGCCATTTCTAAAACCGTCCAGCATGCACAAATAGTGACAACCAGTGCATGAGAAGCGCAAAATGCGATGTCCTAATCATCTATGCACTTGAGCAGCTGACCTGAGTTTTATCTGGCGCTTTTCACGCACTGGTTGTAAATATTTGTGCATGCTGGACGGTTTTAGAACTAGCGCTGTGAGTGGTTTGCGACCCTAGGTTCTATGACAAATATTGTTCGTCTAGGTGCACCCTACCCCTCCTAGATGTTTATAACCCTGGTGCTGAGACACCCTGTATTGTTTATGACTGTGAACAAAATTAATAGTTTGCGAATTCTGGCATCAACAATTCTTGATAGTATTGCCAAAAACGTGTATATATTAATGCCCTCCCTAGGGAGGTGCCAACGTTATGGAAAAGGGGGGGAAGAGAGACCTTTAACGGCGATAAACAGTGGCGCCATCTATTGCCACAAATCTCCAACAGTCTTAAAACATTAATTATATAAATTAATTGTTAATTAGATGTTAATTAGTTAATTAAATAGTTAAAATAAACTGAATTACAAAACAACAACCACTTGAACGATTTCAATTTTACTGATTTCGCAGAGCACCAAGCTTTAAAATCAATGGTTTCACAAAGACTGAAAGAAAATATACAAATAAAGAGACCCTAATTTTTTTAAACAATAGATACGCCAGGGGGCAATGTAAAATAGTATTATTGACGATATGGTGCTGACATTTATTGACAGAAAACGAAATTAAAATCTAAGTTTCTTTCAGCTTTGCTACATTAGTGGAAATGTTTAATGATATTTTTGAAGTTAAAATTTTAATAGTATTCCTCAATGGTGTGTGTGTGTGTGTGGGCGCGGGGGGCGAATTATGCTGTTTGCGCCTCTTCTTCCGAGACTGGAGAGAACGAAAAAATCTGCCCCTTGTTGGCACGTGCCTGATTAAATGTTGCTTAATTAATTAAACAGCTCAAATAAAATTAATCAGAAAGCAACCATTTGAATGATTTACAATTTTACTGATTTTTCAGTGCCCCACGCTTTAAAATCGATGGTTTCAGAATTACTGAATGAAAATGTACAGGTTAAGTAACGCTAATTTTTTTAACAATGGATACGCCAGGGGCACTGTCGAAGCAATATTATTGACGGTATGGTGCTGACATCTATTGACAGAAAATAAAATTAGAATCCAAAGGTATTTCATCTTTGCTGTATTAGAAGCGTTCGAGTATTACGTAAGCAATATTTTGGCCATTTCACCCCCACCTCAGAAAGCAAAATTTAACATTGGCTAACATAGGAAAATAAGACCAACGGCAACCCCTCCCCACAAGGTTCTTACGTAATACTTGAACGCTCGAATTAGTGATAATGTTGAGTGTTACTTTGGAAGTTAAAATTTTAATAATATTCCTCGATAGTGTGTGGGGGGCGAAATATATATTTTCGCCGCTCTTTCGAGACTAGGGGCGAACTCAACGTCTCACTGACACGTATCTGAGAAGGTTAAAAAATATATATATGCAAGTTAATAAAGATTTTAACTATTGTGTGGATAGTTTAATATCTTTGTACATACCATGCCCGTACCCAGGGGTGGGGGAATCTTAGGGACCGGCCTCCTGAAACTAAATTTTTAATGGGACTTGGCTACGGACTTGCATGCTGTAATTGTATCGATACATGCTGTAAAAATTTATGAACCCCCGAAATTAAATCTTGGCTACGGTCTTGGTACATACCCGATATATTGAGAAAAAAAATACGCATACATTTATATATCCAATACCTACCATTTGTATTATTGCTTTCTCTCTTAAGGCCTGCATATGCTAAAAAGCGAACATGAACAACAAATGCCTTACGACTGTAATCGTAAACAGAGAAGAATAGTAAATTAGTGTTGACGTTTTATCCTGCTTTGGATCCCAATATGTTAGGTATTTTCCTTCTTTTTTTTTTTTTTTAAATGAGTGTTACGATGTGACTGAATTTGTAAATGCATTCCATTGAATACGTACCTTAGGATATTGGAGTAATCTGGCAGGAAGGAGCTCTGGCCCCCCACTTTCCGTTTTTTTAGAAAAGAGACAAAATCGTACTTTCCGCCATAAAATTTTAAGTTTTTTTTCTTTGCCCCATCCAATTTACGTTATATTTAACCCCCCTCCCCCTACACGGTGCGCCTATGCTTTGGGAGTATGATGATAATGATAATAATAATAAAAATTAACGTTAATATTTACAGAGTTTCTTTGTTACTGCAAGAAGTGAATCTAGAGAGGGATTTCGGTGCAGAAGCGTAGTCAGGGGGAGGTTTTGGTGGGTTGTAAGCAGGGTCGGACACAGATTTTCATTTTGAAGGGGGGTGGGGGTCTAGAACAGAATTTGCCATGGTCTTGGAATAACACCCTTTATTAATGAAAGTTGGAACTTCTTTTACAGCAAAAAAATATTTTTTGGAGAGGGTCATGATCCCTGTCACACCCCCTGTGTCCGCCCTTGGTTGTAACCACCCATCGCAATGAAATTTTGTTGATTTAACATAGTACTATATTAGTTGTAGCTCTGTAACCCCTCCCATTAAGCCTATAACCCTCCCCTTATGAACTTTCTGCCTACGCCACTGTTTCGGTGGAGGGAGGCGAATCAAACTTTTTGTAAAAATACCGTCCTTATATGCGGCCCTCGTTATAACCGATTTCCTCCGCAATTTTATAGATTGCAATGAAATACCCACCTCCCCCACCACGTGGATCCGCCACTGGCTATTGTGTTAATATCTAACCATCATCTCCCTTAAAAATTGCCAAAATGTCGTAATTCAATACGATCGTTATGTGTGAAATCGAAGTACGACGTTTCCGCAATTCTTATACCATCCCCTAAGGAAAGACTCAGAAGCATCGACACAAGTCCGTGGGCATGCGCAATGCATCATTTTCCTGGGATTCATGTCAGGATATAGATGCTAGTACAATATCGAACTAATTAAACAGGATAATGATCCAAAATGTGTATTCTCAGCTGATGTAGTTATACACATGTATGTATTCAGAATTTTTCATGTGTAAAGCTCAGTAATGTAAAAATATTAATACTTGTACTAATTAATATACATGGATAAAAAATCTATTCCATTAAATATGAATTGGCATTTAGGAACAATAGTCTTTCGGCGTGAAGAGGCTCCAACCGATTTCTCCCATCGGTTAAAATGTTACCAGCCTTTAAGAAAATTCTTTCGCAAGGCACTCATGTTGCCATAAAGTTGAATTTCCTTTTCGCTAACTCTGATAGATTTGGGTAGATCAGAGAATGGGATCTCCACCATGACAAAGGGTCATGATTCCGCGGCAAGTTAATTTTTTTTTAATTATCATCTAGATAGCAATTGCTTTTGTTAGTTGCTATTGAAGTAGGAATACCTATATAATCACATATTAACTGAATTTAAACTTTAAGTAAATTAAATAAAAATAAATCAATTAAAACAATAATTAGTTAACTAAAATAATAATTGGTTAACTATAACAATATTAACAATATAATAATACTTATAATAATAATATAACCTCTTGTAATATCAGATATTAAATGGGTAATTAGTGCCTAAGCCCTTGTGTCAGCTAGACAACTATGCCGGATGTTGTGATAGCCCGTTATCTCAGCGCGTTTCCTGTGTGATGGAAACGGAGGAATATGTTCCTAGAACAGTGATTTCTCAGTCACCGGTGATTTGTAACTGCTACTTCAAGTAACAGCCAAGAACCGGTGATCTGAAATAACAGCTGTTATTTGAGAACAGGGTATTCAGAGGAGCATACTGTTCCTGGAACAGTGATCAGTCGTTAACAGGTGATTAATAACGGTTACCTTAAATAACTCCCATCTCTACTGTCTGTTCAATACTGGAAGGTTTCTGCTATGCCGGTTTTATCCGGTCATAACCAGTGGTTTTAACCGCCTTGTCAGAAACTTGCCAACTGATTAAAACAGACAACTGCAGATGAGATTTCTTTTGTATTTTATGAACCAAAGTCAGCATGGGTAATGTTGTGTCGGAATAACTTCCCAAGGATCAGAGCACGCTTTCTGAGCTAACTAAAAGCACAGGAATTCCTATACAACTTGACGGGGATTCGGTAAGCAGTTTGTGCAGGCAAAGTTCAACTGTATACAATACAATAAAAATTTATTCAGGCGGAATCATGTTACATTATGGTATTTTTACACATAGTTTATAACATAGATACACGGCCTATCGGGGGGGGGGGGCGGATCCTGCCCCGGGCCTTGCAGTATTAGGGGCCTCAATCTGGTAACCCCATATATGTTAGACATGTATGTCAATTTTGAAAGGCCAATAAAACATTAGTTGCCCCAGGCCTCGCATATAGATAGATAAACATTTACAAATTGCATATATACACATTTTGCAAATTGATGTCCAACTGGGCAGCATTGGATAAAGCCCTTCAAGTCTGACTGAGCCAATGATGCCCGATTGAAGAAAAGATTGTTGTAGAATTTATATGAACCCGCAGAACAGTTAGAAAAACAGTAAAATAACAGCTTATCATCATCATGAATATATAGCGTATGAAAATAAAGGCTGCTACAATTTTAATAGATACGTGTGGATACGCTTTTTAAAAAGAGAAATAGAATTAAGTGAATATAATTTGTTAGGGATTAAATTTCAAATTCTAGAGCCCATAGAAGCGATATGTGCCATTTCAAGATTTGTCCTTGAGAAATCAGGTACTAATTTGGTTACATTTCTAGTAAGATAACTATGATTAGGCAATTGTGGGCATATAAGATTAGCATATGGTAGCGTTCTGGGTATATGGGCATTTTCATATGGTAGACTTATCACTATGCTACTAAAGGGAAGGGAAAAATATTTATTCTTTGAAAGAGAGCTGTCTTCCAAACTTACACATAAATGGAACACATTAAACACCAAGCAACATATTTCTGATATGGCAGAGCAGGCAACAAAAACTGCCGACAGTGTAAACTTGCCATTTCCAATTGTTTCCTTGTCCTATGAATTCAATGGAAACGGTTTGTTAAGTTAACAAAGCGAGGTTCTATATATTTGATGACCTTTGTAGAATACAATCTACTACAAGTCTAAAGGTTGTGCCTTCACAAAGCATGGAGAGGAAAGGCCATGTTGCATAAGGACCTCCAGCCGGGTTCCTATTAACATTAAGAGAAAAAAATTCCCAGATTAATTGTAAACAAAATCTTGAATTGAACTTCGATTTCGGGGGAAATATTTTCAAATTCATTTGACGTGTATCTATCAAAGAAGCCCAGCCCATCGCCATTTATCCCTTTTATTTTAACAATGATGTCCTCCATCTAGTTTGCTCTCTCACCAAATGTTCCTTTTTTTCGAGCTCTCCTAATTATTCGAAGCATGCACCTCTCCATGCTCCTTTGCGTTGTCTGTAACTTCCGTATTGCTGTAATTGTTAGACTCCATGTCTCTGATCCGTAAGAGAGGACTGGCAATACACAACTTTTGAAGACCTTTCTTTTTAGACACAAAGGCAATTTCCCCTTCAGGATAAAACTGTTTCTTCCAAATGCACTCCAGCCAAGTTTAATACGTCTGTTGAGTTCTTTCATAATGTTGCCATCCATTGAAATCAGCTGGCCAAGGTAAATATATGAATCAGCAATTTCTAGCTCAATGTTGTCAACTTGTATTTTTGTTTCCTCTACAAAATTATTGAACATGATCTTAGTTTTTTGTAGGTTCATCTTCAGTCCAACTTCTTTACTTCTAGTTGAAAGCTCCTGTACCATGTCTTGGAGTTCTGACGGGTTTCTTGAAAAAATAACAATGTCATCAGCGAACCGCAAATGATTTAAATATTCACCATTTATTTTTATTCCCTTGTCATTCCAATTTATCTGCTGAAAAATCATCTGTAAAGCTGAAGTAAAAAGTTTTGGAGAAATGGTATCTCCCTGCCTCACACCTTTACCAATTTTGATAGCTTCGGTATCTTTATGTAACCGAAATTTTGCACTTGCATTTTTATACACACGTTTCACCATGTCAATGTACACTTCCTCGATGTCTGTTGATCTTAAAGAGTTGATGACTGCTGATGTTTTAATAGAGTCAAAGGCCTTCTCATAGTCAATAAATGCCACACACAATGGAAGTTCATATTCATGTGTCTTTTCAATTAATACTCTTAATACCTAATATGGTCTATTGTACCTGAATCCATTTCGAAATCCATCTTGTTTTCTTGGTTGAGATGCATCTAATTTTTTCTGCAGGCGATGTGTTAGATACTTTCCCTCCCGTGACGATTTTATTTATCGGTAAATTTCAAATCCTCTTTATCACCTTTTTATGCAAAAGAATTACTGTTGCAGAATCCATTGGTTGGTATGTTACCACTGTTAAACCTTTGGTAAAAAAATTTTTGCAAGTATGTCCTCTACGTGTTCTCACTTCTTTTAAGATATTAATGTAATGCCGTCATCGCAGGCTCTTCCTTTCTTCATGCTTTTTATTGCAAATGAAACTTCTTCTTTTAAGATTTTAGGAGCTATTCCTTCGACTATTTCAATGTCTTCGTTTAATTCACTGTTACTTTCGTATAGATTTTTGTAGAATTCTTCAACTCTTCTAAGTATTTCTTCCCTATTTCTTGTTACGGTGCCATCCTCTCCTTTTAATGCAATGATGTGTTTCTTCCCAACAGATAAACTTCCTTTAACAACCCTAAGGCTCTTGTTATTTTCAATGGCTTCCTTTACTAGCTCACAGTTGAATTTTCTTATGTCTTCTTTCATGCTTTTGCGCAGAGTTTTACAAAGTTCTATGTACTCAATCCTGGAACTGGTATTTCGATTGTCCACCTTCATATCTCTTCGCCTTTTCATGAGCTGTTTCGTCTTCTCAGATAATTTGCTATTGTGCTTTTTACAGGTTACACCACCAATTTCCCCAGCAGTTTCAACTATTGTCTTAACAATGTTTTCATTTGCTTCTGAGATATCACTTTCATCAATAAGTCCTTCCAGTGCAGAAAAGCGATTTTTTAATTCCAACTTGAATGCCTCGGTATTTACTTTCAGTTTCATTAGATCCACCCTCTTACTTACTTGTTTCCTAATGAGCTTCTGTCGTTCTAATTTAGTATTTAAGTGCACTTTACATCTCACCATTCGATGATCACTTCCAGTATTAAATCTGTTCAGTACACTGCAATCTTCAATAATTGATTTCTTGTTTGCCAGGATATAGTCAATTTCACTAGTTCCCCCATTTGGGTGTTTCCATGTCCATTTTCTTTGCGGTTTCTTCTTAAAAAATGAATTCATGATGCTAAGGTTTTCAGCTTCTGCAAATTCGATGAGTTGATCGCCACGTTCATTCCTTTCCCCATATCCGTATTTACCAACCGATGTCTCTCCTTGTTCCTGTTGTCCAATTCTTGCATTGAAATCCCCCATGATGAGCTTGATATGTTGTTTCCCCTTGGTATGTAGCTGTTTGATTTCTTCATAGAATTCCTCAACCTCCTCGTCGGTATGGCTTGATGTTGGTGCATATACCTGTACTATTTGAAGTTGGTATCGCTGGGTTAGTTGAACAACAAGCCTCGCTGCTCGATCTGATGTACTTTCAACTTCCAGAAGACAGTCTTTAATTCTTTTGTTGATTAAGAAGCCAACACCACTTGTTCTTCCAGTTTCCGTTCCTCTATAATAAAACAAATGTCCACTTTTAAGTTCCACCAACTCTTCACCTTTTCTTCTAACTTCACTGAGTCCTACAATGTCCCATTTGATCTTGTCAAGTTCTTCTTCCAATTCCTGAAGTTTTGCTTCAGAAGCAAGGGATCGTCCATTAAACGTAGCCAAGGTCAATAACAAACGGCAGCCTGGGCCATTCCAGTGATTCTTAGCACCCCCTGCTTTCATGCCACACTGACCGCTGCCTTGATCAGGAGCACTCCAGCACCTGGAGACTAGGGGCCATGGTTTTTGGTGTATTAGCATATTGGAGGAATTAGCCATCATTTCACCACGCTGGCTAGACGGGTTGGTGAATTAGCCCTCCCCTTCCGCCTTTCTATCCGTGCAGCAAATATTAATTTGCCACATAAATAGAAAGCTCAGCCTGCACCACTTGAAGGCGGGGTAGGACACTAGGTTACTGGCCTGGCCGGTTCCACACATCGTCACATACGTTCAGCGTGTGGGTCTCCTTCCAGTTAGATACCAGCAACCCTTTTGCAGGCCGCTCACAATGTATATAATTTAATATATACCTTAGGTTAATTAAAAAAGTATTATTATTATCGTTAGTACAGTAATAGTAGCTGTTTCTGTTCAGTTTTGTTTTATTGCCCCATTCTGGGATTTTTATGATTTTTCCCCACTTGATACCTTAGGTTGAGGGGTCGGCATAACACGCAAATATCTTTTCTTGTTTAACTTTTTCATTATTCAGGAAAAGCTATTCGTGTCACGAGATGGAACTCAAAAGCTGCTGCAGTGACGGCATTATTTACTTCAGGGCTTCTCAAACTTTTCTACTTGGCGACCCCTTTTACCCGAGCAAACAGTTTTGTTACCCTAGCTATAGAGGTATATAAAGTACGAATACGAATTATGTATGAAATATTTGCTGATAATAAAGCGTAAAATATTCATTCAAAAAGGAATTCTTTAGTGTACATGCGAATGTAATTTTACCATGTATTAATACAAATATTGGCATTCATACTAATGAGCTGCGTGTGCTTTTTTTCTTTTACATAAAGTTTTGCTAAAATTTTTGCGAACCCCAAATTTAATTACGCAACCGCGGATGGGGTCGCGAACCACACTTTGGGAAGCCCTGAATTACTCACCTTCAGGACATAATATCAGCACTTGAACAACTACGCTATTCTTCCTCTGAAACAATCAGTCCACGTGGTGTTGCTGATCTAATACTCATTAGCATCCGAACGTTTGAATTTCTAACTCTCCTATATTTCTGGTGAATGTTAATTCTGGCTGTTGATAGAATTCAGAAATGTTTTCAGGCTAAAACTCTGTCTTTCAGTCAAACTATTATTCACCTAGTAACTTTAATTAATAAAATTGAAGTTTGGAAAAATTAACTATGTACTACTGCCGTTTCTTAAGCTGAAAGTATAGAGAGGGAATGCGGCGTTTCAGTGCGCAGACGCGTGCAAAAGAAACGCTCCATATTAGGTGAAAATGCATTTGATGTAGGATTGAGTGAACAAGAAGAGATGCGGCGATGCCTTAGGCAAATTTTAAATAAAATTGGGATTGAAATCGAAGATCGGTTTTCACAATTGCGAGAACTGCAGAACCGTTTTGATTTTCTCTATGCTACTGAATCATGTATTAACCAGCTGAACAGTGAAACTGATGAGCAGCTTGTCAAGCTTCCCAGGATGTGTCGACTTTTCATTATTTTATCCAAATGACTTGAACAGATCTGAACTGTATGAGGATTATAAAGAAATAATTTCATTTCTCAAAAGAGAAAAACGATTAGGTAAAGAATTGGACTACACTCCACAAGGGTTTCTTATATGCATTTCTTCCATGGGATTGGTATCCTATAAAACATTGGCCATAGCACTTCAAATTCTATTGACATTGCCTATTTTAATTGCAACATGTGAACTCTCTTTTAGCAAAATGAACTCATTAAAAAATGAAAGGTTTTGCAGAGAGTAAAACCTCACCTTGTTTGACGCAGTATAACACTTGCTGTCCTTGCACCATAAAAATACAACCAACAGGCACTAAATCAAAAAGATCTACGTTTTGGTCATATATATTTGTTCGTTGGTAAAGATTTTCATTATATTATTTTTGTAGTGGACAATTCCAGAGCAAATCTGAAATGGGATCTGGTCTATGGTAACGATGTATCTGAACACCCCTTTAAAAATTTTCTAAAAACTATTTCACCACTTTATAACAGTTCTTTTCAACCCCAACTTTATTCCATCCATAAAAAAATAAGGAAGCACTAGATAACCAACTCCATGTTTTTAGACATTAAGAAAAAAAAAACCTTTTTCCCTTTTCCTTCAACACAGAACCCATGCAAAACTTACTGCATTTCGTACATTCCGTAATTCTTTGAATAAAAAAAATAACTGCCAAATAAAAATATTTCGATCGAATTTTTCATATGAATGACCAGAAAAAAATTTGTCTGAAAATAAATGAGCTTATTGGAAGAACTCAGACCACGAGAAACAATGTTATCAAGATAAATGAAAATGACCATGATCTCACAGATCACCGTGAAATCTGTTGTGCTCTCACAGATTTCTTCATGGATTTTCTTTTGACACTCTCCAAGTCCCATGTTAACAATAATCAAGCTTTTGAAAGCTGTGTTGATTACGATGTTAATGACTCTTTTTTTTTATTAGTCCAATTACAAATACATAAATTATGAAAACGATAAGATTAATCGGCAATAAAAAGGGACCTAGGTTTGATGAATTTAGACCAAAAGTAATATTCGGGGTGGCATAGATTCTTTCATACTCATTTGCATATATCTTCAATCTGACCTTTCTTACTGGAATTATTCCATCCCCACTTACAACCTCAATTATCACACCAATCTACAAAAAAGGAGGTAAGATGGAAATCTCTAACTATCGCCCTATCTCAATTCTCTCAGTTTTCTCAAAGCCCTTGGAAAAAACGATATTTACACGTTTGATTTCTTTCCTTCAGTCGCACAATATTATTCATAAGCACCAATTTGGATTTTAAAGGGCCAATTTACGGAACTGGCTCTATTAACTGCAACTGACTTCACTTATTCTTCTATTAACAATTCTGAATCCGTCATCGGCTTATTTTTCGACCTAACTAAAGCTTTTGATACCATTAACCATGACCGATTTATTCACAAACTAACTCTTGCTGGTTTCAGGGGACTGGGTTTATCTTTGCTGCAAAACTATATATCTGGCAGAGATCAAATAGTTAGACTAAATGGCCAAGTCTCATATATCAGACAACAAAGATGTGGAGTTCCACAGGGATCATTTTTGGGCCCCTTTGTTTTCATTTCCTCCATTAATGATATCTTCCACCTTGACATTAATGCTAAAACTATCTGCTATGCTGACGATACTTCGATCTTCTTCCGTCTTGCTGACATTGAATCTTTGATTAGAAATGTGATCCGCAGTCTCCCTATCATTACGCAATTTTTTGCTGAAAATTTTTTAACATCAAATACCAACAAAACAAAAATTGTTCTTTTTACAAAAAAATATAGTTCCCCATAACATCACATTCATGGTGAACAGCGAACGTATATCGCTCTCCAAAGAGGTAGATTTCCTGAGTGTTAAGCTTCAATCTAAATTAAACTAAGGAAGAGCATCTCAAAACCATTTGCCTAAAAATTAGTAGAAATATTGGAGCGATTAATAAAATTAAATACATTTTACCTTCAAATATTTTGGTCCATTTATATCACACTTTAATCGAATCTCACTTGAACTACTGTAAGCCTGTTTGAGCATCAGATTCATTTTTCCAATATAGCCGTCTTGCAATACTTCAAAATAAATACATAAACATCGTTTACAATTCCATACCGTTCTCCTGCAATTTTGATATTCGTAAAAATCACAAGCTGCTGAATATTGGTGAAATTTACACGATAAGAGTCCTTAAAATTATGTTTCATAGAATAAATTACAACCAATATAATCAACTCATTCCTCTAAAAACT
>QLNU02015003.1:165779828-165811526 GCA_006491805.2 Dysdera silvatica
AAAATATTTTTTAGAAATTTAAAGTACGTAAAATCGAACTTCCGAACTTGTTATTCAAAACCCAGAGAAACCAACTCTAAACAGTACAAACATATGTACCAAGCTCGAGTTACGCTGAAGATGAGGCCCAAGAAATTTATGAAAAAAAATGGAGCGATTTTGAGAAAAACCATGAAAAGGAATCTACACCAATTTATAATTTATATACCACTTGCGCATTATGTATTAAAATATGCAGCCACTATACTAAATGCTAAAATCCTATGCCATTGAACTATGCTTTGGACTGTCGATTAAGTATTCAGGTATGCATATTTTTTCTCAAACTAAATCTAGCTTTGCTCTTATTGAATCGCATAGAAACTTTGAGTGTTAGTAACTCAAGCTGGGTTACGTGGGGGAAAAAGATAAATCGAACAATTGCGTGTGTGGAAAATATTCAGCTAATTTGCTACCCAGTGAAAGTAACGAAATATTCCGGTATTTCTAATTTGGGGAAGAAATGAAAACGATTTTTACTATTTTTCCTCTTAATAATTAAATATTTTAAACTATTTTCTTTGGAATAATAGTTTAATTTTTATAAACAGTATACTTTAAATAGTATTATATTTTGGGTGCAAAGTGCATTTTTAAAGAAACTTTCAAATAGTTTTTTTCTTGTTATTTGTCCAAGGCCGTAGCTGGTCAATTTACAGAAAGGGACTTAGAGTTCTTTATCGTTCTAATGTATTTTATTAGTATAGTTAATTATGTTAAATATATAAGGAGAGTAATATATTTAACGTTAATGAATAAATTTCTTAACATAAATTTTATATTGAAAACTTATTAAACTATACTAAAATTTATAAAGAGTAACGGGATCGGTATCTTTGCTTGTTATATTCGAATGTTCGGTAAAACCGGGTTTGCATAAAATTTAGATAAATAAATAAAGAACCTGACTACAAACAAAAACAAGTACTATCAGTTACTTATAATATATATTTAAATTCTATAAATTTACGTGTCTTCGTCATACTCTAATGCCACTATATAAGTCGATGATATGTCAACGGGTTAGTCCTCATTACTATTATTGTCAGAAATGGAATTGTTTGCGGCTTGTTCTTTAGTGGCATTACTTTCGGAAGTAGGAATGTCAGTTGTCATATCTTCAGAATTAAGAAAATCGCTTCCCCTTTTTTCTTTATAAAAAGGAGAAATTATTACAATTAGACCTTATTTATTTAAACCCTATTTTAAATTTAAGAGAAAAGTCATTGAATTGATGAAAGTGATGACAGGTTTTCGATTACAATAAAAGAATTTCGGCCGATATATTTTGAATATAACTAAACAGATGTTTTATTTAATCGTTAAAGCCGTTCTGGTTAAAATAGTTGTCATTATAGCCGCGTTCGAATGTAATTTGCACGTATCACTATATAAAATATATTATATATTTTATTTTCCCTTAAGAAACACAAGATTCGTTTTTGATCTCAGAAAATTCGAACTCGAATTTTCTTTTAAATAATTTTCTTACATTCAGCCACTTGCTTATTTCTTATACAAAACTTACGTGATAAAACAAATTGTGTGAATATACAGAAAAAGATGTGAGAGTATAAAAATTTCCAAGTTGTTTTGACAGTTATTAAAATATAATATAATCTTAACGTTAAGTAAAGAAATGGTATTTTAATTCTTAAAATTTCTAAAGCCTCATTACACCTTGAATGAAAACTCAGATAGATTGCTTTCTCAAAACAAAAACAAAAAATGTGAGCTCCAGTATAATTTATATATATATATTAATAATTATAAATAATTAATTATAATGTAATATTATATAATAAATAAATAATTATAATATAATATTATATAATAAATAATACTTATAAATAAATAATACTTATAAATAAATAATTATAATATAATATTATATAATAAATAATACTATATAAATAAATAATTATAATATAATATTATATAATAAATAATACTTATAAATAAATAATTATAATATAATATTATATAATAATACTAATATAAATAAATATACTTATAAATATAATTATAATAATATAATATAATAAATAATAATTATAAATAATTAATATACGTATAATTAATTCATGAAATTTATGCGTTAAGCTAAAGCTGTAATAAGCGCCTTGCAATGCATCGGCAGCGGTATACCCTCAAGCATATATTTTGCTCTCTATCTCTCTACCTCTCACCCTCTAAATCTAAAGATACCAAAATAGGAGTTGCTGGTGGTTATGCGCATTTGCAACCGAAGCCAAAATGGCCGCGAGTCCAGTTAAAGCCATTAGCCTGCCGCAAATTCTGGAACAGGGGGTGTCTAATGGATATAGTTCTGATTTACGCTAGGGTATCAGGATGTTAGTGGAAAGGGATTACGAGAGGTTCGGATTGATGTGTCGGATTAAGAGAAACCTCGGAATCGGCAAAACGAGGCCGGCCGGCCGTTAGTCCCAAGCTTCTGAAAAGTTGCATACCTTCGCATCTTGCTCTATTTATAGAAGAGCTAAAAAATGACCTCATATTATAGGGCATTGCTGTATCAGCTTAAAATATAGACATGGAATTAGCATAAATATGATGACTTGTCGGTTATACAATATTGCCTGATACTACCAAGCCCTACAAAAGATTTAGCTCGTATTCCAATTTTATGTTAGTTTTCTAATGCGTTTTAAATGGTAATTTAATTAAAATTAATAATTTTATATTTCAAACATCGCTATTATCCAGGAATTGGAACACTATAGACCAGTGGTTCCCAACCGATGGTCTGCGAAGGAGTTCTGAATGGTCCGCGGGACCGGTAATTATTTAAAAAACAAATCATTGAACATACTAATAAAAATTGTTATTAAAATTAAATATAAAAATGAAACTGATGGTATATTTGTAGTATTTTGCCCCCCGACACACACACTCTTGAAGGAAAGTTGGCAGCGCTCTTGCATGTAGGGACTTTCTGGTGAAATGTAGAGACTTTCTATTGCTGCCACTAGGGATTTGACCTTGACAGCACTGTTTTGTTTGGCTTTACTGTTGGCAACACTGCTTTGTTTACTTCTATACATCTATATTTTTCCCCCAAAAAAGGACCCGGGTCCCTTTTTTTATAAAGGTCTTGCAATCAACTCATGCAAGGACGAATTTAGAGGTCATTCAAGTTGGGGAAACTAATTACTTGCTTTTTGGAAATGATACCTCATTGGACCTTTACCTTGTACCTTTTCAATGTTAAATTTTCGTTTGGGGGGCGATCGCCACGATCGCTTAAATCCGCCCTGAACTCGTGATATTTTTCGAGTGGTCCGCGGATATAAGTGAAGTGAGGTGGTGGTGCGCGGCAAAATGAGTTAGGAAACACTGCTGTAGACAACGCCTGTGGCTGAACATGTCTACTATAGTTAGAAATACTGAATGTATATTTTGAAGTGGTCCATTCATCAATCAACTTTATTCATAATATAATCAGTTCATTATAATTGTTTAACTTGGAATAATGTAATACTGCGCACAATAATTGTAATATTAAATATGCGTTGACGAAAAATGCTAATAACTTTCAATAAAGGAGGTAATAAAAGAGATCTGTTATAAAAGAAAAATGTAATTAAACTTCAATATAAACGAAAATTGTATCTTGATATTGTAACATAAATAGCAATTAACAAATATAGCATTAAAAAGTATAATTATAATAATAAATAACGTCATAACAAGTGCCATTGTCCAAAACTGTCGAAGTCTTGGCTTATTTCAACATTATTATCTACTGAAGGCACTCTAATGCATTATTCAATCACGGAATCTTAATTTGTTGATTCCGAATATTTATGCAGTAACATTATTTAGATACAATAAAAGTAATCATGGATCAAAAATAAAAGTTTATCGTTAATTGAACAGCTGCAACAATCCCGAAGGGCTGTTTCTTCTCCCTTTTCTCCTTGTTCTTTATTTTGATACTATTTGCATATTTCACTCCTTTTCAGAGATAGGCACATATGATTAAGCTTATTAGATTTTCTAAATTCAGTTTTAATGTATACATTTGTGTAATATTATTTGTAAAACATTTTATGGTGCAGTGGCCCAATGCTCTTGCGCCATAAAAATAGCTCTAAAACAAACAAAACATTTTAACTCCAGAAATTAAATTCTGGCTACATCCTTGCCTAATCGGATTTTGACAATTATGCTTCAGGTATAGCTTTGCGCAGTGCCTTGTCATATACCTACTTAAGAACAACTTCAATTAATGAAACAAGCTTTCATCAGGCTATTCCATAATAACGTCTTTTGAAATTTTACAATTATTAACATTACATAAAAAGGTTAAACACTGGTAAAATAGCAATGAAAAAGGTCACAAGCTTTCGGACGCATCAGCAGCAGTCCTTCATCAGGAGTAATGACGATGTTATGTTTCTGTCTCTTTTTTATACTTGAAATTTCTGGAAAACCCTTCATCAGAGTAGTCCCGCAGAATGGGAAAACCCAATGAGAACCAATGGGAGGCCTCCAATAGAATCATGGAAGAACCCCAATAGGGACCAATGAGAAACCCATACTGCGGGCTACCTAATTTGGGGATGTCTCATACATTTCAGAGTAAAAGTAGGAAGCTTGAGTGATCTTTTTCATTGCTATTTTACCAGTGTTTAACCTTTTTATGTAATTTCCTCCCTGGTACCCTGTATTTTATTTCTACTATTAACATTTTTTAAAATTGGCTTAATTATTGAAAACACATTTCGAGAGCTATCTTATTCCTTTATCAAATAAGATAAGTTAACACTTTATCTACCGCTTGTATCTATATATATATAGCCTATTAATAGGATTCCAGTAGGTAAAGTGTTAATATAAAGATTCGAGGGGGAGAGAAAATTGTAGAAATAGGAATAATCAAATAAGAGTATAAATAAAAAAACTTTCTTCTTATCCTGCTGCGAGTTTCGAAATTAGGTAGAAATCAGCAAAATGTAGGATTTGGTAAATTATTGGTGTTATAAAATCTATCCTGTAAAGTTTGAATTTTGGATATTTTATATGGATGAGGTAATGGATACTATTATATGATGGTACGGCTCCCTTGTCTGTAGTTTTTAAGTGAGTGTGGATTGGATTGTATGATACTGCAGGCGTGGAATATCTTATCTATTTCCATCTATCTGGGAAAATCCCCGTCCAGTTTCCCGAATATGAGATCCTGACTCGTAGTATGGTGTTGATGGTTGGTTGTGTGTGTGTGTGTGTGTGTGTGTGTGTGTGTGTGCGTGCGTTTGTGTGTGTGTTTTAGTTACAATACTATATACATATGAATCGAAATTTATGTATTGCCGCGATCTTAGCAGATTACTTTCACCAAATCTAGCCGATTGTCATCAATGAATTTTATTTACGCTCTCGGATAATAAGAAATCTTCTCCAATAATCTAAAAGTACTTTTAAATACCTTTAAACATTTATGTGGAAAACATACATGTGAGAGAGAGATTTCAATGCTTATATATATAAATAAACTATCATATACCGAGAATAATCACAATAAATTATCGCGGGTCATAGTTTTCAATACGTTAATAGCTGCTTCAGTAACCACTTGACTACCACATTCAGAACACAGCTGACTCTGTTTACTCATGATTCTTGTCAACATGGCCATCTTGCCAGTCGCAAATCCGTTAGGTAGGAAAAAGAATATATCTGTGCAACTGAGTGGGGCATCTCTTGTTGAAAACTGAAGAAAGATTTTCAAAATAACTGATATAATAATGAACGACCATTCAATACTACTTTAATATTTCACTATTTAAAATATTTAAAAAGGCAAAGACAGAATATGATACATTTTAATTTTGAAGCTTATCAATGAAAATATTATATATTACAAATGAGAGAGAGAGAGTTTTTACTACTTGAACGTGTGCTTTAGCTGCTGTTGTTATTCCTAAAAGAGAGGAGCTATCCAAGACATATAATTATATAAAACATAAATAAATTATTATTATGCAAAGTTACGATCCATGTTGTATTTGGCTGCTTTTATCTATTTAGTTATCAAGTATTTTCCAAGGACCTTTGATGACTAGCTATACCTGTGTATAACGCGAGCTGGTTTGGTTTAGGATTCAGTTTCAGCATTTGTTGTCATTCTTCAGTGTGTTTTTTAGGTTTATGCGAAGGAAACCCAATACACCTACTGCAACCGATAAAACTATTGTCTTCCACATTCCAAAATCTCTCCATCGCTATTTGCAAGTCCTTGTGTTTCGTAATCTTCTTTTTATTATTATTTTTTTGTGTGCGTTCTCGCACTTGGCGGATTAAGCTTAAGACGGGCGGTGCCAAGTTCTCAAGTCTACCTTCAGTGTGAAAATATTTTTGTATGTTTCATTCTGGTGCCAGGTTTAAAAATTTTCTGACTGTTCGGCAGGTGTTTAATATTGTTGCTTTTTGCATATCAATATATGTGTTTGGTTCAATTTCAAGTATTTCCAAGTTCTTTTGGAGTGTGTTTGGTACAATATCTATTGCGGAAAAGACAAGAGAAGATAATGTTTTCCTTGTCCATATGTCACATGGCCTTGATTTTCTGCCTTAAGTTTTGTTATTTAGTCATTTTTATGATGTACGTGTTCGGTATATTATTTGTGTTGGGTATTACTAAAAAAATCGGTTTTGCTGATTTTATCAATTAGAATTATATCAGGTCTGTCATGTGGTGTCGTTTTGTCCCTCATAATAGCCCTATCCCAGTACAATTTGCGTGTTTTGTTCTCTAGTATTGTTTCTGGTTCGTATTTGTTCATTATTATTGTTATCTATAATAATTTCTATCAAAACTAATCAGTAAGTCATTGCAGTTAAGTCATTTAACCATATGCAAAATATGTTTTATAAATCAAGCTTAAGATCGTAAGCTTTGCCTTCGTTTTCAGTGCTGAACAATTTCAGTATTTGAAAGCAAATACCTACATTTCTTCAAATTGCTGTATATAACATGTATACATCATGCTGTTCTGCAGAGGTAGTTATGAGTTGTAATGTTGTAAAAATGCTAATATTATTTCAAACACGCCAGACAAATCATTATAAGTGCATACAGATTTATGTTTTACATATCCGTTAATAAGAATAAAAGCTTTTGATGTAATATTTATTTAGCACACGTTGAAATAATAACTCACTTTTTTTATGCAGATAGTTTACGTAATTATGTTTAATTTTTCAACAAAAACTACAGTCTATTTACGTTATTAGACGCAGTTGCTGAAGCTGTTGTCAACGGTGCCTTGACATATTAAAAGCTAATGCAGCTGTTGATAGTTTTCTAACAGCCGGTCTTTGAGATTTCCGTTTCTAAACGGAACTTCACTTTCTGACTTTCACGATGGATAAAAAATCGCTTTCAACAATCGTTAAAAATACCTTTAAAGATATTTTACATTATAAAATACTTTTTTTCTAACTATAATATTGAGAAATTATTATTTTTTCGGAAGAATGTACTTCCATAAAATTAAAATGTATTATTTTATAAGAATTGAGCGCAAATGAAAATGATTATAAATAAATAGTCATTCTTAAGAATACTTCATTTACTTTTGATCTATAAATTTTGAAGGAAATAGTATGAAAAGCTATACTAAAATTATAGCAACTTTCAAATATCAAATTTTTTATATACAATACCATTAAAAAACCATGACCAAAAAATTAATATATTAACAAAACAATTTTCCGATTCTTAAACATAACAGTACAGCATAAAATAGGCCTTTATATTTAATATGTACGTCGGTTATAATGGTTGAAAAGAAATCATAAAACATGCATGCGCACATACACACACACACATGGATGGATGGACGGACGGACAGGCAGACAGACAGACAGATGGATAGATACATAGACAGGCGGGCGGACAGATAGATAGAGAGTATGTAGATAATTTTGAATGGAAAATATAGGAGAAATAAATGGAAAATTATGTAAAATTATCTAAATATAGCGCGCTTTGAGCTGCTGCTATATAATAGATAAGCTATATTGCACAAAATTAGTAAAAACATATATAAAATAAAAAATGTGTTTAGGAGAATTAAATAAAATAGGTTTGATAGAATTAAAGTAAGAGGAAAAATATAAAAAATAACAATTCAATTAAAAGTAATATATATATCAATATAAACTCAGAAATATATAATGTAACATAAGCATGCAGCCTTAGAACCATCGTCAGGGCCTTTTCCAAGACTACATGCTTGGCGCCTTTTCTGGAGGTATGTCGCAAAATACAAGCAAAGCATATTTGTTAGATGTATAAAGCGAGATACCCAAGGCCCAAAGGCGCCAAAAAACAGAACATGAAAAACTATAACTAATGGCAAATATCAAAAATAAACTAGGAATCATCAACCATGTAGAGCCTCCGACAATATTAAATGTATAAAAACAACTATTATTATAGCATATATGCAACAAAATATTCAAAACAAAACAAACACCTATCATAATTCATATTCAACAAAACAATGCAATGCATGCAGCATCAAATTCAACAAAGCAGACATCCACTATAATACACAGTCACTAGGGAAATATATAAACAAAATGAAAGCAAAGCAAGAAAGTACAACTACGCTTTTTGAAGAAGGTAAAAAGAGCAGAAAAGTTTTAAAATTTGATATTCGAAGTACGTATTCTATTGCCTTATCATCAGTAGTTTGAACCTTATTATGGTATTGGCACGTAAAGAAAAAAGTACTTACGTAGGAATGAAGAAATTTCTTCATTCCTATATAAGTAATTTTTTCCTAGTGATTGTGTATTATTGTGGATGCCTGCTTTGTTGAATCTGATGTTGCATGCATTGCACTGTCTTGTTGAATATGAATTGTGATCGGTGTTTGTTTTGTTTTATATATTTTGTTGTGTATATGCTATAATAATGGTTGTTTTTATATATTTAATATTGTCGGATGCTCTACATGCTTGATGATTCCTGGTTTCTTTTTGATATTTGCCGTTAGTTATAGTTTTTCATGTTCTGATTTATGGCGCCTTTGGGCATCTTGCTGTATACATCTCGCATATATACGCTTTGTATATATATATATATATATATAAAAATCGAACACTACGCAGATTAAATCAAACAACAATATAAATCAACGTTTATTGGCGTAGTGATACCAGCTCCGATCCGATGTTATGACGTGGATAGATGGTGAAATATTTGAAAGAAAAGAAATGTTTATGCGTTCGTTGGGACCTGAACTTACAATCTTCCACTTGCCGGGCGGAGGCTCTACCCACTGAGCTACGAAGGACAATTCGAACGACGCGAAATAACCAGCATCAGTAAATAGTCTTTATATACGTTCGTAAAGAGATTATATATTGTCCTTCGTAGCTCAGTGGGTAGAGCCTCCGCCCGGCAAGTGGAAGGTCGTGGGTTCAGGTCCCACCGAAGGCAGAAATATTTATTTTCTTTCGAACGTTTCACCATCTAATCACGCCATAACATCGGCGCTGGTATCACTACGCCAATAAACGTTGATTGATATTGTTGTTTGATTTAATCTGCGTAGTGTTCGATTTATATAAATATATAAAAATTAAAGACTGTCTTCTGGAAGTTGAAAGTACATCAGATCGAGCAGCGAGGCTTGTTGTTCAACTAACCCAGCGATACCAACTTCAAATAGTACAGGTATATGCACCAACATCAAGCCATACCGACGAAGAGGTTGAAGAATTTTATGAAGAAATCAAAGAGTTACACACCAAAGGGAAACAACATATCAAGCTCATCATGGGGGATTTCAATGCAAGAATTGGACAACAGGAACAAGGAGAGACATCGGTTGGTAAATACGGAGGGCGTTAATGGGCGAAATGGTGTTGCGGAAAACGTGGAACGGACAGGCACTTTGAAATGGTGGCAAACAAGAAATCAATTATTGAAGATTGCAGCGTACTGAACAGATTTAATACTGGAAGTGATCATCGAATGGTGAGATGTAAAATGCACTTAAATACTAAATTAGAAAGACAGAAGCTCATTAGGAAACAAGTAAGTAAGAGGGTGGATTTAATGAAACTGAAAGCAAATACCGAGGCATTCAAGTTGGAATTAAAAAATCGCTTTTCTGCACTGGAAGGACTTATTGATGAAAGTGATATCTCAGAAGCAAATGAAAACATTGTTAAGACAATAGTTGAAACTGCTGGGGAAATTGGTGGTGTAACCTGTAAAAAGCACAATAGCAAATTATCTGAGAAGACGAAACAGCTCATGAAAAGGCGAAGAGATATGAAGGTGGACAATCGAAATACCAGTTCCAGGATTGAGTACATAGAACTTTGTAAAACTCTGCGCAAAAGCATGAAAGAAGACATAAGAAAATTCAACTGTGAGCTAGTAAGGAAAGCCATTGAAAATAACAAGAGCCTTAGGGTTGTTAAAGGAAGTTTATCTGTTGGGAAGAAACACATCATTGCATTAAAAGGAGAGGATGGCACCGTAACAAGAAATAGGGAAGAAATACTTAGAAGAGTTGAAGAATTCTACAAAAAACTATATGAAAGTAACAGTGGATTAAACGAAGACACTGAAATAGTCGAAGGAACAGCTCCTAAAATCTTAAAAGAAGAAGTTTCATTTGCAATAAAAAATATGAAGAAAGGAAGAGCCCCTGGTGATGATGGTATTACATTAGATATCCTAAAAGAAGCTGGAGAATATGTAGAAGACATACTTGCAAAATTCTTTACCAAATGTCTTAACAGCGGTAACATACCAAACCAATGGGATTCTGCAACAGTAATTCTTTTGCATAAAAAAGGTGATAAAGAGGATTTGAAAAATTACCGACCAATTAGCTTGTTACCTGCTATTTATAAAATCTTCACAAAAGTTCTAACACATCGCCTGCAGAAAAAATTAGATGCAGCTCAACCAAGAGAACAAGCTGGATTTCGAAGTGGATTCAGTACAGTGGACCATATTCAAGTATTAAGAGAATTAATTGAAAGAACACATGAATATGAACTTCCATTGTGTGTTGCATTTATTGACTATGAGAAGGCCTTTGACTCTATAAAAACATCAGCAGTCATCAACTCTTTAAGATCAACAGACATTGAGGATGTGTACATTGACATGGTGAAACGTGTGTATAAAAATGCAAGTGCAAAATTTCGGTTACATAAAGATACCAAAACTATCAAACTTGGCAAAGGGGTGAGGCAGGGAGATACCATTTCTCCAAAACTTTTTACTTCTGCTTTACAGATGATTTTTCAGCTGATAAATTGGAATAACAAGGGAATAAAAATAAATGGTGAATATTTAAATCATCTGCGGTTTGCTGATGACATTGTTATTTTTTCAACGGACCCATTAGAACTCCAAGACATGGTACAAGAGCTCTCAACTAGAAGTGAAGAAGTTGGACTCAAGATGAACCTACAAAAAACTAAGATCATGTTCAATAATTTTGTAGAGGAAACAAAAATACAAGTTGACAACACTGAGCTAGAAATTGCTGATTCATATATTTACCTTGGCCAGCTGATTTCAATGGATGGCAACATTATGAAAGAACTCAACAGACGTATTAAACTTGGCTGGAGTGCATTTGGAAGAAACAGTTTTATCCTGAAGGGGAAATTGCCTTTATGTCTAAAAAGAAAAGTCTTCAACCAGTGTGTATTGCCAGTCCTCTCTTATGGATCAGAGACATGGAGTCTAACAGTTGGAGCAATACGAAAGTTACAGACAACGCAAAGGAGCATGGAGAGGTGCATGCTTGGAATAACTAGGAGAGATCGAAAAAGAAACACTTGGGTGAGAGAGCAAACTAGAGTAGAGGACATCATTGTTAAAGTAAAAGGACTGAAATGGCGATGGGCTGGGCATATTGCAAGAAGAACTGATCAACGATGGACAACAGAAATTCTGAACTGGATTCCAAGAGACCACCGAAGACCTAGAAAACGTCCTCAAACTAGATGGGTGGATGAAATAAGAAAAGAGGTTGGGGTGACGTGGAAACGAATGGCCCAGGATAGACTTGTGTGGAAAGCATTTGGAGAGACCTTCATCCAGCAGTGGATAGATAATGGTTGAATATGATGATGATGATGATATATATATATATATTGCTTAGAAACTGTGACGAATTTTGTACTTAAACTTTTATTAAAATGGAAACTAAATTAACACAACGAGCATTTTTTCTACTTTTTATATTCACTGAATATATCCTTGTTTAAAGTGCAGGAGCTCATTTCCGACTAATGGATTATGTCAAACCTCCTTTTCCGGCTACTACCACCAATTTACATCCGGCATGGATTACTCCACATTCGGTCACACTAATTTTCTCAATTTTAGGTTATTATTTGTGTTTCGTTGTTTGATTTTTCGTTAAGTGTTTTGATTTCTTACCTGTTATTCTTTTCTTTGATCTTTTCGGAACCTTTTAATAATTTCAATAAACTCATTTGGTTTTAGCCAATTTTATGTGATTTTAGGTAAGGCGACAAAATTTGAAAATTCACTTTATTATTATTTTAAACTCAATAGTTTCATTATTATTTAAGCTTTCTTGAAGAGGACTAAAAGTCTTCGAAAAAAATTTTAAACCTGTATTAAAACATAGAGTTCAAAAACTGTGCCCATTGTGTTATTTTACCAAGATTTTTGATATATTCAGCACAGTGAGTCGCTTTACTTAAATTTACTTCCTAATGGATTTTTGTTATAAAGGTTAAAATTTCTCTTAATATAAATTATGTTCAAAGAAAATATTTGTTTTTTATTTTGTATTAACTTTTCTTGTTTCTCAAGTCTTTTCTGCATATATAATTAGGATAAATGAGTTACCTTTTCCCAATAAGACACTGTGCATATTTATTTCTTAAAAATTAATATATGTGGGGAAACGATTATTACAGACGTTTTAAAATACGTTTTTGTTCGCCATGTGACTGAGAAAAAAGAATGTCTGATTATTTTTTAATCTTGAATATTTATTACGTTATAAATAAATTAATATTTGTTTAATCGATTAGGCTAATTCTTAATATAGTTTTAAAACTTTTTAATATCAATACCGCCGACAAAAATAATGATCTACAGATACAGGCTCATTTTACTTAATTTCAGTATATTTTGTAACAAATACAAATCAAGAAACTTTGAACGACTATAACATATGCATGGCATGATAATATATTAGCATATAGAATATATTAGCATATTTGTGCCTACCATGGTTTCAACAAAAACTACAATTACTTAACATGGTTTTTAATTACAATTTTAATGAACCTTACAACATACTATCAGTAGACTATGAGAGAGGATAAATTGTCTGATCGTTTAAAAAGTTTTAAATAAAAATTAGATTACACGTAAAAGGCATTTAAACTTTGATTTGAAGTTTGTCACGGATATTGAAATATATGAAATAACGTTAAACACGTAACGCAATACTAGATGCGTTTAGGACAAAGTAAACAATTGCTAATGGACGAATAGTTATTTTTAAACGGTATTTGATGTCTACGAGTCCAACACAAACCCACAGGTAATAAACAGTGATCAATGTCAATTGACGCACCTCCAGAGAACCGAAATCTCCATCTCTCACAATCAAGGTCTGTTAAGGCATTCTCACCCAAAGCTAGGTATCCAACGAGAATATCACTCTTCGCGACGTAACGCAACAAAATGTTTCATTTCCATCGCATATGTTCTCATAAAACGGTCAATTTATGAAAAATAAAGTGAAACATATTAGACATAAAATATGATGACAGCCATTGGGTAAATTCATATTTTTAATGCTATTGTTATGTGAATTTTTAATAAAAGTTTTTGTTAACTGTGGAAGCAAACACCTAGCTTTTAAACAATAACTTTCTCCGATGTGGATGACAGTATACGCAGTAATATAAAATTAAGAATAAAATATCCAGCTTTTGCTATGGTAACTGATGCATGTTTCTGCTTGATATCCACCAATTATCTCATTTCAAATTTTATTTGAAATTGCTACATGATAAATTGCTGATAATAAATATATGTAATAAATATATAAATAATATATATATATATATATATATATATATATATATAAAAGTTTTCCTCGCCCATTCTTGGCGGAAACAGGCTTTGGGACGGGCAGAGCGCCATGTTCCCAAGCCTCTTTTTACATCACTTCTTAATGTGCCATGTCTAGAAACTTCCTGACAATGTGACACGTGTTTAGGATTGTGGCTTTTTGTATTTCAATGTAGGTGTTTGGGTCAATGTTGAGTATTCCCAAATTCGTCGCAAGCGTTTTTGGTACTATCCCTGTTGCTGAGATGACTAACGGGATGATGAAGATCTTTTCCATACCCCATATATCTCGTACTTCATGTCTGAGATCTTGGTACTTGGTGATTTTCGTTGTGTAGGTTGTCTGTATGTTATTGGTGTTGGGTACTGCTATGTCGATTAAGTACGTGGTCTTATTCGATTTATCGACGAGGGTTATGTCAGGACGGTTATGTGGGACTGTCTTGTCTGTTATGATTGCTCTATCCCAGTAAAGCTTGTGTGTTTCGTTCTCATGCACGGTCTCTGGCTCATATTTGTAGTACGGGCATTTTTCTGTCAGAAAGCCAGCATTCGCTGCCAATTTCTGGTGGACTATTTTCGCTACTTGATCGTGTCTATGTTTGTAGTCTGACTGCGCAAGGATCTTGCATCCTGCCATCACGTGTTGGATTGTCTCCGATGCCGCATGACAGTGTCTGCATTTGTCGCTTTCTATGTCTTTTCTCTGGATGAATTTCTGATTGTTCCTTGTTGCGATCACTTGGTCTTGGATGGCTAGCATGAATCCTTCTGTCTCTGGCTGGAGAGTGCCTTTGGCCAGCCAAGAATTTGATGCCTTTTTGTCAACGTGTGGTTGTTGCAGGTCATTGTAGTGCCTGCCATGTAATGGTTTTCCGGCCCAAGTTCTCAGTTTCTGTTCGTTGGCTGTTTCCAGGACACGCTCTTCGGTACTACACAGGTTTAGTGGCGTGTAATTTGCATCTGCTTGTATTATGGCTTGGATGAGTGGCGATCGGGGACTCTTCAACTGGAAGTATTGCCTCATGCTCTGGATCTGCTTGTCATGTAAGTCTTTGAGGTCCGCTTGTCCGCGTCCTCCTTCTTCCCGGGGTAGTGTTTGCCGTTCAATTGCCGTTGCAGGGTGTAGTTGTCCGGCTCTTCTCTGGATGGTTCTCATTTTCCGCTGGAGTTGTTCTAGTTCAGTGTTGGACCATTTGATGATCCCGAAGGAGTAGGTGAGCACTGGTACCGCATATGCGTTAATTGCTTGCGTGGTGTTCTTCCCGCTCAGTTTCGTCTTCACAATGCTTCTAAGTCTTTCTTGGAATGCTTGCGTGAGCTGGACCTTGACTTTCTTGTGCTCCTGCTGCCGTTTTTGCATTATCCCTAGGTATTTGTAGGTTTCGCCCTCGTCCAAGGTCTTCAGTAGTCTCCCGGTATATATATATGTATGTATATATATATGTATATATATATATATGTATATATATATGTATATAATATATATAATATATATATGTATATAATATATATGTATATATATGTATATAATATATATATATATATACTAATATAATATATATATATATATAATAATATAATATATATATATATATATCTTAAAATAATATAGATGAGAAAGTGATAAACATATAGCTCAACTATGAGTTCATAGTTTCGCAGTCATAAACAAAAACTTGACTACGATATGATTGATCGTTTAAGAGGCAGTTATAGCTAGGTATATAAAGCAATGGTTTCTGGAAAATTACGATTTTCTCTTGCACTCGGTATAATATGGGACGCAAATGCCTTTATAATCTAAACTGTCTTCTCAGTTTCAGCTCAGTTTTGACCTAAGTCCCTCGAAATCCTTCCTCTTAAGGAGCTTTACTTCGAACGGTTGAAAAGATAACACTTATCTCTGAGTAAAACAGATGATGGAAATATTCACATCGCAAAATTAAGTTACAGGAATAGAGCTCTGTATTTCAAGGGCTTTGCGTTGCTTACCCAGAATATACTTCGCCCGCATCTGGTAAAGCTCAAGGACATCGCAAGTTTTCTAAAACTTTTACGATAATACAAATATTGACGCTTTAGAACCTTCAGCAGTTACTTATACGAATATACTTTTGAATATTGACATGAATAGATAAATGAACGGGTTCTGCCTTTGGGAAAGAGCACAAAGGGCACTGTAGAGTAAAATTTCAATTACATTTAACAAGTAACCATTTATACACCTCGCTAACCATTTTAAGTCTTTTCAATTCATGTTTGTTAACAAACCTCAAATAGAAACAATTTTTGATCATTTTTCGAACCGTTATAAATCGTTGAAATATAAGGACTAGTGTTTACAGATTTTGAATTATTTGATGATGAATGAGTATCTATCAATCATAAATGAAAACAAATAAATTTTTAAGCGACATAAAAAAGAATAGCCCAATGTTTATTCCAATCTCTTGCAATCTGACCTGTAGCGATCACTTGCATTATATGCAATATAAAATTATGCCATTTCCGAGATCTATAAACGAATGCATGATTTTTAGCAAAATGCGCTTTTAATGTAAAATTTCGAAAATGTAGAGGACCAACGAGTCGCTAATATCTTAAGGTACTTTAGGGATGAACAAAATATATCATTGCCGTGACATATTTATTATAGTAATTATGCAATATTCCAAACTAAAAAGAATGTTATATATTTATGAAAGAGAAATAAAAAAAACGAAAGGTTATTCAGAACTGAAAGGGATTCCTTCCAAGAAGTCTAATTTGAGAATAAGGACATTTCTCGTAGTTCGAAAATCACGTTAATATAGGCTAGCAGCTCTATCTCAGAAGACGACAACGATTACTTTTCATGAAAATTTCCAAGCGTAAATATCAAGAAATGTACAAAATTACTTCACCTGTCAAATTACAGTACATAAAGTGATAAGAGGCGTCCTCCAGTTAGGATCACTTGATTTACTCCATTCCCTTTGCGCATTTTCATTTCCTCTGTAGTTAGATTATTAGGTTAAGAATAGCTTCTTAATAAATGTAGATTACAAAGAAATCGCAACCGAAATATTATTTTTTTTGTCCCCAATATTTCGCATTTTATACTCTTCCGAACTAAACCATTCGCGTCCAATGGTTCAATTCTGGATATATTTAGGCAATTAATTGCACTCAGCTTCTACCAAATTATCGAGTCGTAAAAGGGTATATTGGAAAATAAAAACATACATTATTAACTGATATCCTCAATATATATCTACATGTTAATATTTGATTACGAAACATTGAAACTACGTTTCAGAAGTCTGAGTTTCGTCAAGATGTCCAACTTCTTTCTTATAGGAAGACTCTGAGAATATGGAAACCCTTTTATCCCTGCTGAAGTCTCAATTCCAACATGAGTTCAAATCTCTCTGACATGGCCATGTGTTTGAAACTAACCGAGATTTCCATTTAGACCTATGTACAGTTATACGAATCGTGACAATTTGCCCTTAATCGGTATTTTGATTAGCAGGCTCCAACTCTGTTATCTTATATGGCTAAAGGAAATTGGGAGAGCCTTATGGATAGTCGATCACTGGGGTTTCACAAAAATAGGCAGCAAAGAAAAGGCCGATATGGAAAACCGCTCCAGCAAATGGATATTGGGTATTGAAGATGACACTTCCAAGTCAATAGTCGGAAGTGAAAAGAATTCCCCTGAAAGAATCCAATTTCCCTTATGTGCTTCTGTACTCTTGCTAAGGACAATATCTTAGTTCCAATTTAAACAGAACTCAGAACAAGGAAAAAGTAACGAGAATTTCTCATATATAAACAAGACTTGTTTGTTTGAATATAACTGCACAGATTCATTTTTAGGTAAGCTGAAGTGAAACATGTCATTTAAGTGTAGAAAATTATAAAGTACCATGAAAAGCGAGCACTGTAACAGTACATTTAGTTACGTTTATTATTGTTATTAATATTATATTACCATAAATCCCTTTAAAAGCAATTACCCTTAAACTGCAAATATACACCTGGACATTAGACCTTGGAGCTTTGAATTATAGGACCCATTCTTGGCAACAAAAAACAATCATCATCATTATTATTACAAATATAATGTCTATATATTAATGATATTTTAATTACGACACACTAAGTCTCCCAGTAACAGCGTTCTAACTAATGGCGTTAATCTGCAATTCTGACAAACGTTTCTTATATTGACACATGCTGCAATTAATTTTTTTATGTTTAAATGTGTTTTTATAGCTAATATTTTGATACATACGCTTATTCTCAAACTAGATACTTTGTAGAAAAAAAAAAGAGATACCTTCTCGGCCCGTAGCCGAATTGGGGACTCCCTGTGCATGAGCTCCCATATGAGTACTTCTAGGGAGTGGCTGAGAAATATTATTACCTCCTTCTCATAGCTGTCAAGAATTTTAGTGAATGTACAAGATACTAAAATGCTACAAAAATAATTGATACTGCTTGACAATTAGTAATGAGCTAAAAAGTACCTTATTTTAAAATGTGACTGTAAATTTTTTTTAAAGTAAATGCATAGCAGAACCGGGCAAATCAAAAATTTGAACGACTAGGGGGAGCGCTCGAGCCCCCCCCTGCCCACTTATATAGGCACCCAAGCCTCTGTGTGACTCGGAGTGTCTATAACCAACTAGACCATCAAAACCCGAGAATGGTGCTTTTTATCTCTCGTATTTAAGATTTTGTCAGATATTAATACTTTTCGCAGGATTAGAACAACTTGCCACATATTGATCAACACATGCAGTCAGCGGGACAGCTTTCTGAAATCATAAAATAGGACTTCCTCGGTGGCTCCATGTGTCCATCGATATTTTCCAAATTGTGTGGACCCTATGAAAGACAATTATATACTATAAAACCTTAAACAAGAAATAAAAGGGACACTGTTATCATATTTCGATAGTGTTGTCGATCAAAGACATTCTAGATCATATGGAAGATCCCGGGTTTGAATCAAGGCCGAAACGGTGTTTTTCTTTACAGAAGCTCCAGTTTAAGCTTAAATATGGAGTCAAAATATTAGTCGTCATTAACTCCCCTCCAAAAAAAATGCCTTCCTGGTGACTTCGTGTCTCATCCAGTGTTTGGAAAATTGTAGTAGTCCTGCGACGGCTAATAATATCCTATAAAAAAGAAAAAGTTTTCTTGTTTCTTAATGTCGTCTATGTGAGAGTTTTCTGACTTTTAAAGGATTTTAACCGCTTCAATTAATGATGTGGGCTTTCGATAAGAAATAGGTAAAATAATTGTTTCAATTTAACAGTTTCTTCATTTATTTCGATTGATAGTTATTGTATATAGTTTTGAATATCCGAACAGGGTAGTTTCCAATTCATTAATCAGTGCTCCATTCTGCACCGTACTAAACTGAAAAAACAAACTAGTGAAAAAACGGAGATGCAGTTGCGGTATTTTCATTTGAAGTATCTGCATGTTTAGGCTCAAAGTTAGATTTAAATTTCTTGATCACTTGAAAAAATTCATAAAGCGAGGATGACCTATACACGAATTTATTTTTTTCGAGACGGTTACCATTAATAAATATTTCACTATCGCAGTCACTGAAAACAAATTTTTTATAAGTTTCAATCAAGCTCGAAAATATTTATTAAAATTTTCACATTAATCACCATCATCTTCATCACCCACAACTGATAGCAAAACAGTTATGCCACAACAATATCTTCAATATGCAAAGATTATTGCTTAATTTTCCCAATTAAATGCGCTCAAGTTTATGAAAAACCCACGTCGAAAAAAAACAGGGTTCAATTTTTACTATGTACCTAACATTGACCTTTGACTTCGATTACTATGTAGTGCTTGCTGCTGCCAGTTTTATCATTATAAAGCAATTTTTTACTTCGCAATTTTATCAACTGGGAATATTTAATAGTTTAATGTCTTCAACGCTATTGTATTGCTTACTGTATCTTAATATTAGCATTTTTTAATTGTAATATTTCTTAAACATGATGTTCTCAAATCTCTGCTCATCAATATTAACGTCATTTTCACATTTTTCACGTTTGAAATTTGAGCTAAAGAAGAATTCGAAGTCATATAAATTATACAAAGCTGAAGCGTTCAGAATATACTTTGATAATTAAAATATATCTGATTATGATGTAGTAAAATGGTTATAGATCTGCCATAAATATTCTGTGTTTGTTATCTATATAAATTAATATACTATTTGCATCTTTGTTTTGAAATCAAGAAGTTTTAATCGCTGCAATCGGTGTTAAAATTTTTCTATTCATACCATTATAACTTCAAGAATTGCCAAATATGAAAATAGATTAATTAAAAGTTTCTAATTTTATAAAAATCTTTGAATTTTACTTATTTTCAGATCCAAAATCTGTCAAAAATGTTCAGAAAAGTGTCAGAAAAGTAAACAACGTGTTTATTTTAGTTCAAAAGGTGCTTCCTGAATACTAGGAAATTCTTTTTCTAATTTACAAAGCATCCTTATTAAACAAAACAACGGGGAGCATTCAGTGGATAATTAATAAATTTATCAAAAGACTTTAACATCCTAAATTCCAGGGAATCTTCATGCAACGAGGAAAATAAAATACGTGGGAAATTATTACAAAAATTTAAGGTTGTAATAAAAAAAATCTTAGTTATAAATGCAACCAGTTTTGATGTTATAAGGAAGCAATTTGGAGTATCAGCTAAAGTTCGATATGGTAGTGTATTAAGATTGCAAGTCTTTCATTAAATTATTGAACCAGTATTATGAGAGTGAAAGTTTAAAAAAATTGTAATTAGGAGTGGATTACTTCTAAATTGCCTAGAGATAATATTATAGTTAATACTTTGTAAATAATTATCTAGGAAACATATAGTAAATGAACTGATGTTGATGGACAAAATATTATTTGAATATACACTCAGGGGCAAAATTATTATGACCATAAGCTTAGTACTTCATTATGAAACTTTTGCCCTTAACACGATTGAAATTTCCAAGTTGATGATCCCACTAAGGCTTGGCATATTTCGTGCGGTATATCTCACATGCAATTAACGTGCCTTGAATCTTCCAGTTATTTAAGGCTTGGTGATGAAAAATTTGTTTGTCTAGTCTTGTTGTGACCTTATCTAGCAGATGCTCAACAAGATTGAGATCTTGTGGATTGTAGAAACCACTGCAGCCGAGGAGAATCTCCATCATACTCCAAAAACCATTCGTGTATGATATGAAATTAAGATACGGACTATTTTCCTTCTGTCAGTATAAATTGCCTTTCGGATATACTAGAAGCATTACTAAATGGAATCGATCGATCATGATATGTGAATAACCTAGACCAGAAATTGTTCCGTGTAATTCTGAAGGCAAGACCTCCTCACAACGATATGCGCCATACAATATCACTACCTCCACCAGCTTGAAAAATCTTAACGATGCAAGAAGAAGCCATACTTTCATGCTATTGTCTTCATACTCTCACTCTACCATCCCCTAGGTATAATTAAAAACGTGATTCGTCAGCTTATATCTTCCGTTTCCAATCATACATTTCTGTATTTCTGAGCGGACTTGGAGTGTGTTACTCTGTTTGCAGCAAATAACGATGGTAAGCTTTCGATTTCTATAGCCTATACGACGCGATTTGTAGAGTATCCTCTATTGAGGGGTGTAAGACTGGGGTATAAGATGTTCTTAAAGTTACACTACTTACATTCTCACTTGCACTTCTTCCCCAAAAACTGTGGTACCTTTAGTGATGAACATTGGGAACATTTCCGCCAAAAAACCTCGGACATGGAAGACGGATACCAGGGAAATTGAAGTGAATCAACGCTAGCCGATTAGTGCTGGACACTCATCAGAGAATTGCAAGCAACAGAATTGTTTGTTTGTTTGTTTTTTGGTTTTACGGCTCAAAGACTACAGTGGTCATGCTGCGCCGGGACCTACTGTTTTCCGAGGAATCCGAACCTCTTAAGGCCTGGGGAACCAAACCCCGGACTACAGTGAGCAGTGCGATCTTTATGAGATCTCTGAGTAAGCGTTCAAACAGAATACATATGGAAAACAAACGATTGCAGCTTCAGCAACCTTTCTCCGAGGGAAAACAACAAGGTGAATACATCATGCTCTTTTAGGGACAATTATGAAGTGCTGCAATAACTAAAAAACGAGAGCTAAACTTGCATTTTCATGTTCATTTTCGGGTTCATCATCCTCGAAAACATAAAAATTAGCTATTTTCATCAAAGATACAAAAGAAAGTTAAATTTCATTGGCTAGTGTTATCTATTCCATGCCGTTTTATTTAAATTTTACACGTTTAAGTACTTCTTAACAACTTTTTATATGCGCATGTAACATATTTCCTACCGTGGCCTTCAAATTATTTTATGGAGTGTATAAAATAAACTCCAACAGATGTTTTTACATTTTTGCAACCTTTTAAACCCTCTTCGGGTATTCAGGATTTCCTCTATCATTACACCGATTCTCTTCCATTAAAGACTAATTCAACATTCGTAATAAACATACATTTTGCAATAATTACTCTCTATTCATTAAAAGGAGACGTATTAAGTGAGAAATCCTGAAAGTACCATCACTTCATAAGCTGGTTAGCGCTGTAATGAAGTTTCGGAATTCTGTCACCGAACCGTCGTCTTCGAAAAGTATCTCGTTATAAGTTCGGTACCACATTATAAACTAATTTTCTCTATTTAAGAAGTATTTCAACATTGGTGTCTCTCATTAAATACCCGCATTTCGAAATACCACGTTTATGAAATAGCCGACTGTTTTCTAAAAACTAATGTTTTGTTTCATAATTTGAAATCAGGCCTGCGGTTTTCAAAATGTATTCTAGCTTATGCATATTATGAATATAGCCATAATTATACATAAATACTACATAAATTCTTCATACATAAATTATACATAAATACTACATAAATTCTTACATACATAAATTCACATAACACTACATAAATTCTTACATATTACAAATTATAGATAAATACTCACATACCTTACATACATAATTATACATAAATTATACATAAATTCTTACATACATAAATTATACATAAATTCTTACATACATAAATTATACATAAATTCTTACATACATAAATTATACATAAATTCTTACATACATAAATTATACATAAATTCTTCATAAATGGGGCAAGAAATATTTTAGAAAACATTGTGGCAATGTTATAAATTAATTAAAATGACTCATTAGCGAATGAAAGGAGTTTACCTCTTTACATGAAAGTTATTGCAGAATATCTCACACTTTTCTGAATGATCTTCTAACCTTCAGTAATCATAAAATTATTTGATATTATTGTATAAAATTTTTCTTTATTTGCAAGGCCTATTTCAACTATCACTCACTATCGGCGTTTCAATAGACATCATTGTCACCGCTTATTGCTTGTCTACAATTACAGAACATTCCCCTTCGTAAACAATGACACAATCTTGCACCCTTCCCTAATACACCAATAATACCCATTATCTGTTATATCACGTCGTAAGAATGATCAAGTCACATACATTACAATAAATAACCCATTCCATTGGGACTTTTTGCGACATCTCAAATTATCGCCCTGTCTAGATTTATTATTGCTGCCAGAATTCCTTCAGCAAACACAGACACTTTGTATCCCACGACCCAGAAAGAAATCGAGAATATGTGCATTCTCACATTACGACGTAGCAAAAATTTATCTGAACGGTTGTGATCCAATTTTGTATATAAATATGACATTTTCGAAGAGCGGTACAATTTCTGTTAAGCGCGATGTAGTATAACACGATTATTAGTAACTGCAACCTGATTTCTATGTACCCTATCAAATATCTTTCACTCAGTTTCTCAAAATAAGTATTATTTTTTCATTTTCCCCCGAGTTCATCTAGGATTTCTGCCGTGAGATGGAAGATCGTATTGCTTTAAAATGATGTGATTTTTCTTACTTATAGGGAAAGAGATTGAAATAATATTTCCCAGATCAAGAATTTAATATATCATTCGTTCGTCATTTCTCATCCATCAGACTACCGAGCCAGCGTCAAAGTCAGAATGCCCATGACGTCTTCTATAAAAGCTTTCGCTGATATTTTCTAAAACATTTTTGGTTGCTTCTATGATAGGAACTGATTCAAGAAAATATAAATGCATATAAACTACAGATATATGGTGTGGTAAAGTTTTATTTTCTGTCTGTAGAATCCGGGTTCGAGCCTGGTTGGTGCCGTGCTTCCCGTTTCTTCTACCAAATCATATTCCCAAGCTTAATTCCGTATGCGGCAGATAATCAGATATGTCAAAAATTGAAAATTCTGGTACAACACGTTCTTAGATATCTTTACGCCAAAAAACACACAAAAACAACAACTATATAATACCACGATAACAATTTTATATTATAGAAATAAGATACAAAGTACCAGGGAAGAAATTTACATACAAAAGTTAAACCCTTGTAAAATAGCAAATGTAAATGATCACCTAAGATTTCGAAGGCATCGGCAGCAGTTCTTTGTCAGGAGTGCTGCTGAAGCTTCCGAAAGCTTTGGTGATCTTTATCATTTTCTATTTGTAATACTCGATACACTCGCTATTGCCTATTACCTCTAAGCCTTCGATTACAATTTTATCAAAAGGGGCTGCCAGTAGTTGAATACAAATAAGCCAATAAATCAACTCTTAAAATAATTCGTTTATTTTAATTTAAGGAATCGATAAGTTAGAGCTCCCTTTTTCCTCCAAAGCGAGGTAATTTAGAATCACAAAAAGGTATTTTCCTGATCCGCTCCGATGCACCCGTCAAACCCAGTCATACGGCACTGCCAATGGTACTGGAACAATATAAGAATACTTCACTAAACGGAAGTGAATATATATATATATATATATATATATATATATATATATATATATATATATATATGAATAAAAAGCTCTCGCCTTTCTGGCGGTAACAGGCTTTGGGACGGGCAGAACGCCATGTTCCCAAGCCTCTTTTTACATCACTTCTTAATGTGCCATGTCTAGAAACTTCCTGACAATGTGACACGTGTTTAGGATTGTGGCTTTTTGTATTTCAATGTAGGTGTTTGGGTCAATGTTGAGTATCTCCAAATTCGTCGCAAGCGTTTTTGGTACTATCCCTGTTGCTGAGATGACTAACGGGATGATGAGGATCTTTTCCATACCCCATATATCTCGTACTTCATGTCTGAGATCTTGGTACTTGGTGATTTTCGTTGTGTAGGTTGTCTGTATGTTATTGGTGTTGGGTACTGCTATGTCGATTAGGTACGTGGTCTTACTCGATTTATCGACGAGGGTTATGTCAGGACGGTTATGTGGGACTGTCTTGTCTGTTATGATTGCTCTATCCCAGTAAAGCTTGTGTGTTTCGTTCTCATGCACGGTCTCTGGCTCATATTTGTAGTACGGGCATTTTTCTGTCAGAAAGCCAGCATTCGCTGCCAATTTCTGGTGGACTATTTTCGCTACTTGATCGTGTCTATGTTTGTAGTCTGACTGCGCAAGGATCTTGCATCCTGCCATCACGTGTTGGATTGTCTCTGTGCTTTATACCAGTGTCTTGATTGCAATATACAAAAATCTGTAAGGTAAGGGAATTTGAATTTTTAATTCACGCATAAATGTTATTATTTTAATAGCAGTCAAATTCATACATTAATTAATATTATATATAGTACTAATTTAATATTAATTTTGTATACATTAAGCAATCTTTTAAAGAAATGTTTTTTATTTCTTATTGTTATAAAACCATTGGTTATTGCATCGAAAAGACGGAATTACATTTATTTTCAGAAAATTCTCTTTTCAGCTGTAATTAAGCAAACATATAGTATCGTACTTTAAAAATTTATTGTTATGGCACACCAGTCAGTTCATTATGTGATAGTTATTTAATTTTTTAAATTCAGTAAAATGTATAAATAATTAAGCTTAAAATTAAAATGAACGACGTGTTATATAAAAACTTTAAAATAATACAGTAATATAAACTAAAAAAATCCGACACAAAAGAACTTATATATTTAGTCATTCTTAAAATAAATTTTACTTGAAGATGGTAAAATACAGGCTATTTTTACTCACTTTACTTTACAATATTTACGTTAATTCTGTTTTCGACGAAAAATATTTAATGTATTAAAGATATGGCCATCAGTCTAATCTGTTGCCTCAAAAAAACTTTCACGATTTTCTAAGGATTTTACAGCAGTAGCATGCAACTGATTGTCTGTATGCAGCTGATTGTTTATACATGCGATTGTAAAATATCTTCTATGTATAAGCACCGGGTTTCTTTTCTGTTCTTATATATAATCAATTAAAAGACACCTCCCTCAATAAAAAAAAAATTGCGCTATAAGCGGCCAGTGTTCTCTTTTATATGTCAAGTTACCTAGTGCTGGTGGAGAGCTATTGTAAAGATGTGTGATCCCTGTGAAGGGTAATAATACCTTACAATTGTCAAATAATGGTCAACACACAAAGCCACCGGGGCGAGTTTTTTGTGAGATCCAGGATGGGGACGACATCTCTTTTTCTTCTAAACAAAAAAGCTCTAGTTTGAGCTTATTTGTACGTGGATGTTGAAAATTATTGTATAATAAATACACCATTGTATATAAATGCTATAAAAATAGTGTGCAATGATGAAAATTATTATATAATAAATGCTTCCCAATACTAATTATTTTTTATGAATTGATTGATTGTTTGGCTTTTTTATGGCGCAAGAGCATCTGGGCTATACTGCGCCAAACAAAGAAAGAAATAACAATTCTCAGAAATTTTCTCCTGTTTTAAGTTCCTGGAAGTTTGTTGTATCATATACGCTCCAGTTCAAAAATATCAATCACCAATTCCTTATTTTTAATATTATTTAGAATTTTCTACATTACGTGTTTAAAAAATATCGTCACTTTTCCGCGTTAAATCGAGCGCAGAAATTGATGCTCGCTAAAAACGATTAAATTGCATATATTTCACTTCAACGTTATATCAAAATATTTTCCATATTTGTCCCGTCTTTGAACGGGTTCGTTGTGAGTGGGTCATACTATATAACTACTCTTTTACTGACTAACTTAATGAATGTTGCTTTATTAACTCTTCTGATTAAAGTCCACTACATATGATAAACTCTGCTTTCTTTTATATAGATCTAGTGTAAAAGTTGCGCTTATCCTAGTGGTGTCGAGTTGAACCAACCGAAAGATGGATTGTTTGACGGTCGGTCTTGGCGACGGAGTGAATAATGGTCAGCGAATCATGTGACCTGGAAGTCACGGGAACAATCTATCACTCCTGAACCAGTAGAACAATTCACGTGACTGCCTCGCAAGCCCATTTGTTTTGTAGCGCGAGGACTGTAACCTAAAACCATTTCGAAACTTGGAATAGCTCCACATGTAATACCTCAGAAACTTTTGTTTGTAGCAAGGAAACCATAAAACAAGATTACCAACCAACCAATGGACGATGAAACGCTGACCCCGGTGAACATGAATTTGACTTCATTTCAATATAATCTCAAATGCCTTTCAACAAAACAAATCCCCAGTTCCGTAATGATTCTAAGATATAGATAATATAAGATGTAGATGATATAAGATATAGATGATATAAGATGTAGATGATATAAGATATAATGATTCTAAGATGTAGATGATATAAGATATAATGATTCTAAGATATAGATAATATAGATATAATGATTCTACCTTCACATTCTGCCTTCACTTGACAAAGGGAGCAGTTGGCTCCCGAAACGTCGTGTTTTTAAACCTTACGCCAGTGTCGAAATAACTGTTTGTTATAGATGATATAAATATAATGATTCTAAGATATAGATGATATAAGATATAGAGGATATAAGATATAGATGATATAAGATATAATGATTCTAAAATATAAATGATATAAATGATATAAGATATAATGATTCTAAAATATAAATGATATAGATGATATAAGATATAATGATTCTAAAATATAAATGATATAGATGATATAAGATATAATGATTCTAAAATATAAATGATATAGATGATATAAGATATAATGATTCTAAGATATAGACGGCAATAAGACTACCATTACAACCCTAGTTTGGAAATTAAAGGAGGAAATGTTAACTATCTTTAGTCGTGGGTTTTCCATATATAGTGCAGTGTATGTGTGTTAAAGTATTTAACATTTTGTAGGTTCATTGCATTTTAAAAAAATAACAAATTTTTTAAATTAACTCCGTATTATTTTATATATATGTATATATGTATATATATTTATATATTTTTTTCTCCGTCCATTTTATATTCCCGTTTCCTGTTTTCTTATCACTGCTCATACTTCGTTTAAAATACCGATATATTTGTAATATACTACTTTATAAAATATATAACATCTTTTGTGGAATTGTTAAAATAAAACGAGTAAGATGTAGGATAAAAAACAATATTGCACCTATGAAAATGCGACTTTTCGCTCTATACATTTTGTTTACGATTTCGAAAGAGAATCTGGTAACAAGATATAGCTTTCTATCCTCTTCTATTTTTAACCTAATCATGGTACCTGAGGTGACCAGATGGCCCATTTTCTTTCGTTGGGACAGTCCCACTTTGGGCGAAAGTGCTCTGCTGCCTTCAGCATTCCTCGAGGATCACATAATTTTTCCACTTCGGCAGATAGCCTGATTAAGTGGCTAATTAACTTAAATGGCTCTGAATTCTTATATATTTTGAGGTAATTATATAAACTATCGGCATGTTAGCAAAATCACAGAATACATAGTGTCATTTCCAGGAAATGATGCAGCAGTTGAAAGAATTTTTCTGCAGCATGCAGACAACATGTTCAGTTGAGGGAGATTTGTCTGCAGTGTGTAAACAACGTGTCAGCAATGGTGAAAACCTGACGTAAAGTCCGCCTTTTAAAGTCAATATTAGTCGTATTCAATTATTTTGATTTAATTTGTACAGCCTTTTATATAATACTACCTTCCTCATTAACACTTTAAAATAAATACGTGTAAGCTTAAACAGGGCTGGGCTTACGGTGTTTGCGTCCCTGGGCAAAGCTGATTTTAGCGGCCCTGAAAAGCTCTTTGGCAAAACAAAACTGATTTCCTGGTACTTGCAATAGACGTTTTTGGCGGCCCTGGTCGGCCGCCCAACTCGTACCTCCCTAAGCACGGCTCTAAGCTTAAAGACCAAGTGTGAATTTTGAAATATATATGTATACACATTAAATTTGACCATTTAAATACAACATAAACATCTGAAAATAACTATCTATTAAACTTTTAATCACAACCATCCCCTTTTCTCCTTCCCCTCCCCTCCCTACAACAAACACATTAGACATTAACCAATTTTGGGCAGAGTACATCTCGTCACATTCATTATAATAGAAAGTCTATGGCATCACTACTATATATGTAATTCGTATATGGCTCTTTATATGAGCCATTCAGCATGTATCTCGAGTTGAATAAATGACTGCTGTTATTACTATTATTAATACTTCTTTAATTTCAGAAACCTTTCTTACTTAATTTATTCTTTTTCATTTCTCTGCTTACATTTCTGTTGATCTAATTTCTTTCTATTGCATTAATTGTTTTTACTTTATTTTCCTAGTTTTTCTGCACTTTGACGAATATTAATTTTACCAGTTATGAAATGGCATGTCAACTATATCATGGACATCACTTCCTTCTTTTCATCGCTCTTTCCTTCTCTCACGTCAGTATTTGATTCAATTTTACAAATCAGTATTAATTTTGATAGTTTATATTTTTGCATTATATTGTTTTATATTAAATGTCAGCATAATAAATGTTTTATCTCCTAAATAATATTTAATTTGTACATTGGTATTCTTGAAGAAAAATGCGTTTACAATGTGATGAAATTTATAAAAACTAACTTTATTAAACAATAGCAAACACACAATTGTTTATAAAATTAAACGCAATTTTGAGTTTCCCCCTTTTTTGACAATTTCTGATCTCGTATAATCTAAATAATCCGATTATATAACTAAAAATTGTTTAAGCTGCTTCATTTGCAGATCGATAAGGTTCACCAGTAAAGAAATGCAGGTCGTAATGGCTCTTTATTCAATTTGTTATTATTTTTCAAGGCCTATAATGCTTGAAATAAGGAACTTGTGTTTTAGAAAAAATTAAGTAACAACATATTTAATCTCGTAATTTAATATACAAAGAAAGAAATTCGTTAGAATCTTTAACAAATCGAAGTTTTATTTTTTACGCAAAAAATCTAAATATTTGTTCAAAATAAATATAATAAATATCTAATTCTATTAACATGCATATATATATATCTATTGGATGATTGCAAAAGTTATGTGTCACTGTATTAAATTTTAAAGAATACCGTTTTATTAATCAATTATATAGTCATCATTGTTCTGTACAATTATTTGACAACGAACTACAAGCTTGCAGATCTCAATTTTGAAGAAAGAGTTCGCTTTTCCTTAGAAAAAATTCGTGGGGTAGGTTTCGACAGCTTCCTCAGAAGTAAGATTTTTGTCATTCAAACTCTTCAGCAAAGATCAGAATAGATAAAAATCTGAAGGTGCAGTATCTGGAGAATATAGTGGGAGCTTCAAAATTCCCCATTGCAATTCCTACATTTTTCGCAGCGTTTGTTTGGCGACGTGTGGCCTAGCACCGTCGTTGTGGAAGATGACGCCTTTGCGAATTGTCAAAGCTGGGCGTTTTTTCAGAATAGCCGCATCGGGTCTAGTGAACTGCTCACAATACTCGTCTGCCGTGATTGTTTCGCAGCATTGGACAGCATTGGACAGAATTTGCCATGGTCTTGGAATAACACCCTTCATTTATCATGAAAGCTGGAATTTTTTACAGTGAAAAAATATATTTTGGGGGTCATGACCCCTGTGACCTCCCCCCCCCCTGTGTCCGCCCTTTAGTCGTATACGGAGATTCCATTTCACAATATGTAGTAAGTTATCATTTCATAATTTGCCCCATATTTTCTACACTGTTTGATATTTTAGATTTCATATCTAAAATTTATTTCAATTTTCTGAATGTTCGCCAAAATGTTCTAAAGTCAATATGTTTATTATATTGAACGCATTTTAAAATTATTTTCACGTATTGTACTTTCATAGAAGGAAATATATAATAACCATAAATATCGCTTAATTTCGTTCAAAACAAATAAATTCCCGAGCAATACATTGAAATACCAGAAGCTCGCTGGGATATATTTTACAAGTGTGGATAACAATATCATAAACAGAATAAAGATCGATATATGTCATAAAAAATATTATTTATTTTCCATTATTTTCTATGAATCATAATAAAATTTTTGTTTATGTACTTTTAAGCAAAATAAAATTTTTGTTTATGTACTT
>QLNU02015003.1:165811626-165824557 GCA_006491805.2 Dysdera silvatica
AGTGTCATTTCCAGGAAATGATGCAGCAGTTGAAGGAATTTTTCTGCAGCATGCAGACAACATGTTCAGTTGAGGGAGATTTGTCTGCATGCAGCAGTTAAAGGATTTTTTCTGCAGCATGCAGAAAACATATTCAGTTGAGGGAGATTTGTCTGCAGTGTGTAAACAACGTGTCAGCAATGGTGAAAACCTGACGTAAAGTCCGCCTTTTAAAGTCAATATTAGTCGTATTCAATTATTTTGATTTAATTTGTACAGCCTTTTATATAATACTACCTTCCTCATTAACACTTTAAAATAAATACGTGTAAGCTTAAACAGGGCTGGGCTTACGGTGTTTGCGTCCCTGGGCAAAGCTGATTTTAGCGGCCCTGAAAAGCTCTTTGGCAAAACAAAACTGATTTCCTGGTACTTGCAATAGACGTTTTTGGCGGCCCTGGTCGGCCGCCCAACTCGTACCTCCCTAAGCACGGCTCTAAGCTTAAAGACCAAGTGTGAATTTTAAAATATATATGTATACACATTAAATTTGACCATTTAAATACAACATAAACATCTGAAAATAACTATTTATTAAACTTTTAATCACAACCATCCCCTTTTCTCCTTCCCCTCCCCTCCCTACAACAAACACATTAGACATTAACCAATTTTGGGCAGAGTACATCTGGTCACATTCATTATAGTAAAAAGTCTATGGCATCACTACTATATATGTAATTCGTATATTGCTCTTTATATGAGCCATTTAGCATGTATCTCGAGTTGAATAAATGATTTCTGTTATTACTATTATTAATACTTCTTTAATTTCAGAAACCTTTCTTACTTAATTTATTCTTTTTCATTTCTCTGCTTACATTTCTGTTGATCTAATTTCTTTCTATTGCATTAATTGTTTTTACTTTATTTTCCTAGTTTTTCTGCACTTTGACGAATATTAATTTTACCAGTTATGAAATGGCATGTCAACTATATCATGGACATCACTTCCTTCTTTTCATCGCTCTTTCCTTCTCTCACGTCAGTATTTGATTCAATTTTACAAATCAGTATTAATTTTGATAGTTTATATTTTTGCATTATATTGTTTTATATTAAATGTCAGCATAATAAATGTTTTATCTCCTAAATAATATTTAATTTGTACATTGGTATTCTTGAAGAAAAATGCGTTTACAATGTGATGAAATTTATAAAAACTAACTTTATTAAACAATAGCAAACACACAATTGTTTATAAAATTAAACGCAATTTTGAGTTTCCCCCTTTTTTGACAATTTCTGATCTCGTATAATCTAAATAATCCGATTATATAACTAAAAATTGTTTAAGCTGCTTCATTTGCAGATCGATAAGGTTCACCAGTAAAGAAATGCAGGTCGTAATGGCTCTTTATTCAATTTGTTATTATTTTTCAAGGCCTATAATGCTTGAAATAAGGAACTTGTGTTTTAGAAAAAATTAAGTAACAACATATTTAATCTCGTAATTTAATATACAAAGAAAGAAATTCGTTAGAATCTTTAACAAATCGAAGTTTTATTTTTTACGCAAAAAATCTAAATATTTGTTCAAAATAAATATAATAAATATCTAATTCTATTAACATGCATATATATATATCTATTGGATGATTGCAAAAGTTATGTGTCACTGTATTAAATTTTAAAGAATACCGTTTTATTAATCAATTATATAGTCATCATTGTTCTGTACAATTATTTGACAACGAACTACAAGCTTGCAGATCTCAATTTTGAAGAAAGAGTTCGCTTTTCCTTAGAAAAAATTCGTGGGGTAGGTTTCGACAGCTTCCTCAGAAGTAAGATTTTTGTCATTCAAACTCTTCAGCAAAGATCAGAATAGATAAAAATCTGAAGGTGCAGTATCTGGAGAATATAGTGGGAGCTTCAAAATTCCCCATTGCAATTCCTACATTTTTCGCAGCGTTTGTTTGGCGACGTGTGGCCTAGCACCGTCGTTGTGGAAGATGACGCCTTTGCGAATTGTCAAAGCTGGGCGTTTTTTCAGAATAGCCGCATCGGGTCTAGTGAACTGCTCACAATACTCGTCTGCCGTGATTGTTTCGCAGCATTGGACAGAATTTGCCATGGTCTAATAACACATGGTTGGAATAACACTCTTCATTTATTTATTTTTTGACTGATTTGCATTTTAATTTTTATTCTTATCATTTCGTATTCGCAACTACTAGTCGTCCATCGTATTTCAAGTGAAGGTCTTGAAAGCTCTTACACATCTAAATTGAATGGCTTAACTTCATATATCTCATGTATTTATTGCTCAATGTTTATAAAATATCGGAGTCAGTGGTTCTCAAACATTTTACCCTATCTAACCCTTTTCTTGTCACATACCTGTTCACGGAACCTTTCCATAAATATAATTTAAGGAAACTTACCGGGCTATTATTTATCACTGCTTGAATGTAAACATAAATGACAAATCATAAAACATAAGAATAAGTAATGCATCATAAAACACAATAATAAGTAATAAATCATAAATCAAAATAATAAGTAATAAGTCATAAATCAAAATAATAAGTAATAAGTCATAAAATATAAGAACAAGTAATAAACTATAAAACATAAGAATAAGTAATAAATCATAAAAAATAAAATAAGTAATAATTAATGAAGCATATTAATACATAATAAATAAGTACAATAATAATATGTTATAAATAAGTAACAGTAAGAATATGTAATAAATAAGAATAATCAATAATTAAGAATAATCAATAATTAAGAATAATCAATAAATAAGAACAAGCGATAAAATATAAAAGCTAGATAACATCTTTCTATTGCCGAGAGTTGTTGGTTACGATTGGTTTAGTCTAAGGGGCTGTTGCGTGGGGGGGGGGGGAATTATGGAATTTTCAAATTTCCTCGGAATTTTCCGCGGTGTTGTACAAATTTCTTATGGAATCCCTGGGTTCCGTGGGGCCCATTAAACTGCAGTAATGCACAAATTTTATCTTCGCCATGCTGTTTTCATTTATGTTAGTTATTAAGATCATAGTGTATATATATTTCTTGTACTATTATGTATTTACCCGTACGTTATTTAACATACAACCTATGCTGAACATGCAACAATAGAATTCAGAGGTAGAGGTTGCTTGACCATAAATTTGATCAAATATTTGTCCATGGGAATACACCCCAAGTGTACAACAAACACCATGAAACCACACTAAAAATGTATCTGGAAATCTTTTATTTCTGGAATGAAAGCCCGGTATCAGTTGTGATAAATTGATATATCTGAAATAAAAAGTTGGAATTCTTCTCGCAATAAATATGAATTGTGCGTGGAAGAAAACGTTGTATAGACGTCCAAGGTGAAATCTTTCTTTTCGTCCATATAATATAAAAAAATATATTGCGCATTTCATTAGCGGAACTATACAAAGAGTTTACGCTATTAATTCACATGTACAACTTATAATTTTCAATTACGTACTGCTTATTTTCATAGAAATTACAAGCAATTTTTTTTATAAATGTTGAAAATGTTTAAATATATTTGATAAAGTTGAAATAATTTTAATTAATATTAATTGTTTTAGCACGCATGCATACATACACACACACATACATACACACACACACATACATACAACCTATGGCACTAATTACTCAGTGTTTGGGATTACATACAGACATAAACGTTATTTTAAACATTTTATTAGTTTAATTTTTCCAGAATCTTTTTATAGACAACTTTGCGGGAATGTCTAGGTCAAAATTTATTATAATCATATATCCCAATATACAATACCAATAAATATATAATTATTTCAATTTCCATAAAAATTAGCGAAATTACATGTCATGTAATTTGAATGCATCGAGCTCATATTTGAGAAGAAAGAGTTTTAACACTACGTGTTATTCCAAATATTTAGAAAATTACGGTTAAAGAAATAAAATATTGATTATAAAATATGCATTTTGTAATCTGTCTTACAAGTGAATCTAATGATTGCATCAGCAGTAACTTTAATGAATAAACATGTTGAATAAATTAAACCTGTTAAGTTAAAAATAGTAATTAAGAATATCAAATTTAAATATTGAATTGGAAATGTTGAATTTAAATTTATAGTAAAAGAAAGGCATAATTATTTCAAATACATATCCTAAACTTCAAAATGTAAAGCTTCTTAAGAAATTTAAAGTGTCCGAGTGTCAAAACTTCAAAGCAAACATTTCTCTACTTTTAAATATAATTTTTCCATAAAGTCAAAAATTCAAGAAAGCAAATTCAAAAGGATCAAAGGAAAATTAGATTGATGACCTGTTTTCTTGAATTCTGTGCTCATTTTAAAAATTCTTTAATATTTTGTTCGTGAAAATAAGAACCGTTTTAGAGATATCTAGTTTATGTTGCATAATTTTAAAAATCAGTCATATGATAGTGTATGGTTCGTCTGTAGAAAGTTCACCGATGGTACCGTTAGATGTTAAGGTATTATTACCTCCACCAGGGACTGAGCCTGCACAAAAGTTTAGACACAGAGGCAAATTATAAATAAAAGCGAGAATTTGCATTGAACTTCGCCGATATTGTATCTAAATAATCCTAGAACCAATAATAAATTGTGCAACTTAAAAGATTACCAAAAGTACTGAAACAAAATATCCCAACACCGTAATATTGGAATCTGCATGCCACAAATGTTTAGGCACATATGTCAGATTTATGCAAATTAACGGCGCGAAGTTCCCAAGTGATCGAAGGGGCGTTTCCCAGAGTTGTTATATAAGGCCTGAAATAATTTAGAATGCTTAGAACGATGCCGAAGTCAAAGCAATTTACGAATGACGAGATTTTGAAGATTTGGAGGCTGAAAACTAAAGGTAAATCTGTTACTCAAATTTCTGTTGCATTGAACCGTTCAAAGCGAGGCATTTATCGAGTGTTATCCCGGGGTGATCAGTATCAACCAAAATCACGATCTGGGAGGCCTCGAGTGACCAGCATTCGGGATGATAGACAAATACGAAGATTGGCTTCAAATGAAAGCCTGTCTGCAAATCAAATAAAAAACACGTTAGCAATGCGAGTGTCAAGAGAAACCATACGTAGAAGGATTGTAGAATGCAGGCATTTGAGATATGCAAAAATGCGCCGCAAGCCCTGCTTGCAATTACATCATAAACAAGCACGACTACAATGGGCAAGGCAGCACATATCATACAGTGACGAATGGCTGCAGGTGTTATTTAGTGATGAAAAAAAGTGGAACTTAGATGGTCCCGATGGCCTTTCGCACTACTGGCACGATCTTCGAAAACGCCCCTTAAGTCGGTTCAGCAGACGTCAAGGAGGAGGTTCAGTCATGGTTTGGGGAGCCTTTAGCTTCAATGGACAGACTTCTTTGGCGTTTTTGAATGGAAAACAAGATTCCAAGGCATACCAGGCAACTCTTGAAAGTCACCTATTACCTTTTGGCGAACTTTTATGTGGACGAAACTGGGTTTTCCAACAAGATAATGCGTCCATCCACACATCCAGGTCAACAAAAGAATGGATGAGCGCTAAAAATATTACAGTTCTCGATTGGCCTGCTCTTAGTCCTGACTGTAATCCCATCGAAAATGTATGGGGCATACTAACGAATGTTGTGTATGCCAATGGAAAGCAATATCCGTCCGTTTTAGAACTTAAAAAGGCTATAGAAGAAGCGTGGTTTAATTTTGAACCAGAAACCTTTCAAAATCTTGTGCTTTCAATGAACGACCGCGTATTTAATCTAATACGAAGTAATGGTGGCTACATTGATTATTAAAATTGTTCATTTCCTTATGCAAGTGCTAAAATTTATGTTTGTGCCTAAACTTTTGTGCCACATATTTTACTTATTTTAAGTTATATATTGCAGCAAGTTCGCTACTGATGTGATTTCTGTTCTCAAATTTTTAATTTGCATATTACATGTGTTCATACTTCGTAATATTAAAGTTCCTACTTCTTCAGTTTTAATAGTATTTTGTTATACTCAAATTTGTGTTGTGTCTAAACTTTTGTGCGGGTACCAACATAATTGCGCAAATGGTAACACAAAGAAAGCCTCCGGGGGCGAGATTTTGTGAGTTTTCGTGGATTGGTATACAATAATTTCTGCCACCCACGTATAGATTATAGCTCAAACTAGAGCTTTATTCGTTTTGGAGAAAAAGAGACGCTTTCCCCATCCTGGATTCGAACCAGGGTCCCTCCGTTTAGCCCGGAGTGTCTTGGACCGCTAGACGAATGAGGACAGGAAACAACGCTCTCTTTCTCCGTATGTAAAGGTGTTAAGGTATTATTACCCTCCGCAGGGATAACACAATTGCCAAATATGGTCAACACAAGAAAGCCTCCGGGGCGAGATTTTTGTGAGTTTTCGTGGGGGAATTTATTATACTATAATTTTTGCCACCCACGTATTAATTACAGCTCAAACTAGAGCTTATGTAATTTTGGAGAAAAAGAGACGCTTTCCCCATCCTGGATTCGAACCAGGGTCCCTCCGTTTAGCCCGGAGTGTCTTGGACCGCTAGACGAATGAGGACAGGAAACAACGCTCTCTTTCTCCGTATGTAAAGATGTTAAGGTATTATTACCCTCCGCAGGGATAACACAATTGCCAAATATGGTCAACAAAAAAAAATTACTGTATGGTACCGTTAGAATTCGCGGGAGCTAGAGTCACAAACGGGCTAGTTCATTACAGCAGAGGGGAGGACATCATTTCAGAACTGATTCTTAGCGAACGTTTGTCTGCGCCAAAAACCAGTTCTGAAATGACGTCCTCCCCTCTGCTGTAATAAACTAGCCCGTTTGTGACGTCAGCTCCCGGGAATTCTAACAGTACCATCGGTCAACTTTCCGCGAACGAACTACATTTATGGAGGTAAATTACTTTTCTATATAACAACGAAATGAATATTCAAATTGAATAGAATAAACTTTGTGGATAAACGTGGGTTTGATGAAACGTATGTGGTTTAAGTACATTAGGAAGGACATTAAATATTTACATGAATTCAAGAATACGACTTCAGACATATCCGGTATATTACTATACGAATAAAGTTGTTAGATATTTTCGAAATTAGTAAAATAAAGTTTATTATGTCGTGGATAGTAGTGCATTTTTAAAAAATCATTTTTATTTTGTTAATAACAGTTAATTCACAAAGGGCAAAACTCTCTCTCTCTCTCTCTCTCTCTCTAATTAGAGAGGGGGTAGTTGCAAGAAATTAAGTTAAGAATATTAGTTTCTGATACTTTGAGATATAAATTTGGACCAGAATATTATTTTTTCTGACTCATACTAAGAAGGAAAGAAAATTGAACGTGCATTCCAGCAATAGTTCCTGTGCCAATGATTTCACCATTTCAACTATTGAGTACGACCATGCATGATCTATCTCTGGTAATTATACTAATTACATATATAAACTAATTACATACGTAACGGAAATACACCAATTACAGAGATAAGCGAAATATACTAATTACATACATAAGGGAAATATACTAATCACATACGTAAAGGAAATATATTAATTACATATGTAAGGCAAATATACTAATTACATACGTAAAGGAAATATATTATACAACATTTTTTGCATATGTAGCTCAAACTAGAGCTTTTTGTTTTTGGAGAAAAAGAGACGCCGTCCTCATCCTGGATTCGAACCAAGGTCCATCCGTGGAGGGATCCTGGTTCGAATACAGGACGGGTGGCAAAAATTATTGTATAATAAATTCCCCCACGATAAACTCACAAAAATCTCGCCCCGGAGGCTTTTCTGTGTTGACCATTATTTGGCAATTGTGTTATCCCTGTGAAGGGTAATAATATCTTACATATATGGAGAAATATATTAATCACATACGTAAGGGAAATATACTAATTACATACGTAAGAGAAATATACTAATTACATACGTAAGAGAAATATACTAATTACATACGTACATGACGTGAAATGGATCATGTCCGTATGTAATTAGTGGCTTAGGGGTTCAACCATTGGAATAGAAACCTAGATTTTTGTAGTTTGAGTTTAGACTTAGTGCCTAGTTAATTTTCGTTTGACGCGAAAACATATAAAATCACTTCAATACTGGGTGACATTTCAGAAATCTTGATGCAACGTTTGCATGCTGCTAAAATGCCCTTGAATAACTCCGAAACTACGAGTCCGACTGAATCTAGTATGGAGAAAACCTACTTTCATATATTTGTATTTATTTTAATGTAATAGAAGTTTTAATTTATTGAAAGTTTAATGCAATGAAAGATTTAGATATTCTTGAAATGATTAAATTAAAGGAAAATTTTTCAAAACCAACGAGTGGCAGGAAAAATATAAGGGGAAAACTTTATGTATTTTCGTAAGAAGTGAGCATAAAATATGTACCTTTGTATAAACAAGTAAAACCTTTCACAAGTAATATCTCAATGTCTTAGGTTTAAAAAATGGTGGGGTTGTGAACAAAATTGGAAAAATTATTATTATTGAACCTAGCTGTAGTTTCACGAAGTATTTCAGGTATATTTATCGTCAAAAAGTTCCAAGAAGGTTACTGCTGCTGTTATTAAAAGTTCTGATTTAAGGACTGGCGTTGACATCGTAACTACGATCCTATACTCAGGATTTCATGTCTTTTTTCAGTATGCTTTGGACGAAGATTATTTGGTGGATTCTCTCCCAACTTTTACAACTCCACAAAAATGATGTCTGCCCTAAAACCGAAGCGTAGTCGTTTGGAAGTTTAGTTGCTTATTTCTATTTCCTTGTTTCGAGATCGAATGAGGGTTATTCTGTAACTATTTGGAATGTTCATAGAAAGCTTCATGTGGAATGAAATTCATTTTTCTGGTGGAAATACCCAATAATAATAATAATAATAAACAATAAACAAAAGAAATCTCAAAACTATTCTTTATATTCTGAGCACATGGGCCCTCATAATTACCCAAAATATAGCCTTCAGATGAAAAATTACACATAAAATATATTTTTTCACCACTAAAATAATTCACACTTGCAAAAAAATAGGCCTCTCTCTCTCTTTCTCTGATTTATGCTTAATTATACGATGGCTGTATAAATTTGTTTAATTATATAAGAAAAAAACATTGATTCTGTAAAAATGTTAATTAATTTTTGGTAGAATTAAATATAATACATAATTGGTAGAATTTTTTAATGCATATAATTCATTATTTAATTTTTCTTACAGTTTTATATAATGCGTAATTTTATTTCAAATATATATTTTTAATTGGAATATTTATCATAATTTTTCGTTGTGAATGATCGACCGTGGTTAAAGTGTATTTACACTACTGTGTTAGTAAACGTGATATAAAATGCTTGTCTTTTGAGCTGGTAATGGCAACACTGGGCAAGAAAGTTATAAAAATGAAGATAGCCGAGGGAGAGAGAGAGAATAGAACAATGACCAAAAGAGAGAGAGACGAGGACAGAGAGATATTGAGACTCATTCTTTGAAACTTCACCACGTACAAAAACTATATCTTTAGCATGTGTATGTGTGCTTATATAAATTATGTTTAGCAGAATATTTTTTACACTTAACTAAAGTAATTATTCGGTTTTAGAACATACCAAAATATCCCACGTTGTACAATCAGTTAACTGAAAATTCAAATACATAGGAAAAGTGCAGTGTGAAAAATTCATTTCTTGGTTAAACCTGGGTGAAAAATATTCCAATTAGGATGTAGTTCAAGAATTTGTAATTATCATAAAATATCTCTATATTCGTATTGTGTATATTAATGTTTTACAAGTTCTTTCTTTTTTTAATACCACATTTGCCTTTGATAGAAATCGATAAACGTTTTACGTGCAATTACAAAACGTTACGACATACCTTTCAGACCATCGCACGCCATCCTTCTGCTGGCAAGCAAATAGAACGAATACGAGTACCACGATCCCACATAAATTCTCCATTATCTCTTTACTATTGCATGGATTTATGCATTATATATATAGTCCCCCAAATGCTTTCCACATAGGTCTATCCTGAGCAATTCTTTTCCATGTCATCCCAACCTGTTTTTTATTTCATCCACACATCTATTATGAGGACGCTTTCTGGGTCTTCGATGGTCTCTTCGAATCCAGTTGAGAATTTTTGTTGTCCAGCGTTAATCAATTCTTCTTGCGATATGCCAAGACCATCGCCATTTCAGTCTTTTTACTTTAACAATGATATCATCTACTCTAGTTTACTCTCCCATGCAAATGTTCCTTTTTCTATCTCTCCTAGTTATTCCAAGCATGCCCCTTTGAATTGTTTGTAACTTCCGTATTTCTGCAATTGTTAGATTCATTGTCTCTGATCCGTAATAGAGAACTGGCGATACACACTGGTTGAAGATTTTTCTTTTTTGATAAAAAGGCAATTTTCCTTTCAGGGTAAAACTGTTTCTTTTAAATGCACTCCAGCCAAGTTTAATATGTCTGTTCAGTTCTTTCATAATGTTGCCTTCCATTAAAATCATTTGACCAAGGTAAATATATGAATCAGAAACTTCTAATTGGATGTTGTAAACTTGTATTTCTATTTTCTCCACGAAATTTTTGAACATGATTTTAGTTTTTGTAAGTTCATCTTGAGTCCAACTTCTTTACTTCTAGTTGAGAACTACTGTACCATATCTTAAAGTTCTGATGGTTCCGTTGAAAAAATAATAATGTTATCAGCAAACCGCAGATGATTTAGATATTCACCATATATTTTATTCCCTTGTTATTCTAATTTATCAGCTGAAAAATCATCTGCAAAGCGGAAATAAAACGTTTTGGAGAAATGGCATCTCCCTGCGTCACAACTTTACCAATTTTGATAGTTTTGGTGTTTTCATGTAAACGAAATTTTGCATTTCCATTTTTATACACAAGTTTCACCATGTCAAAGTACACATCCTCGATGTTTTTTGGCCTTAAAGAGTTAATGACCGCTGACGTTTTAATAGAGTGAAAGGCATTCTCATATTCAATAAATGCCACACACAATAGTAGTTCATATTCATGTGTTCTTTCAATTTGTTCTCTTAATATTTGAATATGGTCCACTGTACTGAATCCACTTCGAAACTCAACTTGTTCACTTGGTTGCGCTGCATCTAATTTTTCCTGTGGGTGATGTGTCAGAACTTAACTGTGTAAAGATTTTATAAATAGCAGATAAGAAGCTAATTGATCGGTAATTTTTCAAATCCTCTTTATTACCCTTTTATGCAAAAGAATTATTGTTACACAATCCCATTTGTTTGGTATGTTACCGCTGTTAAGGCATTTGGTAAAGAATTTTGCAAGTGTGTCTTCTACATGTTCTTCAGCTTCTTCTAGGATATCTAATGTAATGCCATCATCACCAGTTGCTCTTCCTTTCTTCATATATTTTATTGCAAATGCAATTTCCTCTTTTAAGATTTTAGGAGCTGTTCCTTTGACCATTTCAGTGTCTTCATTTAATCTACTTTTTTCTTCATATAGTTTTCTGTATAATTCTTCAACTCTTCGAAGTATTTCTTCCATACATCTTGTTCACAGTGTCATCATCTTCTTTTAATGCAATGATCTGTTTCTTCCCAACGGTTAAACTTCCTTTAACAACCCAAAGGCTCTTGTTGTTTTCAATAGCTTTCCTTACGAACTCACAGTTGAATTTTCTAATGTCACCATTCATGCTCTTGCGCAGAGTTTTACAAAGTTCTATGTACACAATCCAGAAACTGCTCTTCCGATTATCTACATATCTCTTCGACTTTTCATGAGTTGCTTCGTCTTCTCAGATAATTTGCTATTTTGCTTTTTATATGTTTACCATCAATTTTCCTAGCAGTTTCAATTATTGTTTTAAAAACGTTTTCATTTGCTTCTGAGATATCAACTTCTTCAATAAGTCCTTGTTTAGGACAGCGATTTTTTAATTCCAACTTGAATGCCTCGGTATTTTCTTTCAGTTTCATTAAATCCACCCTCTAAAATACTTGTTTCCTAATGAGTTTCTGTCGTTTTGATTTAGTATTTAAGCGCACTTTATATCTCACAATTCGATGATTATTTCCAGTATTAAATCTGTTCTGTACACTGCAATCTTCAATAATTGATTTCTTGTTTGCCAGGATATAATTAATTTCGCTAGTTCATCCATTGGAGCTTTCTGTGTTCATTTTCTTTGTGGTTTCTTCTTAAAAAATGAATCCATGATGCTAAGATTTTCAGCTTCTGCAAATTCAATGAGTTGATCGCCACATTCATTCCTTTCCCCCGTATCCGTATTTACCAACCGACGTCTCCCCTTGTTCCTGTTTTCCAATTCTGGTAATAAATCCCCCATCATGAGCTTCATGTGTTGTTTCCCCTTGGTGTGTACATGTTTGATTTCTTCATAGAATTCCTTAACATCTTCGTCGGTTCGGCTTGATGTTGGAGCATATGCCCTCACTATCTGAAGTTGGTATCGCTGGGTTAGTTGAACAACAAGCCTCGCTGCTCGATCTGATGTACTTTCAACTTCCAGAAGACAGTCTTTAATTCTTTTGTTGATTAAGAAGCCAACACCACTTGTTCTTCCAGTTTCCGTTCCTCTATAGTAAAACAAATGTCCGCTTTTCAGTTCCACCAACTCTTCACCTTTTCTTCTAATTTCACTGAGTCCTACAATGTCCCATTTGATCTTGTCTAGTTCCTCTTCCAATTCCTGAAGTTTTGCTTCAGAAGCAAGGGATCGTCCATTAAACGTAGCCAAGGTCAATAACAAACGGCAGCCTGGGCCATTCCAGTGATTATTAGCACCCCCTGTTTTCATGCCACACTGACCGATGCCTTGATCAGGATCACTCCAGCAC
>QLNU02015003.1:165838925-165872614 GCA_006491805.2 Dysdera silvatica
TGTTCAAAAGAATTATCATAAAAATTGTAGAGACGAATATAAAAGCCAAAATAAAATAAAAATAATTTTTCTGCGCAGCTAATTGCCTGAAATTTGCGTTCTGGTTATTATAATTATACGCTATGTAAGTCTACTTGAAACTAACATATACAACGTCAAAAAATATTGCAATTTATTTTATTATAATAAAATATAAATTTGTTTAATTTGAATTTGAGCATTTAATCAAAAATATTGGCTGAAAATGTATTAAATGCTCAAACTTTTCTGTATGTTTTTGCTAGATTATTTTTCCAATGCTTCTCTCATGAATGATATACACGTCACAGCAATGAAAAATAATGGTCATTATCAAACCATTATTAACTGAAGTTTTTTCAAACTTAAATTTCAAACTGTTTCTTCTACGCAGCATTCCACATCGTTAATTTATTCTTGCTTGATTTGAAATCTTAGAATTCTGATCTCTTTTTTTGTTTATGTTTCTATCTAATTATCTTGTGCATTTCGGCATTAACTATTCGAAGATCATATTGTAAAAAAATGCAAATTCTTCATAAAAAAATGGGAAAACGAAACGAACAAACAATAAAATGCAGAAAAGAATAAATTTTCTTATTTGAGAAATCTATTCCATTGTGATTACTGCCGGATTGTTTTCAATACATTCATTACATTGGGATCAGATGTTCCTGTAAAAACAGAAAAAATCGGGTAGAAAAAGTAGGATTTCAATCTCTTTTCAGGAAAGGTTTTGTTTTTACCGAGCAAAGGAGACCCTTAACTGGATTGTTTCTGATGCTCAGTACATTGTTTCAATAGGAAAAGAATAAAATATTTAAGAAAAACTGTTTTAAGTGGAAAAAAAGAATAGTTTTGCAACGATGCTCATGTTTATTAAACTTTCTACAATTGACCGCAAGCTTTTATGCATATTCAACTTTCACGTAATCCATCTAAATTATCCATTTTCAGACTTTTAAATTTTAATCAAACAAATATTGAAGAAGCTTCAGCAGCATGAATTATACTCAAGTTACTTAATACCCACCTACACTTATAGTTTTATTACTCCCGTTATAAAGGGGATATTTTGAATTGTGAGGATTTTATACAATCATCCACTCAACTTTAAAAACAGAATCCAATTCTCAATCAACTTTTTTTGCAATTTCGAATAATTCACATATTTCAGCCTGCATATATAAAGTGAAATCTATTTTAATTTTTTACATGCACCTGCTGGGATCTTAGTATTATTGACGAAATTTAATACAATCATCTAAAAAATTAAATCTAATGTACATCTGACATGAAAAGCTTCTAAGTATAATTTTCAGCAGATCTGCTTAAAACATGTTCAGTAGTTTTGCTAAATATAGCGGTTTATATGAAAAATGGATTTGATAAACAACAAAATTGAAACTTTTAAATTCATTATGTGAATTTATTTCATGCACCTCGTTAAAGAAACAACAACGCTCCTTGAAGAAATTGTTCTATCGCCATCATGAAATTTTACACATGCAATGAGTATGTAAAGCTAAAGAAAATATTGTTTTCTTTGCAAAACGACTTTCTGCTGTAAAAGAGTGACAATCAAACGTCACATCGTGATATGTACTAACTCCTCCTTCGGATTTGATGCAAACTGATATAACTGCAGAGGATTAAGCGATAGTCGAATATTCTACTGTAGAAAATTCTGCTACATGTTCCGAAGTGCTAGTGTGTGTGGTTACTCACATTCAATTTAGTGGGAGCAAAATGCATTTCAAATAATACGAAATTTATAATTGCAAGGTAAACAAAACTAGTTTCTGAACTTTTATCGCTAAGATATTCTAATAGGCGCTTGACAAAGTTTATATATTAAATAAATTTTGACAGTTCTTTCAGAATAGTATTTGTTCTGGTTTTACGAGAATGTGACAGTTCATTTCCTTTTACTTTATAAAAACGTACTCGTATGAAATTCACTTTAAAAAATAAGTATTTTTAATTTCGGATTTTCTGAATTGGTAATTTAATTTCACGATTTACTAGAAGTTTACTGCTGCTATCCTTGAAATAAAAAACAATCTAAAATTATAATTCAGTTCACCGAAAATTTCGGAAAGTGAATCCATTCTTTGTCTTAAAGATTTAGTAAGTAAAAAATTTTTAATTTCCCATGTTTTCCATAATTAGCTGTTTTTTGTGATTTTTAATCAACGATTGTTTAATTCGGATTGCCCTGAGTGCCATCGTCTTTGAGGTTTAATTTTCATTTCAGTGAATATACACGAACGTGACCAATTTTGTGAGGATTGTCAAAGGTTGATTATTAAATTGTAATATCTGCGGTCTCTGTCTACTAGACGAAGTGGTCGACCAGGTCGTGGATGCACCGTTGTAGTCCCCGTATGTTCCCACTTTACGATAACATCATTAACGGTGGAACGGGGCACTCGTAACATCACAGAAATCTCACGAACAGATTTTCCAGAGCGGTGACAACCAATGACTTCACCACGTTCAAAATCATTTAGCTCGCCCTTTCCTCCCATTTTACTTTTCTAGCTTTGAAATTATAATTGTTAACTCGTCAGACTTCTTTTATACTTGTCTGAGAGCTAGAAATTTGACGTCACTAACAGAATCCACCACGTAGAGGGGTGTCCGAATACTTTTGATCCTTATTTGCATAAATCTGGAATATTTCATTTTCAGAACAGGGGTGTTTGGTAATTTGGAATATGACAATTTGTGGAAAAAACCCTTATCATCTAGCTACTTTCAGAGAATTAGAGAAATACGGCTCACTATATCGTCGATAACTTTCTGAATTTTCAAGATATCCCACTGGTATTTTTTTTAAGTTGCCCTATACTATTGACTACAAAATTATGAAAGAAAGTTATTCATATCTTTCGCGCATGCGCAGTAAAAAATTATTTTCTTCAAATGCTCATATCTCATCGTGTATTCAATATATTAATTTCTAATTTAAGTATAATATTTTTCTTGTACGTTGACAAATGTTCTGTAAGTTTCGTGAAATTTGACTGAAAATTGTGGATATTATAAACAAAAAAATTATGACAAAATTTGGGTTTTCTTAAAGAAACATTTCCATCTTCATGAATATACATGTTTGGTTTACAAAAATAAACACACGCATTAAGCATAGCTGGTTAAACATTCTAAAAGTAATTCTAGAATATATTTTTTCGTTTTGTCAATATGTGGGTGGTCCCCTAAATGCACAAGTCACCGAAACTTTATTGCAAAGTGTGCATACAAGCATGTTCTATATATCTCCAAAGTCAAAGAATAATTGGCAGAGTAGTTTTTTAGAAATTCGAAAAAAAAAACAAAAAATCCAAATTGTCTGGATACTTTTGGGCATATAGTGTATTTGTAGTAGTAAAGAGGAGTTTTTATAATTTTAATGTCTGTTCAATATTTCTACTATTATTTTCCGATTTTCTTATTATCCGTGGTCGTGGTGCTACACACTACCGCGAAAGTTCACAGTTTAAAAAAAAAAAAGAGAAAATTAAAATTTATTAGCACTGTAACATTACGCACTTTACCTTATGGTCTAGGGGTTATTTGAAAGAAATTCTAATTTACACTGATATCAGTACGAAAGGAATCTTTGAATCAAAGCAAAAGATGAAATGTCAATATAAACGACGTTGTAAATAATTGGTGACCTTTGTCAAAACACGTTCAAAAATATCCAGTAACTATGAATTATTTATCGTGTTACTCGTGTTACTTGTTTTACTCGTGTTATTCGTTTTCAGTAAACCTAGCTTCGTTTATGACGATTTTTGTGAACATACGTTTCGTTATGTTATGCTTCGGTATGTTACGTTATGTTCAATAGGTGACATTTCGTATTTGGACATAAGCGTCTGGATACATTCCTGTCTCATTTTCAGAATTTCAGACGCAATTCAACATGCGTAAGTCGCTATATTCTATGGTATTAAAACAAGGAACGGATTGGGCCCTCTCAAAGGGCGCATATCTTGGGTTATCAGAGGGCGCGAATCCTTGCCCATTCGGAGGCGCGACTCCTATCGCCCATGAGGGCGCATCGTCCCAAGGGGGGTCGATTGGCCGGCGGCCCAGTCCGCCCCTGATTAAAGCCGTATCGTAGTCTAATCACATGCATACCATAGCATACTTTTTTGAGGATGAAGGTTAAGTATTTGGTACATCATCCCAATAATCAGTTCAAGCATATTTAATAAAGAAAAACGATATTCATTACAAACCAACGAATTATATGCAAAGAGTTAAAATATATCAGCATATACATATAATTCAAGCTATATCGAATCCAAAGTAAAAAAATATTTTCAAATGCGGTGGAAACTGTGCTAATAGTAGAGGATTGCCTGATACAGTCTATGTATTTGATTTAAGTCCCAACATAGTGGAACTATCCTTCAGTATCGCACAATTTGGGAACCGCAAACAATGTGGATCGGAAATGACTGAATTTATGCAGGAGGAAATCTGGAACCAGTCTTTTGAATCGAGTGCTGTCTAACGATGATATGGAAATGGTGAACGGAAGGGTAATAACAATTTCTGCGTCTTCCATTTCCTGCCTGTAATTGTCAACTGGAAATGGCCTATGCATTTGAAAGCCTCTTCCCCCTTTTGATAGTTTCAGTCATTTACGGACCTTTGTATTAAGTTCTAATGACTTTTCTTAATTTCTCTTAACTAAACGACATATTTTCTTCTTGTCGACAAAGCTTCCGAATCGATGTTACATGACTACCTCTTTAAACTTTATATGGTTTAAAGTTTAGATAATTCTTTTGATGATTCCAGTTTTAGAGGCCATTTTAATTCAGCAGCAACGAATAAAAGAGAGAGGTGTTTTGATTCAGCCCAAATATTGTATTGTGTGACTTGGCATAATGAAATAATTTTTATGTATATTTTTTATATATATTGATTGAAAGGGAAAAGATTTTGCGGGTGGTGATTTGTGTTAATCCTTAACTGTTAAGAATGAATCTTATAATCCTGAATAATTTATTTCTGACTTCCAATGTTGTCGCTCAGCTAAACAAATTTTAATTATGCATATATTGATAAATTAATATGGCTAATTATACATGCTAATTATACATGCATCATTAAATTTGTATTGAATAAATTTATATGCATTATTAAATTTGTATTGAATAAATTTGTACATGCATCATTACATTTGTATGACTATTTGTACATGCATCATTAAATTTGTATGAACAATTATACATGAATCATTAAATTTGTATGACTAATTATACATGTATAATTAAATTTGTATGACTAATTATACATGCATAATTAAATTTGTATGACTATACATGCATCATTAAATTTGTATGAATAATTACATGCATCATTTAATTTGTATGACTAATTATACATGTATAATTAAATTTGTATGACTAATTATAAATGCATCATTAAATTTATATGACTAATTTTACATGCGTAATTAAATTTGTATGATTATTTATTCATGCATCATTAAATTTTTATGACTATTTATACCTGCATCATCAAATTTGTAAGACTAATTATACATGTATTATTAAATTTGTGTGACTAATTATGCATGTATCATTAAATTTGTATGACAAAGTATACTGTATCATTAAATTACTTGGCGCATTAACTTGGCGCAGTATAGCCCAGATGCTCTTGCGCCATAAAAAAGCCAAACAATCAATCAATCAATCAAATTTGTGCGACTATTTATATATGATTCATTAAATCTGTATGATTAATTAAATCTGTATGATTAATTATACATGCATCATTAAATTTGTATGATTATTTATAGATTCATCATTAAATTTGTATGAATAACTATACATGCACAATTAAATTTGTATAACTAATATCGCGCATACACATGGTCTAGAGTGGTGTTTCTCAATATTTATGAGGGCCTGGCCTCGACAAATTTACTCGTAAAGATCTTCCTTTTTTTAAAGTTCGTACATTAAACTATAAGTTATGAATTATGACATGATCATAAAGATTATTAGTACACACCTTTAATTAATACACACTTTTTTGGTACATTTCCTTGCTGACTGGTCAGTAGCATTTGCACCATAGATTTTATTTCGTTCAGTTTTAAGAGCAGAGGATGCACAACATATTATTGTAATCGGCTTGAAAGCACTTTTTATGACAGGACATAATGAGTGGTACACCCTTTCTTGAATTCTAAAAAAAAATTTTTTTGATGTCTCCAAACTCTCATTCATAAATACTCACATATTTAAAAAAAATACGGCTTGATCGTTGGTATTTACTGCAGAGATGTTATTTATTGTTTAAGCTCTAGTTATAAGCTTTCGACGCACTCGCGACTATTATTCCCCTCAGAATATATCCATGATAAAATATTTCTTCATAAAAAGTTCTTAAAAAGATAAAATGAAAATTCCAGGAGAATTTTTAGCGGCCTGGTATAACTGATGCCTGGGCCGGTACTAGGCCGCCACCCGGCGGTTGAGAAACACTACTCTAAAGTAGTGTTTCTTAACCTTTATGTGGCCGTGGCCGGCAAATGCTTTTTTTTTTATAAGACGAGGGCCTGGTCCAAATGAATTTACTCAAAACACCTTTCCAAGTTGTTTTTTTTAAGTTCATAGATTAAACTATCGTGAGTACGGATTATGTGCATTAAAAAGCCAGTAAAATATGCATGCAAATATGCACTAAAAACCACAAAATATGCATGGATATGCAATTAAAATGAATAAACATGCACCTGGAATGACTCCACGCATGTTCTCTTGTTCTCTACAACAGCGTGTAAACGAAAATGTACTCTAGAAAACTCACAAAAAACTTATTCCGGTGGCTTTATGTGTTGACCATTATTTGGCAATTGTGTTATCCCTGAGAAGGGTAATAATATCTTACATCCTTACATACGGAGAAAGAGAGCGTTGTTCCTGTCTTCGTTGGTCTACGGTCTAGGACGCTCCGGACAAGACGGGGGGACCCTGGTTCGAATCCAGAATGGGGACGGCGTCTCTTTTTCTCCTTAAAAATAAAAGGTCTAGCTTGAGCTATTTATACATGGGTTTCGAAAATTATTGTAGGAAACGAAAGTCTAGTTCTATTAACTCTCGCTGCAAAATGTCTGGCGTTGCATTCAGAGTTGTCCCCAAAGGGTACGCGCTGTGTGCGCCGCTTACTCTCAAGAAAATTTGAAAAATACAGAGTACGCGGCGCGTGCTCTCAAGGTCTCAAAAAAGTTTTCGTATTTGCTGGTTTTTGGACAACTTTCAACAAAGTTCAGCCTTTTTTTTTTCTAGTCATTTACAAACTTGAATGGAAACAAATGAGGGAATTAAGAAAGCCCCCTGAATCCACCAAGCCTCAAAATAATATGCTGCATACGACCAGGAGAGGAATCGCATGTTGCCAGCACCCATGGCAAACCAAGTATTGCGCCTACTGAAACCCGTTAGCTCTCCAGTTCACCAGTTCAGTATTGAAATTTTGCTCCCCTTGAATTTTGCGCACGGGGCTTTCGCCCCGGTGGCAACCCCCATGCTACTCCACTAATGGCAACTGTCACCTTGGATTTAGATAGACGACCAGTCAAATGCCAGTCAGCGCGGCGCGATGACGTCACCAAGTCCAGTAACCCCTCAATTTCAATACTCTTTAATTAAGACAGCACCGCATACTCTCAATAATTTTCTTCAGGACAGCCCTGGAGAAAATTATTGAGATATGCGCTCTTTAAGCATATCAAGTGGAGTAACATTTATTTTGTAAATAAAGGGGTGTGCTTTTGCACACGTTTCTGAAATTGCTTTGCAGTTTAGTGATTTCTTCTCCATAAAACATACTGAGCAAGTAAACTTCTCCTATATCGATGCCATCTATGTGTCTGTCACGTTCTATGACCAGGGGCCGACTATGAACATTGGGGGGCCCAGCCCAACTTACCTTTGGGGTCCCTCTTTCGCACATATTGGATATATATGTGAAAAACGCACTCTTATTCCCATTTAAAAATGTAGGTAAAAATATGCTTTTCGAGCCCACTTTCACGCCAATGCCGGATGACAAAGGATGCACTTTCTGAGCTGAAGTTGTAAAAGTTTTGGTAAAAGTAACGAAAAATGCGTGATATTGGTACACCAATTTCCTGTTTTTCAAAACTCTGCTTTTTTTTATTATCCAATTTTCAAAGCTGTGGCGGTAATAATTACAATTAGATACCAGTTATGATTTCTCTGAATTTGTTTCGGATTGTAAATCTGAAGAAAAAACGTTTTTTTGTATTAATTTACTATTTTATCACATTAAATACAATTGTCAAATAATTTTTTAGGGTCCCCCTCCTTTCGGAGGTCCCGCGAGCGCGTGCTATAATCTGGCCCTGTCTATGGCCCCACGTGCACTTTTTCATGTGGAAACATTTCATCTATACAGAAAAATACTTTAACTGTTGAGCACGTAATTTAAAAAGAATTAAGCTTCTAGCTATTGTAGTTTCGATGCAAATAAAATTTGAAATTGTATACTTCTTTTATGAACACCCTGTATAATAACCCAAAATTTATTCTCCAATCGGCACAGTTCCCCCTTCGCATCTATTAAACTAATTTACAAAAATATTAAAGCCAGCTCTTTTAACATTTCAAAATAATGATCGTTTCCCGAGGCCCCAATTTTAAACTCATGGATGAAATTGAAGTCCCATATTTTGTCGAAATTCCATTCATGAGAAAATCATTTTATCAATAGGCTGTTTTCGTCGTCATATGCCATTGATGGGACGATTTGGTTAACTAGTTGAAAGGTTTTGTTTCGATGACTAGTGGTACTTTCGTGACAAATTACTTGATTCGCATAGCTATTTTGTTGGCGGATGCTTTCACTGAAAGATCGATCGACTCAATAAGGCTTCAAAAGTGCAGTTGTTCTTCGGTATCTTGTTAATTCTATATTTCAGTCATTCGAATAGGTTTGCACAACAATTCGTTTAATCACGAATTAAATTATGAAGTTAAAAGTTATTAAAGCAAAAGTTTTTTGCTTTTTCACTTGCTTTATTATTTATTAAACATGACAGCCTATAAGAGCAAGAAAACCATATGTAATCCATACTGAAATTATTTTATGAAAATTACATATAATTCTGTGTTTTCTTTATTCGATCAAATTAGAACTTTTTCTGTAATGATATTTTCAGTGTTGAGAACTGAAAATAACTACTTCGAACTGGAACCAGCTTGGACGCTAAAAATATGCTTGGATGTCGGAATATTTTAAGCTTCGAAAACTAGTGTGATTGTATGTATTGTACATACATTTTATTGTATGTATTGCACTGTTAACACAGTGATGTGTATTGGAACATTCGGCGAACTTGTAGTTTCGCCAAGTCGCTTTCGATCTGCTAATACATCCGCGCGTGCTCGTGTAAAACCAGTACACTTAGACATCGCACAAAACTAATTCGTTATAACGGCTTATATTTATTTTCTAAATGCTGAAATCAATTCCAAATAAAATTGAAAACTTCTAAGAGCGACTGTTATTATAATAAATGTTCTATCAGCCGATGAAAGCGCCCCATATGCGTTCTGTTAATGTTATAATATAGCGTTATAATGATCATTTCCACAGAAAGAACTTTCATAATATGAGTGCGCTGTTTTCATTGTGAGTTGTTATTTTTCGAGAAAGAAAAACATGCAATTTATACTGAATTCATTCACATAAGATTGGCATCTATTTGAAGAAACTAATCCACGAAATCTTTTCCTTCTTTGAACCACATCTCCACAAACTCACAGAATTACTCGTTTAAAAGATAATATATCTGTGTGAATTAAGGTTTTTGCTCTGTATCAATAACAATTTATAAATCGCTTTATGATATTCATGTATAACCTGCGGCTCTTTAGCTTTCAGCTGATATATATATTTATTATATAAAGAAATTTTAATATAAGCAATACCATTCTATTAATTATGCATGAGGTCGTTCTCAAAACTCATTAAAGCAAATGCTCAGTGGACTGTATAGAAAAATTTACTTATGCATAAAACTCGTTTATTTAACTTTGATTCCCTTATAGAATCGTTACATCTTTAACATAAATAAATTCAACCACCTTGCATAGAGAAAAAATACAGAAGCCACGGCTGGTTACAAAAATACACTTTTTAAGACGTGGTGAATAAGCTTATTGGCTTTTCAAAATTTGCATCACTTTGCCATGAATAACAATTATAAAAAGTCTTGCCAATGGGCTAGCGAGTTTCAAAATTGCCAACTTAAAGGTTTTAGCACCAAACATACCCCCAATCTTGAAGCCTTTAAAGGGGGTTCAATAATTAATATAAATAGAAAAAAAAATAAAGCATTCAACTTAAAGGAAGAAAATACAGTTTGGAAATCGGTCGCTTCTGTTCTCCAACTGAAGTTCGTAGGTCTGCTACTCGCACCCTGTTGTCCTTGCCTGGGTACACCTTGATTATGCGCCCTAGTCTCCAACGTTAGGGCGGGAGATTTTCATCCTTGATTAAAACGAGGTCTCTTCGTTGAAGATATCTTTGAAGTTCACACCATTTGGACCTTTATTTCAGTCGTGTCAGGTATTCTGAACTCCAATGCTTCCAAAACTGATGAAAAATTCGTTGGGTTGTTCTCCAGCGGTCCAACTAGCTAATTTTCTCCAATGTCAAATCTGGTTCAGGCAGTGCTGATAAGGCTGTTCCAACTAAAAAATGTCCTGCAGTAAGTGCATCCATCCACATCATCAGGCTCACTAGAAATGGGAATCAAAGTTAAGAATTAAGACATCATTCAATTTGAATAATTAAAATAACAAACTCCTCATAGGTCAAAATTGAGTTTCCCGATGATCTTCTCAAGTGGTACTTCATGCTTTTAATTCCCGCTTCCCAGAGTCCACCAAAGTGTGAAGCAGTAGGTAGGTTAAATAGCCAATTGATGTTTTCTGACCATAAATAACTATGTACTTGTTCATCACGTTGAATAAATTTTATTTTTTTTAATTCATTATTTGCACCTTTGAAATTAGTGCCACAGTCACCGTAAATTTCAGCTGGTTTTCCTCTGAAAGCGATGAATCGTTTGAGTGTTGCAATAAAAGTTTTCATAGAAAGATCACTCATTACATTTAAATGAATCGCTCTTGAAGCGAAACAAATGAAAAGACAAACATGGCACTTACTGTGTTTTATACCTCTACCACTACGCATCTTAATATTAAATTGACCTGCAAAGTCCACACCTACTTTAGAAAATGCTCTACTTGGCACAACTCTTGAAGTAGGCAGATCGGCCATGAGTTGAGCGGATAGTTCAGCTCGACGCGTACAACAAGTCACATATCGACGTACAACCTTCCGATTAATATCTCTCGTTTTGATAACCCAGAACTGCTGTCGTATAACAGACATCAGTAAATGATGACCTCAGTGAAGGTAAGTGAAATAAAAATACCTTATAATCAGTTCTGTTATATAATGATTTCTTGGCAGAATAATAGGATGCCTTTTCTCTTCAGGAATATCTGCATTGACCAATCATCCACCAACTCTTATGACTCCAGTAGTATCTTAAAAAGGGTTTAATAAAAAAAGTTTCCTAGACGGTTTTAATGGTTTTCCCCTTTCCAGAGAAAGATGCTAGATATAAAATTCAACTTACACAATTTTAATAATTGTATTGACGGCTTTGTTAATTTCTCCTTTAGAAAAATGGCCTTTTGTACGTTCTGACTTTAATTTGACGCAATTACTTAGAAATCTGTAACACCAAGCAATAATACGACATAATTTGGTCCACGAAGAAAATTTAGAAATAATATCCAAACTGTTAACTTGAGCAACTATTGTTATATAGTTACTTCTTTCTTCTTTTACAACCAATTCATTAGACATGAAGTCTTTATTAACGCCAAAATTAAGACGATCGAATAAGGAGAAACTTCAGCTTTTGCTGTTAAAGACTAATATTTCTAGATGAATCAAACATAACTGATCGAAGATAAATATTTGTTTGTTTGTTTTTTGGTTTTACGGCTCAAAGACTACAGTGGTCATGCTGCGCCGGGACCTACTGTTTTCCGAGGAATCCGAACCTCTTAAGGCCTGGGGAACCAAACCCCGGACTACAGTGAGCAGTGCGATCTTTATGAGATCTCTGAGTAAGCGTTCTTTTTGCACTGCTGGGAGTCGAACCCGGATTAGCCGCGCAATAGGAGAACGCGTTACCACACTGCGCCACCGCAGGGATCAAAGATAAATAACTGCAAAATAAGCCTTTTCAGAGACAATACAAAATGCATGAAGTTGATTGTCATCGACGTTTGAAGACAGTGTGTACCTTGGAATTTTGATTTTTGAAATAATGGTAACTCAGAATGAAATTTTTTCAATGTTTACTGAAATTTTCATCTAGAATATCGTCCCAATCTAATTTCAGACTCCACAATTCTTTTGAGAAAATTTTAGCACAAACTACTATCGGTGCTAACGAACCCATGGGATCAAATATTTTTGTATCTCTGACAATATATTTCGTTTAGTGAATTCTTCTATATTTTGTATATAAACAAAGAAACAAAATGTGTCGCTAACTAGTTGACAAATAATTCCTAACACCTTAACCTTTCTATCTTTATCTATTACCATTAAAAGATTCGGTTTTCTTAAATCCTTTGGAATGTTTCTAGAACAGATGAAACGTTTGAAACCCATTTGCGTAACTTGAATCCTCTTTTTTCCATCATCACATTCATTTGTTCGATTAAATTGTAATCCTCTAGTTCTGTTTGAGCACCTGAGAGTATGTCATCTACGTAAAAATCTCGAAGAGTTACTTTGGATGCTATAGGAAATTCATCCTTCTCGTCCAAGGCAAGTTGTTGCATTGTTCTAGAAGACAGAAACGGTGTATAAGCGGTTCCATAAGTTACTGTCACTAATCGGTAAGTATTAATTATCTCACTTGGATTATCCCTCCATAAGATTCTCTGTCAATCAGTATCTTTATTTGAGAGAACATCTTCTCCACGTCTGCGCATATAGCAATTGGAAAAGTTCTAAATCGCAATAGAACTGGATATTATTCCTCTTGTAGTCTTGGGACGACCATTAACAGCTCGTTTAATGAAAGTCTACTTGACGATTTTCTGATGCGTCAAAGACTACACGAAGCTTAGTTGTAGTACTAGATTCTTTTAGGACAGCATGGTGAGGTAAATAAAAGGCTGACTTCGTAAAAATGTCAGATTTGGATGCACATTCCATATGTCCAAGATCATGGTATTCCTTTATGAAGTCTTTATATTGTTGATATAGTTTTGGTTTAAAAGGAAGTTTTTTCTTCAAAGACAAAAATCTACACAACGCCTGTTCTCTAGATTCTTCAAGTTATGACGGAGGTGAATGAAATGGCCGACGATATATCTAGCATTTTAATCTCTAGTGTGTATAGTTTTGAAATGATCATCACAAGCTCGTTTTCAACATGTCCACAAATCTACTTCAGGTACAGAATCCAATTTCCAAAAATGAGATATTAACTTATCCGTTTCTAATTGTATGTCATTTGCATGAATAGTTTCCTCTGAATTAGTGCTAACACTACTTGACACTATCCAGCCTAATTTAGAACGAACAGCTTAAGGATTTCTTCCAGCGCACTTAATAACTTCGCCTTTAAATAATGGTAACGCAATATCTATTCCTAGTAAAATATCTATTGAACCAGTTTTATAAAATGCAGGATCTGCTAATGCTAAATCACAGTATTGTTTAGCATATGCTGGGAAAGTTTAAAGGAGAGTGCGGTAACTCGCCTGTAATTTTATTTATAACAAACGCGGGAGTAGAAAAAGATTGACCCAATGCAAAGTGTGGAACGAATGTTCTTTGAGAAAAATGATTAGTAGAAGCATCAGCTAAACCAAGGCATGATACTGACACGCTAGCTTTTCGTCGAGATAATCCCAGCATACACAGGTACTCATCAGTGATAAAACTTGCTTAACGTCCCGGATCAAGTAATGCCCTGCAAAAATAATAATCTCCAGATGAACACAAAACTTTAATTACTGCTGTATACAATAACGCTTGTTGACATAAGCCAAAATCTACCAAACAAGACGCAATGTTAGGGAAAACAGAATCATTAAGCTCATTTTCACTTTTGTTATACTGACTCAAATTTTCACCTTATTTCAATTTCAACAATTAGGTGGACGGACAAGGAATCGAAAACCTGATTAATTAATGAATAAACGAAAAAATGAACTAAGTTCTAAATAAGGCTTTTGGTGTGGTAAGTCTACCACAGATATTATTGGGAATAACTTTCAATATTCTTTAGATATATATTTTTATATAGCTGTCTCTGTTAAAATAAAAAATATTTTTGTTATTATCTTCTGCATACCCGTGTCTCTATAATGTTACTTCTCACAACGCTGAGTCATTACAACGCATTTTGTAAATTAAATTATGCTTTGTAAATCTAATGTAGCTACTCTGATTTGCAGATTAGTGTTCGCCAAATTATGTTTTCGTTCGAAATGAAGCCAACAATCTATTTTATGGCAATACAAGCAGTGCTCACGAAACCGTTTTTGCTAATACTAACTAAATTGATAAAAGTTATTTTACTAATATTAATGAGCCTTTTTCCTTAAGTAGCTTTGTTAGACATTACAATCTTTACCCGCTGTTGCCCCGGCGACGAACCGTGGAATATTATATCTTATTGACATTTATTGAAGTCATAATATAACATGATTCGATCGAAATAAATGTGAATTGCATTGTAAATTCAGAAGGATCATTTAAAATAATGCTTTAAACTTTCTATTACGGTTACTGTTGTAACGTATATTCAGTTAATGAATGAAGAAGTTTCATAACTGCTCTGTTAATATGATGCCGTGATATTTAAGAATTTACATAGCCCTTCATTACCATACGTTTATATACTTAATATGGATGCAAATTAATATAAAGTAATTATATAAAGTATTTAAATAATTTAATAAAATATTTCGAGATTACATACAAATATACTTTATGGATTCTTATAATTTAATTAAACCATATAGTTTAACGTCATAACAGTTTCCGTTTATTATATATTTTGAATGCATTTAATAACTAAAACATCTTGTATTCCTTCACTATGATATAGGGATACTGCTATAATCGTTAATTTCTCTAGAAATATGGTCCTCTGTGAACCGAGATTAATGTAATTGCTTCCATATCACCTCTATTTCCAAGCTTCAGCTCTGAGGTGGCTTTTTGCTCTTTTTAATGAGGTAAAAATTGGCTTTTCCCTCAAAAGATGGCCTGGCCAGTTCCTGCTCTACGGTAATATGCAATAGACAACGACCGGCGGCGTTGTTATAAAATGCCAATAGTTAAAGCAGAAGATAATTTTGTCGGAAATATTTGTATTTATTCATCGCAAGTCCCTTTCTTGAGCAAAACGAAAGCTTTATGTGTTTATTTCTAGAGTACAAACATACTTTTTTACGTAAATTTTACGTAACTATGATTGGGTAAGTACAGAATAGAAGTCAGTCCAACAATTTACGATGAATACATGTAAACATTTCCGACAAAAGTTATATTTTCTTTATCTATTAATATTTTATAACAACGCACCGGTAGTCTACTACATGCGATTAAAACAATTATTCTTAACCAGATTATAAAAAAATATTGTTATATTAGGTACTAGGATTTTTCACAAAAATTTTGGCTTCAACTCAGAAATACAATATTTTTCTATAACTAACTATTTACAGCCATTAAATAACAGCTGAGGTTATTCTTGATTAATTTAAAGTACTTTCACTGTTAAATAATTAAATAATATTGTTAGATTTACAATAACTGATTGATTTATTAATGGTAATTTCAACTGACCTCGAAAGAAAAATGATCCCACGTGACACAAGAGGCACGCTTCTATATAAAAGGAGCGTGCAAAACCTTACATAAAAGTAGACAAAATACGATGATAATACTTTATTTGTCTCTAATGCAGGAAAATCTTATCGCCATGTAATGCAATTATTATATGTAATAGGCTAACGTCTCAAAATGAATGACAGCACAGGCATGCACATTTAAAATTAATAATAAAATAAGTTCATTCTCGAGATTAAGAAATTCTAATAATATGTGTAGATGAAATAAATGCCATTTTGATGAATCCTTTGCCCCTAGGGCTTCTCGTTAACAAAATATTTCACACTGCACACCCTGAGAAGCAAGAGGAGACCTCAAATTTCCACCTGGATTTCAATTTCCACAATTTATTGTCATACTAAATCATCATTACACGGAAACAAATACGGATACATGCTGAAGAAAGACAAGAGAAACCTACATAAAGTCTCCCACCTCATGTACGTAGATGACATCAAGCTATACGCGCCAACAATCACCCAACTCCGACAACTCATCAGTATAACAGAGACATTCTCCAAGGACATAGGAATGGAATTCGGCCTCGATAAGTGCAAAATACAGAAGAATAGCAAAGAAGATTTACCAGGCATCGAACTCGAAGACGGGAGACTACTGAAGACCTTGGACGAGGGCGAAACCTACAAATACCTAGGGATAATGCAAAAACGGCAGCAGGAGCACAAGAAAGTCAAAGTCCAGCTCACGCAAGCATTCCAAGAAAGACTTAGAAGCATTGTGAAGACGAAACTGAGCGGGAAGAACACCACGCAAGCAATTAACGCATATGCGGTACCAGTGCTCACCTACTCCTTCGGGATCATCAAATGGTCCAACACTGAACTAGAACAACTCCAGCGGAAAATGAGAACCATCCAGAGAAGAGCCGGACAACTACACCCTGCAACGGCAATTGAACGGCAAACACTACCCCGGGAAGAAGGAGGACGCGGACAAGCGGACCTCAAAGACTTACATGACAAGCAGATCCAGAGCATGAGGCAATACTTCCAGTTGAAGAGTCCCCGATCGCCACTCATCCAAGCCATAATACAAGCAGATGCAAATTACACGCCACTAAACCTGTGTAGTACCGAAGAGCGTGTCCTCGAAACAGCCAACGAACAGAAACTGAGAACTTGGGCCGGAAAACCATTACATGGCAGGCACTACAATGACCTGCAACAACCACACGTTGACAAAAAGGCATCAAATTCTTGGCTGGCCAAAGGCACTCTCCAGCCAGAGACAGAAGGATTCATGCTAGCCATCCAAGACCAAGTGATCGCAACAAGGAACAATCAGAAATTCATCCAGAGAAAAGACATAGAAAGCGACAAATGCAGACACTGTCATGCGGCATCGGAGACAATCCAACACGTGATGGCAGGATGCAAGATCCTTGCGCAGTCAGACTACAAACATAGACACGATCAAGTAGCGAAAATAGTCCACCAGAAATTGGCAGCGAATGCTGGCTTTCTGACAGAAAAATGCCCGTACTACAAATATGAGCCAGAGACCGTGCATGAGAACGAAACACACAAGCTTTACTGGGATAGAGCAATCATAACAGACAAGACAGTCCCACATAACCGTCCTGACATAACCCTCGTCGATAAATCGAATAAGACCACGTACTTAATCGACATAGCAGTACCCAACACCAATAACATACAGACAACCTACACAACGAAAATCACCAAGTACCAAGATCTCAGACATGAAGTACGAGATATATGGGGTATGGAAAAGATCCTCATCATCCCGTTAGTCATCTCAGCAACAGGGATAGTACCAAAAACGCTTGCGACGAATTTGGAGATACTCAACATTGACCCAAACACCTACATTGAAATACAAAAAGCCACAATCCTAAACACGTGTCACATTGTCAGGAAGTTTCTAGACATGGCACATTAAGAAGTGATGTAAAAAGAGGCTTGGGAACATGGCGCTCTGCCCGTCCCAAAGCCTGTTTCCGCCAAGAATGGGCGAGGAAAGCAAATATATATATATCGTCAAACAAGTATTTTTTCGAATCATTTACTATAGATAATATCCACATTAAAAGTACTTATATACTATTGTTTGTTTTACAAAATATGCAGGCTATAATAAAATAAAAATAAAAAATTATTATACAATGCAATAAGAAGTTAATAATATGCATATAATGAAGAAATGTATATATGATAACCAGAAATAGGATAAATAACTTAGTAATACGATCTTCGCTATCTTTTACGGATAATACGAACAGATTTTCCGTTACCCTTAGGATTCATCTTAACGAGGTTAGACTGTACTGTGTCAAGGCAAAAGAGTTTCGTTTTTTCCCTAGTTTATTCGTGCAAGAGCTATCGCATCTTATTAGCAAATTCTTTTATTGATCAAACTTTAAAAAAGCCATCACTCTAATTAAACATTTGCTTCAGGAAGATTCCGAAATTTAATTATATTTTTCATTAGGAACAGCAGAAGCTCCCTGTTTTATACAAACATAACGGATTCTAGTTAATCACGTCAGATTAAACACTTAAATGTTCGCTGCATGGATCTTTCCGCAAAGGAACATCCAATATTTTCGAACTGAAAATCGATATCTCTGCAAATGCCAATGCATGTGCCAAATGGCTGAAGTTGCATTTTGAAACAATGAAAATGAATATTTGTTGACTATTAATTTAGAGTACATGTAAACCCAACATATTGGGAACCGATACTGCCGATTTGAAATAAGGAAACCTATGGAACATTAGTTACCGTTTTTAATGAATTTCTTTCTGCTAAATTATTCTACTTTATTATCGTTAAAAGGAAATTTACTCATCTCTTTGTGATTGAGCATTCGAAACCGTATTATTAAAGGAAGATGGCTGGATGGAGAGGAAGGATGCCTAATTTAAAAACGGCTACCTTTCTGTTATCGGAAAAATTGAATTTATGGCTTAAATATCGTTAAAGGAAGACTAAAAGTCATGAGAGAATAGGATTCAATCTTATATCTACAAGAAATGTCCGCTCGATATCTTTTCGCTCGAAACCATTTTTTTAGCCATCGATGATAGAAATGATGGGCGGCAAAAATCTTCTACTATAAAAACATTTACTATAAAAATGGTGGGCGGCAAAAACATATTTTCCATTCCGGCGTGTTTTGCCAGAGTTCTCGATCAAAGTGAAATTTAGACATCCGTTCCTTCTGTTGTTTGCTTCTTCATTTCTGAAAGTCATTGGAGCAAAATACTCGTCTTCGACTCAAAGATTGCCGAATAAAGCATTCGATCTGTCACTTCCATATGCGCTGCACCTGCTATATTAACCGAGTGCAAGCGGAGTAGGCGCATCCCGAAACCAAGACTCACGAACGACAAAAAGTTAGTGAAGGTAAAGATTTTCCTTTCCTTCTTGACTTGTTTCTAGTTTTTCTTTCGTCGGGGGTCGTCCATTCAATAACTGCAGTTAGACACGAACCGAAATAGGTAAAACAGCTTCTTGAAAATATTTCGGAACATAGACCGAAATTTAGAAATAAATTCAGAATATATATGCATGTATTATAAATATTTGCAATAACAGTGTTAAGTTAATTGCACCTCATGAATTTTACCACTTCTTTATTCATGTGAGTTGTGTTGAGTGAAGCAACAAAACTTGTGACAGCTTGTTACTTGTGAATTTGCTACTCATGAAATTGTTACTGATGAATTTGTTACTCATGAAATTGTTACTGATGAAATTGTTACTGATGAAGTTGCTACGCATGAAATTGTTACTGATGAATTTGCTACGCATGAAACTGTTACTGATGAATTTGCTACTCATGAAATTGTTATTGAAGAATTTGCTACTCATGAAATTGTTACTGAAGAATTTGCTACTCATGAAATTGTTACTGATGAATTTCTATTTACTTTTTATTGCGTATTTTTGAGTTAGGACTTCTAATTGTTTGTGATTAAGTAATATTAAATAATAAAAAATAGACAAAAGAATTATAATAGCATACAGACAACTATTGTTTAATGTGTTTGAAATGGGAATTTCGTAGAGTAGTCTTCGCAAACAGTTTTCAGTTACGAAGTATTGTTTTAGACAACGGAACACTTTGTTTTTTGGTACTATTTACTCTTTCAAATAGAACGAAAAAAAAAGCTATAACCTACATATTAAATATACAATTTACCTGTGTTTTACTACTGCTATTTTGGAGCAAAAAAAACCCGCATAATTACTTCTCAAATACCTTTCGTTTTCAAAATCAGAATACAAATTTATATATAAAATTTCCATTTTTTTACGGACCATTTTTTACATATCGTACGAAACGTTCGCATTCTTCCAGGCTGTTTAGGAAACGTTTTTATAATAACTCAATGCAATTAATAACTCGATTTACATTTCGTTTCTGTAAAACTGGCGTACATTGTATCATGAAGTATTAGTTATGACATAATTAAAATTAATTTAAGTTTAATTATCTTTCATGATCTTCTTCTTACCACATTTGTATTATCTTTAAACAGATTTGTAAAATATTTTTTTAATTTAAAAGGAAAAGTCAAAGTTTTAAATACAGTAAAACACAGGTTTTTAGTAAATTAATTGGCGTAGTGGTACTTCCAATTAACTTGAATAAAACAGGGCTTTTTTCATTTTCCGTTTTCATTAAAGTTACATACAGTAGATTCTCTTTAATTCAGCTTTCCTTTAATGGAAAAGAGCCGGATTAGTGAAAGTTCCGTACTACTGAGGACGCATAAAAAAAGTTTAATTTTTTATTAAATTTCTTGCTCATGACGTCATATGGTAGCCGGACCCCGCCCTTTACGTCAGAATTGCAGGCCGGGTTAGCGAGTATCTATGGTAGATACTTTTACCTTATCATTATTTTAGTCTGCTTCATAACTATTATAACATCTTACATGATATTTTGGTGATAGTTTAAACAAGAAAACTTCCGCACGTGAACGATTTGATTACTTGATTAAATCGTTTCCATTATGTCAAATTGTCAGAAATTTAAATTAATATAACGTATTGTTGACTGTTTTAAATTAATTTTTTAAAAATATTTTAAACAAATCCATTATATTATTTTTTAATGCTTTAATGTACCTTTAATTTCTGGAAATCAGGGAACAGGTAATATTCCTGTTTCCTGATCATTCATATCGTGCTACGGTACGTATGCCTGCAGAAAATAAATTTGGCGCTCACCCCTTTCGATACTAATCCTAACATTTTTTCTTGGAGGGGGACATCTCATAATCTTAGACATACATCTTCTGTTTTTCTTGGCATACTCGAAAAGAAAAAGAAATTAATGCTGCCCATTTCGGCGTGCGCATACTATATATATATTCTCGCATAGCTTTTCTTTTTACATTGGCGAGTTCAATCTGCATCCCTTCTTTGCAGTTACCTTTCTTTTTCTGCAGGAACTTGTCATTGGCGACCGCCAATTGTGTGTTAGAAGAAGATAAACGATGGAGGGAAATCGCTAGTGAAGACAAACCGAACTATGTTAGTAATATATAGGAAAATTATCGGCACCCGGTTTGACGTGCATCAAGGAAATCCCAGGAAAAAAGGCAGACAAATAAAGGGCTTTATTTAAAACAGGGTGCGCAGTTTTGCCGTCAAAATTTGGTATTTTCTAAGAGGTTATGTTTTCCAACTGGGAAGCAGATGTCAGTGGCGTCGTGTCAGCTGCTTTCCGTCATTTTGTTTCGGCGATGCAAATTAAGGTTTGCAAATCCATTGACGCGTGTGGCAGGCCTCAAAATTGAACGGCGTGCAGACTTGATCGATGGGATGAGAGATCCTCGCCAACTTTAAAAAGGAACCAACCAACCCAGCTTAATATCCCGCGACACTTGCGCATGTTTGATATTTCAATTCGCTCTCCGCACAACAGAACCAAGTGAAAGTATAACCAGAAAAGGCACTTTCTAAATAACGATCTGCAGTTTTAATTATTGGACTGTCAACAAAATTTTGAAAATAGTTTCATTTGTTTGACGAAGAATTCTATGATTGGATTCTACTAATTTTGTGATTGTTTCTTCGGTTGGGGGCTTTCCGGGAAATACAGGGAAAGGAATAATATGAATATATTTTCAAATATACATTTTATTTCAATAAAAGTATAAGACGATATACATAATTATAACCATTATATGGAAAATTATATATATATACAGTAGCGTCTCCATATAAACAAAATTCCATTTAACAAAATTTTCTATTTAACGCAATTTTCAGCGGAACCTTGACTTTAAATGACATTAACATGGAAATTTGTCTCCATATTACAAAAAAAATTTCTGTATAACGAAGTTTTTTTTAATAAAGAATTTAATTTTTTTTAATTTACCTTTTACAATTTTTCAGCGGGGTGGTTAGCTAGAAGGGATAGTTGAGGATTTTAAACAAAAAGATGGAGGTGAGGTAGCCTTCTATATTGTGGACATACGGCCAGTTGTGATAAATAATTCTAATATTTTAAACTGGAACTTCGAAGCAGCGGGGGTTGTAGCATTCTGCAGGTGTGGCTAAGCCACAGAATTTGCTTCTCACCTTCTCGCACGTGCGTGTTGTATTATTGAAGAAAATGTTACAGATGACGTGTTCCGATATGTACAAAAGTGTTAGAATTTCTATGAACAAAACGTTTTTTATAATAAACTTGCAAAAGCAAAATTATTGATTATTTCTCTATTTCGAAGATGTAGTATGAGTATCATACAGGTGCAAGGTAAGCCTGGTCTTTGCTTTTTGTTATTAATTTGTACGTACTTGTATACAAAAAATATTTAAATTCGTAAGAAAAGAAGAGTCTACTGAACTTAGTTTTTACTGTCCAAATTTAACCTTTTTCATTTTATCGAAATTAAGTTTCAACATTTATGTTAATTTCTATTTAATGAATTTTCCTTATAACGAAGTTTTTCAGAGGAACGATGGCACTTCGTTACATAGAGACTCGACTATTTTAATATATTAATATTATTATATATATTAATATTATTATATATATTAATACTATTATATATATTAATATCATTGTATATATTAATATTATTATATATATATTAATATCATTATATATATTAATATTATTATATACCTGTTATATAATATTACTATATATATTTATATAATATTATTATATATATTTATATAACATTATTATATATATTTATACAATATTATTATATATATTTATATAATATTATTATATATATTTATATAATAAAATAATATATATTAATATATTCATGTATTTGTTAGGCGGATAAGACATGTAAAGGATAAAATTATTGGCTGTAATTTAATAAAAACTTACATGATTTGTGAAAGCGGATTTTTAATTTTTTATATATTCTTTTATATAAAATAGTATACAAAATTTTCCAGTTATTAATTAGTTTGGTGGATGGACAAAGAGGCAAAATCTTGATTAATTAATGAATAAACAAAAAAATGAACTAAGTTCTAAATAATGCTTTTGGTGTGGTAAGTCTACCACAGATATTATTGGGAATAACTTTCAATATTCTTTAAATATATATTTTTATATATAATAAGGTTCTGTTAAAATAAAAAATCTTTTTTTTGTTATTATCTTTCTCTATATAAATACACTCAGTCCCCTATAATGTTACTTCTCACAACGCTGAGTCATTACAACGCATTTTGTAAATTAAATTATGCTTTGTAAATCTAGTGTAGCTACTCTGATTTGCAGATTAGTTTTCTCCAAATTATATTTTCGTTCGAAATGAAGCCAACGATTTGTTTTATGGCATACAACCAGTGCTCACGAAATTGTCTTTACTAATACTAACTCGTTATTTTACTAATATTAATGAGTCTTTTCCCTTGAGTAGCTTTGTTAGACATTACAATCTTTACCCGCTGTTGCCCCGGCGACGAACCGTGGAATATTATATCTTATTGACATTTATTGAAGTCATAATATAACATCATTTGATCGAAATAAATACGAATTGCATTGTAAATTCAGAAGGATCATTTAAAATAATGCTTTAAACTTTCCATTACGATTACTGTTTTAACATATATTCAGTTAATGGATTAGGAAGTTTCATAACTGCTCTGTTAATATGATGACGTGATATTTCAAAATTTACATAGACCTTCATTACCATATGTTTATATACTTAATATGAATGTAAATTAATATAGAATAAAAGTATTTCGAGATTACATACAAATGTACTTCATGGATTATTATAGTTTAAATAAACCATATAGTTTAACATCATAACAGTTTCCGTCTATTATATACTTTGAATGCTTTTAGTAACTAAAATATATTGCATTCCTTCAATATAATATTGAGATACTGTTACAATCGTTAATTAATCTAGAAATATGGTCCTCTGTGAACGGAGATTAATGTAATTGCTTCCATATCGTGCACACATAATATAAAGCTGATTCAAACATATTTAAGTCATATTAAACAACGAAATTAATTAATCCCAACTCAGTTTGAAATATGATATTCTAATCAATTTATGGCTTATTGTAAAGAAGATTATCTGGCCTGCATCATCGGAAACGGTGTCTAAAATTTACCTTAATGTCAGAAACTTAATAATCATGTCAATAGATTTAATAAAATCTAATTAATTTGAATATATGCTTTCAATTCTTTCATATATTGCATTAATGTTCAATGAGTTTTAAGAACTGTAAGAGGATAATTGTCATTAAAAATGATTTAACTTTCGAGAAATGATAACTTACAGATTAAAAATGCGATTTATATTTTGAAACATAGGCTGAAATTTCGACGTGAATCATCACAAAATAACATGAGCATTATATGTGCTTTTATTGTTGTTTATTTCTATTTTAGCATATAGTGTGTTTGGAAGGCTTTGTTCCTAAAACGCAATTATTCAACTTATATACTCAACAGCATACTTGAGAGAATAAACATCCCTCCATAATTTTTATTGCTTCTTTTAAAGACATTATCAAATAATATTCTAAGCTGCTGATGAAGTAATTGATTACTTGACTTATATTTTCCGTTATGGCCATCGTTTATAACAAAATAAATTCAAATTTCTTACTATTGGCGAATTATATAAGGTGGACAAAATATTTACTTTTCGGAATGCGTTATAGTAAACTTTTCAATAAGATAATCTTCAGTTCAACGTAGGTAAACTGATTCAAATACCTGATGTAGGATGCTTCATATGAGATAAATACACTATATTATTGACAGTAATATTCGTTAAAAATGCTGGAACCTTTCTGTCCTCCGATTGAAATATATTGAACAAAAGCAGTTACTGAATGAAGATATGATTCGTGAATTTAAGCTTTTCGAAAAAATCTTTTTAAATTTATGTCTTGATCCGGTATAAAAGAATAGAAAGAGGAGGATTAACGTGATTTTTATATTTCACGACACAACCGTTTAATTGAATAAATTTTTATTAATGTATTAACAATGATATGATTTTATACGGACATATTAATTTGTCATGATGCCTTTGAGCATTTAAATTCAACGATTTAGGAATCAGTAAATGACACGCTTAATCGATACTAATATTTACGTTCCGTTATTTGCGAATAAAATAATAATTTAACTTAAGAAAAGTAAGTTTTGAATACATTAAAACATAATTTAAATTTTGGTGACTTGTATAAGTTATTTTTAAATGATCACGTGATTTTTTATTGTCATATCTTTGTTTGAAATCGTTATTTTTGCCTCGAAATTTTTTATCATTTATTCGCTGCAAAAATGGTAATTGCTTTTAAATAAATAACAAAAATGTGCAAGCAGATATTTTTGGCCGGTCGATGCTTTTGACTTTTAATTTTAAAATATCGTGTAAACTGTCTTGCATAGACGAGTTGTAAAACGTTGAAAATCATATCTGAGAACACCCGGATGAATAAATTCTATTCTAATCTTCTATAGATTTCGTAGAAACAAAAGGACTGTTTCATTTCCAGGATTGATTGTTGAATACTATTTAACTATGTATAAATATAAACCAATAAATATAAGTGTAGCACAGCTTAACATTATAAATAATAATACATGATGATAACAAATTAAAAGAGATGTATATTAAATATATAAATCTACTTACAACTGCTCTTACTACTGTGATATTTTCCAAATATAGATTGAATGATCCATCCGCTACTAAACCAAAATTTTCAGATCCTGTTTTCTTACCTATAGTGCCATATCATGTATGCATCAACGGGCATACATAAATGGACGTTTGCATAATTGTGAATGAAAAAGTCCAGGTTACAACACGCAAACCGCCATTTGCATTGCCACCAGCACACATTTGTAGGCTAATTTGCCTAGTTAATAATAGTTATTAGTGGGCAGTAGGCAGTACTGACTTTCGCTGTTAAATTCGCTCAAAATGTAATATTTCGTTCGATGCGAAGCAAGGGTTAATCAAATTGCTACTTTCTCTTTTATGCACTTTTGTTGCATGAATTTGTGCTGCAAAATTCTATGTTCCAGCAAGTAAACTTAACAATAAACACATAATTGTATAATTCTCTTTGAAAAACTCCGTAGCATTCAAAACCATTGCGAGGTCTATATGATATGCACCTGTGGATTTATACATCACGTAGTAGCTTATTATATTATATATATAACTATCTTCTATTTTTTACTCCTCTTTTTTTTTATCCCTGTCGGGCGAAGCTTGAGTATATATATATGCAGGGGCGGACTGGGTCCTCTCAAAGGGCGCATACCTTGGATTTTCAGAGGGCGCGAGGGCTTGCCCATTCGGTGGAGCGAGTCCTATCCCCCCGGAGGGCGCAACGGCCCAAAGACCGATCAGCCGGCGGCCCAGTCCGCCCCTGTATATATGCAATATTTAAAATAAGGAAAGTTTGTTTGCGTTATACCATTAATTTACTGACACTTTTCAGAATATATATATATATATATACCAAAAATAGTAGAATTAAAAATTCGCTATTTTTCCTTCCACAAATGTCACCCAAGTCCATGCTGTAAAATTACGAAAAATAAACGAAAACTGAAATATTTTCTGCATTATTCGACATCTTAAAAGAGTCTAGATTACAGGTTTCAGTTATCGGAAGTTGCATGAGGTGAAAGAGAAAATTAAATTAACGATTCCCGAGGAGAAATATAATACCTCAAAGGGAATTGCGTGAAAGGTAAAGCAGCTTATTATTAAAATTAACATTTTCCTTGTGCATTGATAGTTACCATGCTCTAAACTAATCGTTAAAAAATTAAAGCTAAATCCTGGTAAATCGTTTTACTGTTGTGTTATGTCAAAACATTTTTAAGGGCCGCTAAAATTTGCTTTGCAGAGGGCCACTAACACCATAAGCAGGGCCCAGCTAGGCCAGTCGGACTGCATTCGTGGAACACACTTTTATGGAAAAAGACCTACCTCGATGAAAAACGAGAAGAATGAAAAACAGGTTATCTCCCAGATTACTATTTTTTTAACTTTGAAACAAAAAGCTTAAATTTATTCCAAAAATTATTTTTTTTCGAAGACACCTTGTGTGATAAAAATGATAAAGAGGAGAATATTTTTTGGTTCGTGATTACGAGAGGTGAAAAAATTTTAATTTTTTTTGGAAGGGAAGGAATAGGTAAAGTTGAGAGAGTTGGTATGGATTCCCTCCCTTTAAAAAGAGCATTTATTTTAAAGACAAAAGTACGCGCAAAAATTTTTATTTATTTTTGAAGAAAGTGTATTTGAGTAATGCAGGGTAAGAAAATTGATAAAATAGTGTGTCAAGTTTAGTTGAAGTTTGAGAAACTTCAACTACGTTACATTTTCTCATATCAATGATATACTAGCCATCGCATAACAAGGGAGTTCCATGAAATTAAAAATAACATCGACGTTACGGAAACATTATTGTAATTTTCAGAACTTTTACTTACATCTGAAGTCAAATCATTTAGTTTGCATATTAATTAGAATGAGCCATCAAATTTTCTATACATAAATACTTTATCTACAGTGAAAGATGTACATGAAACAGTATACATAATGGCCAGAAGTATAAACGAAGTCATATAGTAATATACATATAAGTCGTTCGAATCGCATCACATAACATACGACATACGAGCTTAACTACTAAAATTGTAATGTGAAATTTTTAACGTGGCGTATTTTGGCGTCAGGTGAAAACTTTCACCCTTACTACAAATATAATGATGATAAAGCACAACCCAGATCAACAAAATTAAAAAACAATATTCAAGTAAAGTAAAAAAATGGAGCATGATAGTGTTAATTGGTGTTTCTGGTCTATATATTTGCAGTCACATATCATTAATATACGGAAATTGAATGGATTTTCAAGGCGGAAGGAATTAGCAAAGAATTAGGCGTAGGAATTACCAGTAGGAATTAGCAAGAAGGAACAAGGGAATCGGGTAAAATTACATTTCAAGGGAGAAAGGAAAGAGATAAGAAAATACGCTCTCGCGAGTGATGGGTATTCAGAAGGAAAAATAAAGGAGGTGATTGTCTCCAACATAGTCAAACAAGTTTTCTTCACTTGTTAGCCGGATAGTGTAATCTGTATGTGACTGTAATCGTAGTAGGATAGTAAATATATATATATATCATCATCATCATCATATTCAACCATTATCTATCCACTGCTGGATGAAGGTCTCTCCAAATGCTTTCCACACAAGTCTATCCTGAGCAATTCGCTTCCACGTCACCCCAACCTGTTTTCTTATTTCATCCACCCATCTAGTTTGAGGACGTTTTCTAGGTCTTCGGTGGTCTCTTGGAATCCAGTTCAGAATTTCTGTTGTCCATCGTTGATCAGTTCTTCTTGCAATATGCCCAGCCCATCGCCATTTCAGCCCTTTTACTTTAACAATGATGTCCTCCACTCTAGTTTGCTCTCTCACCCAAGTGTTCCTTTTCCGATCTCTCCTAGTTATTCCAAGCATGCACCTCTCCATGCTCCTTTGCACAGTTACAGTTCGCGAGGTTCCCTGAAATATTAAAAACTGAAGAGGAGTAAAAGATCAAACAATATATATATTTTACTCCTCTTCACTTTTTAATATTTCAGGGAACCTCGAGAACTGTCTGAGCTCGATTTTTCTGACTTTCGGTTTATAGGCCAATATGACCGAGTAAATAAAAGATCCAAAATCAAATTTGGCCCAATCGACCTGGGGATCGAGCTACGGTCCACTGAAAATAGAGCTCAACCTACGATTATGGTTCGCTGCATGACAGGTGAAAAGGTGTTTTGGCGTGCTGGGTAAGCATTAAACGCCAAACATTATCGTAGGAAAAAAATAATACATATGAACAAAATATAGCACATATTTATAATAGCCATTTTAGTTGTATCTGAAATAATTATACATTGTGTATGCCAGTGTAAAAGTAAAAAATATTTGAAGATTTTGCCTTACTTTTGCATAACTGACAAATTTTGAGATCATTTTTGGCGAAGAACTCGAAAAAGCCGCCTGGTACGTAAACCAGTCTTGAATAAATAAGACGCGATCCTTCAATTTTCAAATCAGAAGCAATCATCACTTGCCTGTAACTTCATTATTTTTGACCTTTTTAATTTTTTTGTTGGAAAGCGTGGAATTTCAAGCCTTATTTGTCACCATGTCTTCCTTTTCCACCATATCAACATACTTGTTTCGCGTTGTTTGTGAAAAATACACAAAGCAAGCCGATTTTGTATCAGATTATAAGATGGATATTGAGAAAGAAATATTTACATTTGCCAAAACTTTGATAAGCGGATTATCATACGAAATGAATGACGAGAATACACTTGATATTTGTTTAAATGAAACGAAGTATGATGAAATACAGGGTAACGAAATGAATGATGAGGAATGGGATGAACAAACTAATTTGCCGTCACGCGTAACTTACACATTAGAAGACATGAAAAGAATTTCCATGGAGTGGGTCAGGAAAACTACGTTCCTTGAAAAGCATACAGCATCGCTTTAAAGACAACACACTTTCACATAGACAAATTTATCACTTTCGGGATTATGTTGCTTCCCAGGGTACAAGATGTGAAAAACTGTTACGGATGAAAGACGAAGTATTTGAGAAGTTTAAAAATGCCCGGGAACATGTTTTATTAACAGTTCACGATGCCGATTTAAAGTTATGGTTTCTGAACATTGCAATGAGAGAAAATCTCACAAACTTTAGCGCAAGTGATGCTTTTCTATTAAAATTTTAATAAAAGAGCGTGGCATAACAAGTAGAAGAGTCACCAAGTTCGTTACGCATGACGTACTATGCACACAACGGCTTTGGAAGATAGAGCTATAGAATTCGTCAACATAGTTACAGATGCAATGAGCAACTATTCTTTTGATGAGGTTTTAAACACTGACCACAGCGGATTCACTAAAGAACGGGCATCTACGCGCACTCTGTCGATTAAGAGGGAAATCACACTCCAAGTATCATTCAATCTTCTCACGCCATATCCCATTCCGTAATAATCCGACCTATCATTTCTGCTACTGGACAATTATTGCGACAATTTCTGCTCATCCATCAGGAACCAAAGGGTGTATTCGATCCACGGGTACAGGAAAGGTTATTTTACCCCCCCTAATGTTATTCTGGAATGTTCCAAATGTGGTAAAACCTTTACCGAAGTACATGAGGTGTTCCTCAGCGAAGTACTCAAACCAGGCATAACATCAAAAGTTCTATTAATTATGGATTCGTGGACAGGTCAAATGGACGAAAATATATTGGATTGCAGTTAGTCAAGCCAGTCTTTCAGAGCAATCGAAATTGATGATTATACCACCTGGAGGGATAGCACTCATACAGCCATACTACGTATATTTTTTTCTTCAATGGAAATATTTCGCTAAACGCTTAACACGATTTTGCCTTTTGCATTATTATGATCATGTAAGCTTATCGGAAAGGAATAGCATCACAAAGTCGCATTCGCTCATTCACAATCAGCTGTCTTCCCCAAAATTCCGAAATATGATAATCTATGCTTGGTGGAAATCAACGTACCCGGTACTTAAGCCTGAAAAATTCTTCAATGTGCAAGAAATTTGTTTTAATTTCACGGACCAAGTGTGTCACGAAATGGACTGCGATGGTAGTTCATTCATTTGTTGCAATCATTGCTCAAAGTTATTATGCTTTCTCATTCTTTTATTGATTTTCATTTCCATTAAAAGCGTTTTAAGTTCATCATAGCCAAGAGCGCAGTTATAACTCTGGTAACCCCAGCAGTTAGGTAACTCAAAATTTTTTTTTTCATATCTACATAAATTCATTTTCATACATAAATACTCCATGTTCATAATTCAAATCAGTTTCATATGTAAATACTCCATATTCATAATTCAAATCAGTTTCATATGTAAATACTCCATATTCCTAATTCAAATCAGTTTTAAATGTAAATATTCTATATTCATAATTCAAATCAGTTCCATATGTCAATATTGCAGCGGTAAATAATTTTAATTGATTTTGGAAAGTGCCTCTAAAATTATTTGCAAAGGAACCTCAGCTTTTCCGATGCGCCAGGACTTCACTTCTACAAGACGTAGAAAGCTAAACTTCTGACATGAATAAAATGAATGAAAAAAAAAATGAACTTCTAACATGAATAAAAGTAACTCACAGTAAAATTTTGGCGCTTAATGTTTTCCCAGCACGCCAAAACACTGTTTTCACCTGTCATGCAGCGAAGCATCATTGTAGGGTGAGCTCTATTTTCAGTGGGCCGTAGCTCGACCCCCAGGTCGACTGGGTCAAATTTGATTTTGGATCTTTCATCTACTCGGTCATATTGGCCTATAAACCGAAATTCAGAAAAATCGAGCTCTGACAGTTCGCGAGGTTCCCTTGTAAGTTAACATACATTTAAGTGCAGTGTAATTACGTATATTACATTAGAAGGTACTACATGTCACAATCATACTACAATTTTGCTATATATATATATATATTAAAATTACTATAAGCTGAAATATGGAGAACAATGAAAAGCATTGAAAATTAAACCAAATAATTTTACTTATATGCTGGACGATATATGATAATCCAAAGCGGTTTCTTGAACGTTTTTGAAAACCAACGGATTAAATTAGTAAAGCAAACAAATAAGATACAAAAATGAAAAGCCAAACAAATAAGATACAAAAATGAAAAGCCAAACCAGCCAAACAAAGAACTGAGTAAGAACCAATGGAATGAAATGTTTGAAACAGCGTACAGGCTCTTTTTCAAGGGGAATGGCCCATAGGATGTTTCCAGATATGGCATGTTTCTGAAAGAAGTATGCTTGACAGCAAATACCTTCTGATCCCCCGACATGCCATGTTATAAATTATACGATATGTATATAATAAACGGAATAGAAATTGGATTGAAGAGATATAAATATACACTGACACACGACAACAGGTAAAAGAAAACCTTCGCTCAGCACAGGCTACTCAAACTTCTTTGTCTCCCCAACCCCCGCCTTAATTTACGGGAACAAGTTTTTCCACTACAGCGTGTTGCTTAGCGCGCCCTACAGTAACAGATTCAGATACTACATTCCAGTATTTCTATATTTCAATATTTTCTATATTTCAATATTTTCTGTATTTCAATATTATCAATATTTTCATATTTCATATTTTCATATTTCCAACATTTTCTATATTTCAATATTTTCTATATTTCAATGTTATCAACATTTTCAATATATATATTAATAAATTATATTAATAATGCTTTATATTATATTAATTGTTTGTCGCTTAATTAATTATTTATTAATATATAATTATTAATTATATATATTATACACTATTTATATTCGTAATTTATATTTATATCAATGTTTATCATTATCAATATTTTCTACATTTTAATATTTCTATATTTAATCTGTATCTCAATATATAGGAAAAAAGATGGAAATATGTACGACCTTATTGAAGTCAACAATGTTTCTTCTGCTTTGACTGCCTGCTTCCAAAGACCTAAATATCGACCTTGAAATAGGAGAAAGGAAGAATGAGCTTGTAAGAGCATATACAGCGGGTATATTACGAAACTGGGTTTGCACGACATTGCAAGATATACTTAAATGGAAACTTGGAATGTTATTTTTTGCAAGAGTGTTAGTAAGTTGAGTAATGGCTTTAGCAGTTTCTATTTTATTATTTCAGATTTTTTTAATGCGAGAAATTTGCGTAAAAATTATATTTATATGGACTGGAATGCTAATATTAGAATCCCAATGCATAAGAGTGTTGACATTAAGAGTATAATCTTTTCTTTTGTCATAAATACCAGTGATCAAAGCACAATTATTAATGTCTACATTAATGTCCAAAACTTGACCGTTGAAGCCCGAATTTGTTTTCTTTAGTTTTTTTAAAGCTGGAAAAATATTTTCGCAAATTCGTTCAAAATTGTAGCAATTAAATACAATGATGTCATCAATGTACCTGAAGGCTGTATATCTCAGAAAATTGGTTTTCATAATAATGCAGAAATATATTTGCAAAGAAGCTTGCATAACTACAGCCCATAGCAATTCCTTTAACCTGCAGAAAATAACTG
>QLNU02015003.1:165872714-165884069 GCA_006491805.2 Dysdera silvatica
CAGTCTCACATAACCGTCCTGACATAACCCTCGTCGATAAATCGAATAAGACCACGTACTTAATCGACATAGCAGTACCCAACACCAATAACATACAGACAACCTACACAACGAAAATCACCAAGTACCAAGATCTCAGACATGAAGTACGAGATATATGGGGTATGGAAAAGATCTTCATCATCCCGTTAGTCATCTCAGCAACAGGGATAGTACCAAAAACGCTTGCGACGAATTTGGGAATACTCAACATTGACCCAAACACCTACATTGAAATACAAAAAGCCACAATCCTAAACACGTGTCACATTGTCAGGAAGTTTCTAGACATGGCACATTAAGAAGTGATGTAAAAAGAGGCTTGGGAACATGGCGCTCTGCCCGTCCCAAAGCCTGTTTCCGCCAAGAATGGGCGAGGAAAACTTTTATATATATATATAAAAATAACTAAACTATATACTAACTATATACTAGACTATAACTAAACTATATACTAATTATATACTAAGCTATAACTAAACTATATACTATTATATACTAAACTATATACTAACTTCATAATACTAAACTGTAACTAAACTATATATATATATATTTATATATACACAGTGATCGTTCACATCAGTCCATAATTTGTTTACACTAGCGCTTAAATTGGAGACCTTTAAATCAAAAAAATTAATTTTACATATTACTTGTTCGATAACCCATGGGGCATAATAACACACAATTAAGAACAAAATCGTTAGAAAAATACTTTATCTTAATACAAAGGAGAAATAATCTTGTGAAGGAATATTTGAGTTCAGTTAAAAAATGGTCAGTACTTTGTATATCCTTCTTTTTCGGTGCAAAAAAAATATGTTTAAATGAAGATAGTACTTAGTTCGATCCACATTAACTATTTGTTTTATTTCGTAAGACTATCGTTTCACGCAAACGGGGATCCCACCATTGAATCCATCACACTACGTATTCAAATTGTGTGCCAAGCACTCTTTCTCCAGAGTGACTGGTCATGTAATAATTTATGGCTGGATGTAATAGAATGAGAATAATGTTTTGCAAGTTTCATGCTTGCAAGGGTTTGAAATTAACTCTGGTAGGTATGGAAGCAGTAGACTGCGCTCCTCTTTAACCTGTAAATCAATAAAACTTGCCACTGCTGCGACAGATACCAGTGTAACCTGTTCATCAATGAAAACATAATAATTATAATAGAACTGATATGTAAGTGATAAAACAGAATGCGAGAAAATGGTGTAGTTTAATTTAATTTCATGGTGAAATGTGTAACTCTTGAAGAAGTTTAATATAACGAGTAAAATTTGTCACTGGGAGGAGGGGGGCGGTCGGAATACGGAAGAAAAAAAGCAATGGAAAGAAAATAGGAAGAAAAAATAAGTAGTTTGGAAATAAACATAGTAAGAGTAACGAAAGGAAGAAATTAAATAGAAAAAAATAAGGAAAATGAAAGAAAAAAAGAAAAGGTTAAATAAAATGAAAATTAAATAGAAAGAAATAGAGAAAGAGTAAGATTACGTAAAACTTACCAGCAGCATAAGAAAAATATCGCGGTGTTTCGAGAACCGCTATTCCTTTCATCAAGCAAAGTGCCGAAAAGGTAATTGCGGCTCGTCGGATGATGCGAGTGAAGCGACACTTCACCTAAAGAAATTGGGCGGTTGAACAGTTTTTTTAATTTAATCTCCAAATTATTTTTACTTTTTTGTCAAATTTAAAATTTGATTAGAAAAATAAAATTTGAAATTTTATTTTGAGCACACTATTTTTTTTTAAATTTAATTTCTTTAATATAATTGGAATTACATTCAGGAACAGAAGGCTACGTTTTTAAGTCAGCGCTTTAAACGCGTTAAACGCACCAACGAAATGTTGCCCGCTGAGAAAAAGGGCCGAATGAAGCGACGATAGAAATTTAGAGCTTCGCTTCAAAACGGAAATGTTTTGCGAACATGGTTACCATGGCGATGGAATATTTACGGCGAAAGCAAGTACTGTCAGAGAAGAGAAATTTTTATCGCATCATCATGTCAGCTAGTATTGCCAGATCAGAGGTTTTACCTCTGAATCTAGAGGTTTTGCATGGGGAAAAAGGTAAAAATTACCAAAACAGAGGTATGGCTTGATCAGAAATAAAAATTGAGATTTTTGATTACCACAGAGGTTTCTAGAGGTAAAAAATTTTCTGTGGGGGTGTTACTGGTTAAAGAAAAAAAATTAAATCAAAGAATTGAATAAAACTTTGATTCAAACTACAAACAGTTTAGTGTTATATCTGTTAGAATTATTTAATTACCCTGAAGTATTTCGAGGCACGTTGAGTGGTAACAGTAGAAGCGTGTAATTTCGTTGTGTTTTTGTTTCTTAAGGGGACACAGGACCTTTAAATCTTTAAAAAATCGATTTTTTATTTATTAGTTTAAAAAATAATATGGATTTTTGGCAGTGTTTTAAAACAAACCGCATCAAAATTCTTCAATTACTTCTTTTAGCAACTTTATTTAGGCAGCAACATGAACAACAAAAAAATATACATTGAGATTACAAATCAATGTTAGTTTAAGTTAATTATAAGAACAAAGACATATCTACATTAACATCATACGAAAATATAGATGCATAAAATTAATTACAAAAATATAAATACATCAAATTTAATTAAAAAAAAAATATCAATACATTAATTAATATACTGTGAAATAGAATTTTGTCCATGTCTGCCTGGGTAGCGCAGATAAAGACGTAGTCTGACAAAGCCTGCACCACCCAGGAGATACCAGATAGCCAAAGCAGCCCCATGGGATATCACTGCGCAAACATCAGCGAAAATTAAATTAAGTATGCGATTGATTAAATAGAATTAGTAAGGAGGATCCGGATTAAAGACTTAAACTTAGAATAGGAATTTATCTCTTTTATATTAGAAGGCAGCTGATTCCACAATTTAGGACCTGAAGAACCCACTCTGTGGCAACCCAGCTCCAGACGAGAAAATTGAGGTCTGTAGTTATGTCTACTTGTTGTTGGATAGTTATGTGTAGGTTGCTGTAAATCAATTGGAATAGATTAGTATTTTTAATTTTTTTAAACATTAATAACAAAATTTTATAATTTAAAAGTTGATTAAAAGTTAATAAATTGAATCTTTGCGGAACCTCACGGATCGACATTGGTTGTGGTAATTTATGGTTAATAATATTGAAGAATTTATTTTGTAATGACTAAATTCTACTTTGGTTAGCCTGTGAAGTGTATCCCCAGACCGATAAACAATAAAAAAGATGAGAAAAAATAAAAGAATAATATAGATTGATCAAAAATTTTATAGGTATATAAATACTAATGTTGCGCAATATTCCCAAAAATCTACCAATTTTTAAGCACAATAGGTTAATGTGTGTATCCCATTTTAAATTGGCTTGAATAGTAACTCCAAGGAATTTCGTCTCCTGCGATAACGGAACTATATCGTTATCTATTTTTATGGTATTACATAAGTAGTTGCTTTTGTTATGTTTATTTGAAAACAGAATACATTTGGTTTTTTTTGTATTAAGTGAGAGATAATTATCTCTAAAGTATTTTATATATATATCAATATCATTATTTACAAGTGAAAACAGCACATCAAGATTCCTTTCCCTATAAAAGATGCTTGTGTCGTCGGCAAAGCATAGAACTCTAGATCGAGTTGGCAGAAAAAAAAGATCATTAATATAAAAAATAAAAAGCAAAGGTCCCAATGTCGACCCCTGAGGAACCCCACATAGAGGTGATCTGGCGATAGATTGATTTTCGTTTATTTGCACATATTGAGATCTTCCAAAATGGTAATTTCTGAAAAGAAGATTTTGCTTTCCGCATATACCTGCCAATTGTAATTTATATAAAAGTCTATCATAGTTAAGGGTATCAAATGCCCGTGACAAATCAAAAAAAATTCCAATTGATGAGTCACCACCGTCCAAAGCCGAATATATGAAGTCTGTTGCCGTTAACAATACTTGTTCAGTAGATTTATTTTTAGTAAAACCGAATTGATTTTCCTGTATGATGTGGTTATGTTCAAAGTATTTTAATAATCTATTATAAATGAGTTTTTCAAGTATTTTTGTAAACACCGATAATATTGATATCGGTCTATAATTAGCAACGTCAGTATATGAACCCTTTTTATGAATCGGAACAACCCTTGCCGTCTTAAATTCCGGCGGAATCTCACCAGTGGAAAAGATTAGATTAAAGATGTGGGTTAAAGGCCCTGAAATCTCATGAGCACAATATTTAATGGGAACTGGATGAAAGTTATCTGGGCCTGGTCCTTTATTAGCACTAAGATTATTAATTAGTCGAATTGTCTCAAGTTCAGTGACCCCATCCAAGAAAAAGGAATTAGCGATATTATAATCATGGCATCTTTGGAATACATTATTAAATTTACTAGATAAAGAATAAGGGAATTCTATGAAATATTCATTGAATGTATTAGAAATCTGTGATATGTTAGTAATCGTTTTATGAGGAGTTATTAGTATATCAATTTCTCTTGTTCTGGATTTTGATCTTCCCATAAGTTCATTTATTTCTGACCATGTTTTCCTATTATTCATATTACATAGTGCCGAAAAATATGCCTGTTTCGCACGTTTTATTTTAGTATTCAATTCATTCCGAAATGACTTAAAAACAGCAAGTTTTGTTGGTGATTTATCCTTTAAAAATTTGAAGTAAAGTTTATTTTTCTTCCTTATTTCTCTAAAAATTTCAGTTGTAATCCATGGTTTACGTATACTTGCACTATTGTATAAAATGAAAACTATTACATGCTACCTTGGTAATGGTTTTCCGGCCCTAGATCTTAGTTTCATTTCATTGACTGCCTCCACGATACGCTCTTCGGTATTACATAGGTTTAGTGGCCTGTAATTTGCATTTGCTAGTACTGTGGCTTGGATGAGTGGTGACCAGGCACTTTTCAACTGGAAGTATGGCCTCATGCTCTGGATCTGCTTGTCATGAAGATCTTTGAGATCCGATTGTCCGCGTACTCCCTCCACCCGGGGTAGTGATTGCCGTTCAATTGCCGTTGCAGGGTGTAGTTGCTAAGCTCATCTTTGGATGGTTTTTATGTTCCGCTGGAGCTGTTCTGGTTCAGTGTTGGTCCATTTGATGCTCCCGAAGGAGTAGGTGAGCACTGGTACTGCATATGCGTTAATTGCTTGCGTGATGTTCTTCCTGCTCGGTTTCGTGTTCACAATGCTTCTGAGGAATGACTACGTGATATGGGCCTTGACTTTCTTGTGCTCCTACTGCCGTGTTTGTAGTACCCCTAGGTGTTCGTAGGTTTCGCCCTCGTCCAAGGTCCTCAGCAGTCTCCCGTCTTCCAGTTCGATGCCTGATAAATCTTCCTTGCTATTCTTCTGTAATTTGCAGTTATCGAGGCCTAGTTCTATTCCTATATCATTGGAGAATATCTCTGTTATACTGATGAGTTGTCGGAGTTGTGTGATTGTTGGCGCGTATAGCTTGATGTCATCTACGTACATGAGGTGGGAGACTTTATGTAGGTTTCTCTTGTCTTTCTTCAGCATGTATCCGTATTTACTTGCGTTCAGCATCCTTGACAAGGGGTTTAACGCCAAGCAGAACCACTGGGGGCTTAGTGCGTCTCCTTGAAAGATTCCGCGGCGGATGGGGATCTCGGCCGTTTCTATTTTACTGTCTGGCGTGTTTAGCTGTAACCGGGTTCTCCATTGTTTCATGCTGCTCTGTAGGAATCGGATGATTGAGGGATGCACTTTGTATATGCTGAGTATTTCAAGGAGCCACGAGTGCGGAACAGAGTCGAAAGCCTTCTTGTAGTCTATGTATGCGGTGTTGAGTTTTCGCTTTTGTTTTCTTGCTTGTTCCAGGATAACTGAGTCGATGGTAAGCTGCTCTTTACATCCCAGAGTCCCTTTCTGGCATCCCTTTTGTTCTTCCGCCATTAAGTTGTTGCTTTCGCTGTGAAGGCGTGTGATTTGGCGTGAAGTGTGGGCCTGTAGTTTGTGAGGTTAGTTTCTAGCTTTGTAATGGTGTAGTAAGTGCGCATGACGAAGGTGTTCATATCTATTGTCCATGACATGTGCATATAGAGAGAATAACCATTCAGTGTAGGAATATAGTAACCAGAAACCTCTTAGCTGAGCCCCTACTATAAAAGTTAACAGATGACGTTTCCAATAATCTAGCAAACACTCCAACCAGTGAGGTCAACCCTGAAGCACCAACTAGCGCAAGAGAACCGCTCCAAACAAGCATAGAACAAGAAGAGAGGAGGGACGTGGAGAAAATGGAAGAAGGTTTCCAATGTGCCCTGGCGGAATATGAAGGCTCGGATGCCGCAACAAGGCCAAGAATACCACGCCAACCGGCATCTTGGAAACTGTGCAAAGCAACCAAGATCCTCAATGAACATACCCTGCCACTACACCTACAGAACCACAACTCCCTGCATGAAATACACACCGCCATATACTGTGCAGCAGTAGCGGCATCACGCGCCAATGGGTACGAAGTAAGGAACGAAGGCCGAAGTAACAGAGGAAACAAAGCCCAACCACCATGGCAAGTGAGACTGCAAAAAAGAATAGAAGAGCTCCGCAGCAGCATAGGGCGAATAACCCAGTACATGCAGGGAAATAGGGGTAAGAAATTAGTGAGGAAAGTGAAGATGGCCCTTAAGAGAAATAGGATTCATACAAGACACGAAGAGCCCAATAAACACATCAGCGAATATCTGGATACCCTCAAACAAAAACTGGGTGTATACGCCAGAAGACTCCGAAGATACAAAGACTATACCAACAAAAAACAACAGAACATGCAATTCCAAGCAAACCAGAAGGCCTTCTACAGGAAGCTTCGAGAGACCCCAGCGAACAAAGACAAGTACGAAGCCCCAAAGCCAGCAGAAATAGAGACCTTCTGGAAGACACTATGGTCCAATGAAGTACAGCACAAAAGCGCCCCCTGGATTCAGCAAGAAATGGAGGCTACGAGAGGAATAGAGGAGATGGAGTACACGGGCATCACGATAGAGGAACTCCAGCAGGTAATCCAACGTACGCACAACTGGAAAGCCCCGGGTATTGACGGCATACACAACTTCTGGTACAAGAAATTTACCAGCGCCCATGGCCCATTAGCCAAGGAACTTACGGCGATAATTGACAAAAAATAACTTCAACAACTCCTCGGTATAACAGAGATATTCCCCAAGGATATAGAAATGGAATTTGGCCTCGATAAGTGCAAAATTCAGAAGAATAGCAAGGAAGATTTTCCAAATATCGCACTCGAAGACGGGAGACTACTGAAGACCTTGGACCTAGGTGTAATGCAAACACGGCAGCAGGAGCACAAGAAAGTAAAGGCCCAGTTAACGCAAGCATTCCTAGAACGATTCAGAAACATTGTGAAGACGAAACTGAGCCGGAAGAACATCACGCAAGCAATTAACGCATATTCGCTGCAGTTATCACTTACTCCTTCGGGGTCCTCAAATGGAGCAACACTGAACTAGAACAACTCCAGCGAAAAATGAGAACCACCCAAAGAAGAGTCGGGCAACTACACTCTGCGACGGCAATTGAACGGTAAACATTATGCCGGGAAGAAGGAGGAAGGGAACAAGCGGACCTCAAAGACCTACATGATAAGCAGATACAGAGAATGAGGCAATACTTCCATTTGAAAAGTTCCCGGTCATCACTCATCCAAGCCACAGTACTACAGATGCAAATTACACGCCTCTAAACCTATGTAATACCGAAAAGCGTGTCCAGGAGACGGCCAATGAGCACAAACTAAGATCTGGGGCCGGAAAACCATTACATAGCAGGCACTACAATGACCTACAAAAATCACACGTTGACAAAAAGTCATCAAATGCTTAGCTGGCCAAACTCACTCTCCATCCAGAGTCAGAAGAATTCATACTAGCCATCTATGACCAAGTGATCGCAACAAGGAACAATCAGAAATTCCTCCAAAGAAAAGACATAGAAAGCGACAAATACAAATACTGTCCTGCGCCATCGGAAACAACCCAACACATGATGGCTGGATGCAAATTCTTCGCGCGATTAGACTACAAATATAGACACGACCACGTGGCAAAAATAGTCCACCAGAAATTGACCTCGAATGCTAGCTTTCTGACAAAGAAATGCCCATACTACAAATATGTGCCAGAGATCGTGTTTGAGAACGAAACACACAGCTTTACTGGGATTTAGCAATCATATACAGACAAGGCAGTCCTACATAATCGTCCTGACATAATCCTTGTCGATAAATCGGATAAAACCACGTACCTAACCGACATAATAGTACCCAACACCAATAATATACATACAACGAAAATCACCAACTACCAAGACCTCAGAGATGAATTACGTGACATATGGTGTATGCAAAAGGTCTTTGTCATCCCGTTAGTCATCTCAGCAACATAGGTAGTACCAACGACGAATTTGGAAATACTGAACATTGACCCAAATATCTACATTGAACTGCAAAAAGCCACAATCATAAATACGTGTCACATTATCAGGAAGTGATGTGAGGGGCTTGGGAACATTGCTCTCTGCCCGTCCCAAAGCCTGTTTCCGCTAAGAATTGGCGAGGAAAAATTATGTATATTATAATAAATACAATTATTTTGCTAGAAAACGGAAATTTATTGATTTATTGGCCACTTATTCGGTTTCACTGGGCGTGGAGGAGGGGCTCGCCGCTTTACCCGTTCTTGAAGTCACCAGCCGCCATTGCGAGAAGTTGAGAATTTCCTAATTTCCTCTATTATTACTCCAGTTCCGGGTTTTCTTGAAGCTGTCCTGCACCCAGGTTCCCATGAACTTTTTATCCCGGTTTTCCCCATCATCCTGACAAGATGTTTTAAATCAGTCATGAACGTCATGGCGAACCAATGAAACTGAATGGATTGGAAAGCGCCAAAGACAATTCTAAAGCGTTCATTGCGTGATAACAACTTCCATATCGTGAAATTGAAAATCTTTATTTGATTAGAAACTGATGAAAACCGGCAAGTGGAAAATGGCGTGCAAAAGGGTCGTAGTGAATTTACAGGTGACCAGGAATTGAGGTATCAGTTGCCCGGCTCAGTTGGATGTTGAGAAAAAATTGCGCTTGGAAAGTCTTCAATTAGAAAGTGTTAAAGATATGCAGGAAGAATATACTGCAGATTTAATTGCGATGAAGAATTTAAGCTCTATGTAAGAATACATAACAAGATCATACTTCTTGAAGATTATAAACCAAAAAAATATTTTACCTTTTAGCAATTAGCATGAGATTTTCACTCTCTCTCTCTTTCAAATAGAAATATGTTATGAATTTAAAATAAATCAATATAAAATTTTTTGTAAAACAAATCATTATAATTATATTTGGGCGAACGTTAGAAAAAATATTTTATGAAACAATTTATGTACAGTGAAATCTGTCTAAGGCAGAAACTCACGGGACCGGAAAAAATTCCGTAGTATGCAGGTTTCCGCCTTATGGAGGTTACATGCAAAATAAATACATACATAGTTAAATTCAGTGGTAAGAGATGACTGGATATGCTATTTTTTTTCTTTGTCTTATCTTGCGAACTTTAAGACTATATTTTCCTTTTGATAAAAATATTTATTTTATCACTGCATTTTATTTTTATTAATTTTAATTTTTGCACTATTTTGTGGTTTTAGTAGTTACGATCAATATGGTGCAAAATTTCATGCTAACTATACATGCTTATTCTATACAAAAAGTCTATTACGTAAGCTTAAATTGTAACGATAAAGTACCTCCCTTGTAAAGATAATGATTCCCTTGTATAAAGATACTCTCCCTTGCGGTGGGTTTATCCATGAATTGATAAAGTCGATGTGAGTGACTTTTCGTTCTGGTTAATAATGAACGTTTTTATTTAAGAAGTGGGTGGCACTGGCATACGTAAGAGGGGTCGATTATGATTGTAACCCCATTGCGATGAAATTGTATATAGTATATATATGTAAATACAATGAAGTTGTATCTCTGCAACCTCCCCTCTCTCATTGTAAGTCTATAATCTGCCCCTTATGAACTTTGAACTTTCTGGGTATGCCTATGGTGGGTGGGTGGTGTGCAAAATGGTGGTCGGACAAGCATAGGCGCAGGCGGAACCGCCCTCTGTCTACACCTATGCGGACAAGGGCATTCTATATCTGTAAAATCTCTTTTGTTCGTCATCCCCCACTTTGCTATTTGCATTGTATTACAACCCTCTTTCCTCTTCCTGCTGAGAAAATTTTTTTCCTACTAACGATTTTCCGCTTTATGAAGGCTTTTCTCTTTAACGGGATTAAATAGTGCTTTCCGCTTCCGCGTTAGACAGTTTCTGTGTTAGATAATGTTAACTACCATTGACTTTTGAAGGGACCGCAAAAAAATTCCGTTTTGAGCAAGTTTCCGCTTTGTGCAGGTTCCGCCTAAGACAGTTTTCATTATATATAATTTACGTAAAAAAAAAGGTTAAACAGTGCTAAAATATCAAATGAAAAAATCACGCAAGCTTTCGGACGCGTCAATAGCAGTCCTTATCTGGAGTAACTTATATAAAAAAACCCGCATATATGATGATAAATGTTCTCGCCTGTTGATTGCGACCACACAGGTTCAAAAAGAAAATTTCCCCTCTATTGCGGAGATAAAATATATCACATATATTACTAGAATCTAACGCCATGACATGAGCACTGGCAGTGTATAAAGGGCGGCAATACGTGAAAAAATCAGTGTACTTCGTTCGGTTACGTATTGCTGTTGATAACTTAAGGTCAGATTAAACACAACGAGCACTTAAACAGGGGATAAAATTCAGCAATATTACCAACTAGTAATGGACGTGGCTGATATTTTACCACGGTGTGGCTGTCCATCATAAACTATCTGTTAAATGTTATAAATATTATTCAATAACCTTAGTAGAAAATGAATTTTTTGGCATCGAATGCTATTGAATACCAGAAGAAAAATTTTAATTGTTCAAAATATTAATAGAAAAATAGTGATAAGGTATAATACAATGATGCTGTACATTAAATATTTCTACTCAGATAGTTAGTAATAAAACCACTCTTTTGTTTTAAGTTACAGAACATTTTTTTTTTAAATAAGTGGAAATAACATTTAAGTGCATATTTTTAGCGGGTTTCAATAGATATTGAACCCGCTATTGCTTTTGGTTTTTCTGTCTGCCTGTCTGCCTGCCTGTCTGTCTGTCTGCATACAATAAAA
>QLNU02015003.1:165903256-165955929 GCA_006491805.2 Dysdera silvatica
AAGAACTCAACAGATATATTAAACTTAGCTAGAGTGCATTTGGAAGAAACAGTTTTATCCTGAAGGGAAAATTGTGTTTGTGTCTAAAAAGAAAGGTCTTCAACGAGTGTGTATTGCCAGTCCCCTCTTATGGATCAGAGTAATAGAGCCTAACAGTTGGAGCAATACGAAAATTGCAGATAACGCAAAGTAGCATGGAGAAGTGCATGCTTGGAATAACTAGGAGAGATCGAAAGGAAACACTTGGATGAGAGAGCAAACTGGACTACTGGACATCATTGTTAAAGTAAAAGGACTGAAATGGCGGTGGGCTTGGCATATTGAAAGAAGAACTGATCAACATTGGACAACAAATTCTCATCTGGGTTCCAAGAAACCACTGAAGACCTAGAAAACGTCCTCAAACTAGGTAGGTGGATGAGATAAGAAAACGGATTGGGGTGACGTGGAAGTGAATTGCTCAGGGCAGACTTGTGTCGAAAGCATATGGAGAGACCTTCATCCAACGTTAACAAACAATGGTTGAATATGATAATGATGATTGATATATACATATACATATCCCCTGCCATAAGAGCAATATGAAACACAAAACTTTTATATATTTTGTATCACATGTCTTACAAATACATACCTTACATAAAGTAGTGCATTAAAGTAGGCCTACAATTTAGGAAAAGAAGTCCAAAATTTTCTTTTTCTACGGAGCTGAGATTCGTTTTTATTTTTTATTATTATTATTTTTTTGCCACTAAATCTCGCACACGTCTTAAAGACAGCAATTGGACAGCATCACATTCTTCTTCTTCTTCTTGTTCTAACCGCTTCATAGCCATCTCAAGGCAGTGAAAAGCTTCCTCACTGAATGGTCCTTTTTCAACAAGGTCGTCGTAGCTAGGCTCTTCCTCATCGTCGCAAGTGTCTTGGTCGTCGATGACACGTGCAATGATTTCATCGTCGTCAATACTTGATAGCCAGGGTCATCGATATCACATTTGAGCAAGTCTTCAATGTTTTCCTGGTCGCATTCTTCAAATCCTGAAGAGTCTTTTATCAGCCCAGCCAGTTCTGATATAAATTGGTTGTTTGGTGGCTCTTTAGTTTCAGTGATAGGCTCGTATGATGGAAGGAGCTTATTCCAAGCTTTTGCTAGTGTAGTGTCCTTGGCTGTAGCCCAAGCTTCTGCTGCTATATACACAGAATCCTTTATGTTAATTTCGGTGTAAACTTGATGAATTGTTTTTCATATTCCCGCTGCTAGCGGAACTACATGGAGCGCAAATTTGATTTTGCCCACAAGAACGCTTTCGGTTAACCGATGTTTCGGTTAACAGGTATTCGGATAATCAATGCTCTACTGTTTATATATATAAAGAAATCACTGGACCAGGTATTTTAAAAGATTATATGTTAAAATTAATTTAGATAATAGGGTAGAACTAGTTCTTCATAAACTGTTTTAAAAGCCTTACTGTTCAAGACAGTTTCTCCAAACCAATTAAGATTTTAAAAAAATTATTTGAGATGAAATCTACATACTGGGCAAAATTATCGATGTCGAAAGAAAAAGATATTAAAAATTGTCATAAAACAAAATGTTCATCTTAACAGGATGAGTCTTAAAGAAAAGTTAATCCCCGAGATTAAATTTGGGTGCTAATTCTTTAATTTCCTAAAAACATTGTTTCTCAATTCAGCTATTCAAATTTGAAATTGAAAGTGCAAATTGCTTTATCCCTCATTGGTGCATACGTGTAAATTGGCAAAAAGAGATATTGCTTAAAATGGCACTGGCGAATTGACAACTTTTCGATTCTCTTCTAGATTTTAGTATAAATGCTAAAGGTTCTGACAACCTTTTAAATTTTTGAGTATAGAATTTGATAACGCTTATGAACCTGTCGTTTCATATTTTTCTTCTACTCTTATTTATTTACTTATTTGCTGGAAACTACACGTTTGCATGAATCGACGGTATTATCGATGATGGGTATATGATAAATGATGTTTTCTCAACCATACGGATGTCACATACGTTTGGTTTCACATTTCACTAACACTTTAAATCAAGCAAGTTGCACTATAATTTCAAATAAAGTGATTTAATATTATCACTTTATATTAATGAAAATGAAACAGGTTCGAAATTGTAATACCTACGTTTTCTCTTCTTGTAAACAACAAAGTAATGTGCATTCATGCAAACGTAATTGTGTATAATAAGCGTTTGGCACAAAATTATTGTCAAAAGTAATTTCATCCTTGATGAGATGCATGGACGAATACCCTTAAACTACAATTGAAAAGCAAGGTCTTTCCGGAGAATGGAGCATCTGCGGAGAGAGAGAGAGAGAGAGAGATAACTACGATCCACATCATCAACAACTTCCCGGATAAAAATCCGGAACCTTTTGAATCCTTCATCCCAGTAGCGGAAATCAAAGCCATTATCAAAAAACTTAAAAACAAAACGGCCCTAGGAAAAGACAAAATAACCTATAAAGCTTTCAAAACTTTTCCTATAAAGGTATTTCTTTCGAGAGTTTGTGTGCTTTCTTTAAAAATTTCATAGCCTAAGCAATATCAGTTGCAAATTCCGCATGATTACACATCGATCATATTTATTTCTAGAAACCTCTTTGCCTTTAAACCGAAACTTCTTTAATAAGGTTGAATTTAAAATAGAAAATAACTGTGTCCCAGACCGGAGCTCAAACCATTAGCAGTTGGATCACGATGCTGATACTCTGCTATACAAACTACCGCAACTAGTCATATCCGATTTTCTGCAAATATCAAATCATTGCATGTTATGTAAACAAACAAACAAACAAACAAAGAGAGAAAGAAAGAGAGAGAGAGAGAACCATCTAACTTTAAATTATTCACCCAATACTCCGTCATCTAAGCAATCGAAAAAAGCCTTACGTGATAAAGAAATGTTTGACATCATAGGTAAAAAATATTATCAATTACTAGAAGTAGCTCAGTTTGAAAATCATCATTATTAATTTGTTTCAGGGTAAAATCTTCAGATAAATACGAACTAAATACTTAAAAACATAGCTTCGCTTTATCCCAAGAATGCTTTAAAAACTTTCTTACTACATTGAATATACTGGAAAACATTCACGTCAATTGCTTAAGATTTTAAGACTTGAGATTCCAAAAGATTTTAGGAAACATGCTTTCGGAAAAATCAGCTTTATCCTGCATGTGGTAATAACATTCCGTTACCAGCATTTCAAGCGTGCTACCTCGTCTTAACAATAAGGTAATGTTTTATAACCTCGAGTTTCTTCTAGTCAGAACTCGTTTGGCTGTTATTAGTTATTTTACTTGCCTCTGGATGGCCCAGTCTTTTACAATTGTGATTATCTGAACGTAAGTATTTGTACTCTAACGATATACTCACTGTCATTTATAAATTCATATTTCAAAAGAGTTCAATTTCGAGAAAATCTTATGTTCATAGAAATGAATTCTATGGAATTAATCCTCTTAGGCCTTAACTTTAATATATGCGTACACTCTAAGATAAAGTTGATTATTTATGTTCGACATCTTGGCATTTCATTGTTATTTAGACAAACACCGTTTAAGGGACAAGCAAATACTTCTTAACCAGCATAATTTTTAATTAATGTCTTAAAATAAAATGCTATGTCTGAGGATTTGAGTGAATTGAAACGAACCTGAGTTCTTTTAACAAGAAATGCAAGGGATCTGTTATTCCTGACAGAAGAAAACATATTTCGGACTTCATTTAAATAATTGATCTCGAATTGGAACTCAATTCTTTTGAAATAATTTCTTTTTCAAAGAAAACTTCATTTTAAATTCCAAAGCGCATATTTCCCCGTTGAGTACATTTCCTGCTTCGTAACATAAAAAAAGGAACTACGTATACAAGTACTCTTTTAATGCTTCCGTTTTAGCAAGGGATTTGAAAATTTTCATTTTAAAAAAGGAATTCTCGATTTATTTTTAACTATCAGACACAGATTTTATTTCATCTCATCTTTAAATTTTTATCTTCATGTGGAATGGGAATTAAATTTCCTGAAAGTCAACGATTCTAAAGCGATGTTTTTGCCATCTAGAAATTCAAATCTGACTCAAGAATTCGGCTTAGAATTTCATACATTTTAATAGACGTATGGATATTTTCTTTCTTTACAATTGCTAAAAAAAAGAGACGAAAAGTTCAGATTGCGAACAAGTTTAATTTAGTTATATCATCAAACCTTCTTTCAAATATAAATTAATTATTCATGCACAAAAATTAACATATCGAATAGGAATCCCTGGGTAAGTTTATTACTCAAAATTAAAACAACAATTCCAATTATTAAATCGTAAATGCATGAAAAAAATAATTTGAAAAGAAGGGATTCCTTTACCGCTTTTGCAATATTCATATTTTACATAGATCCAACTACAATTTATTGAAAAATAAACCAGCATAAAATAAAATTTAATTCGCATTTGTTGTTTCTGCTGACTTTGTACAGTAACTGTTGGGTAAAAGTACAAATTTCTCTTTGTATAAAATCCCTGTTTGTAAAGCGGAATTAAATGCTTAACCCTAGAGATTATTATTGAAAGTTATCTAGTAATATCGCCTTTATTCATTCCTTTCATATCTTTCGATTGTTATTGAAAGTTATCTCGTAACGCTCATCCTTTTTATCAATCAATTACTTAAAACATAAAACTCAGTTTGTCCGAATAGATCAACATTATTCTAGTTCCAGGACTCCACTATGTGGTGCCCCCCAGGGCTCAACACTTGGACCCTTATTATTTATTTTCTATATTAATGATTTATTATTACAACCATTTCTCTCAAGGGCAATTTGTTTTGCGGATGATACCAGTATTTTCTACATAAATAGCAAACTAGATGATTTGTTTTTACTGACCTCTTCTGACGTCAAGGTCGTCATAGACTATTTTAAAGGAATTTTCTAACGCATAACAGGAGTAAAACCAAGTGTCTTTTATTCTCTAACTCCATAAATAGACTTAACCCTAAATTTTGTGAAATTTTAATCAATAATATTGCCATCTCACTTTCCAGTGCAATGAAATTTCTGGGCATCACATTTCAATCTAACCTACATTGGGACACTCACGTAAACTACATTTGTAACACAGTTAATAGAAACATTGTTATACTACGCAACATTGCTTTTTTCATATCTTTAAATATATTAATCCTCTTATATTACTCATTAATTTATTCTCCCTATTATTGTCTCTATATGGGGATTTACAACAAATTATTGTATGTGTAGAATTCAATCCCTTCGAAATCGATTCTTTGACTTGATTAAACTAAAAATACTCAGCGAAATCACTAATACTCAGATCTATAGTCAATACGACTTCTTACCAATTAATAAACTACTTAATTACGAACTTCTCCTTATCGTGTTCTGACATATTCATAATATCAATGACTCATATCCGATCATCCTTTAACGGTCCAAACATCGTTATCCAACTTCCTCGCACTCCGACTGTAGATCAATATTGGATGTGATTGATTGAATCATGCATGCCCTAAGACATGGAATACTTTACCTTCTGAATTTAAATTCTTTTAAAATCTTAAGCTCTTATCCACTGTTTAAAAAAACCTATATGTTCACTTCCTCAATATTTTCACTACCAACTGACTTTTTTTTTTTTCAATAGCCCTATCTTTCGGTGTTTGTGGAGATCTTAGCTGGGCAGAGAGAGCTCGTCAAATATCCAGCCATTCTCTTTGTTGTCCAGACAGACCTTAATTTGAGCATCTATTTATTTAATACATATTTACTATGAGTATATTACCCTTTGTTTTGTGTTCATTACATCTTAAGGTATTTTATTTAAGTTGGTTTTCCTAAAATAAAGTTACAAAAAGAAAGAATGAATAGAGACTGAAAACACGCTTCAGAACGTAAATTAATATAAGAGAAATTAAGCATGTTTTCTTAAAGAAATAAAAATGCATTTGCTTCTCAAAGGAACGCTTAAGCAATCAAACCTCGACCCGGCCTTTTATATGATCAGGACCCTTATTGGTTAGAGAATGTGTCCGTTTAATCCAAACACGGGACGTTTCATAGGAAAAGTCAGTGAAAATAGGATATTATAATAAAAACTTTTAAATTAATTTATTTAATAATATTTTATTTATAATTCAAGGGAGGTTACACCTGAAAAAGTAATGAATTTAGGGGGTAAATGCCAATTTTTTGGTTTACATACTGAGAAATAAAGCAAATCTTCATCTTTCTAAGAAAGGTTTTGTTATTCCGATGAGATGAGGCTGCCATATTGAAAAAATCTTTTGAGTGTAGTCATATTACAGATTTAGGCGTATAAATTAATAACTTTAATTTTATTTTTCTCAAACGAGATTTTTGAGAAATTTTGCATTACGCAAAACATCCATTGCGATGCAATTTCCAGCGAATATTTTTTTTTCTGCACATATTCACTCATTAATTATGAATGAAAGTTACTTGCAGTTTAAATGAAAAGATAGTATCTTATACGTTTTTGGAGGCGTTCATGGTAATCGAATGAACAAAAATGGCAATTTATAAATAGCAGATAAGTTTTTATTTTTTAAACCAAAACTATTAAAAACAGAGTGCAATTTTTTAGTAATTTTTATAAGCATAGTTTCAATGATTATTTTGAAAATATCCTTAACTTTTTGCTTTAGAAATGCACCACGCCGACCTCTTCAAATATGGCACTTAAAAAAAATATAAATATAAACATATACTAAAAAACCTATTGAATTATAAAGGTTGAAACTGTTCGAAAAGTTTTCTTTTATAGCTGTTAATATTGGGTGCAATTTTCAGAGAAATTGGTTAAGAATATAAGAAAATTCATTTTTCAGCTATAATCCCCCTTAAGCATATTAATTAAAAAATGCGACAGCAAAATATTGCAATATTGTTTTTAAAATATGTCGATAATTGAAAAACTATGGGCTATTAAGAAAATATTACATAGCAATGAAAATTTTAATGAAAATTCGTCACTATCGGTTTGATGAGTTCTTAATGGAAGGTTCGTTATTTAAAAAAACAATGGTTTTCTTTTGTTTCTTAATAACCGTCGTTTTTTGAGGTACAATTGAGAAGTCGAAGGAAAGCAGTTGAAGTGGAAGGAGATTATTGAGGAAACAATTAGGAGACAGCCTGCAATAATACATTAATTTATTATCAAAGCCAACAATTCAAGGCAAGCCACAATTTCTGCAAACAATTTTAAAACTGATGGTGAAAATTTCGAACATAGTCTGAGATCTCTAAAATTATAAAGATAAACTGTTTACTGAAAAGAAAGTTTTATCATTAGACAATAAAATCACCATCGCTTAAACACCATTGTAATGTTTATTTCATACGTCTGTAAAAAGAGAAATCCCATTCTATATATCCATAAAATGGCAGTGGTTTTAGATAAATGTTTTTCCATATCTTTAAAACCTTTCCTCCAGCATAGGAAATCTCCTACAAATTTGTAACTAAAATTTTACCCAGCTTCTGGAGGTTCGAAAGATGATGTTTTACCGTTTTCCTGCTCTTTTTTTAACCCTCAAAATCAGAGTCCTGCCAACTCATTTGATAAATGAAGCCCCGAACTAACCTGCTCGCTTATGAAAGATGGGCAAAATCATTCATTGATTCGTTAACTGAACGAGTTGTTGTTGACTAGTTCAATTAACGAAAAAAAGAACGTTGAACCGTGAAGTCCGTGCAAAATAGAGACTGCAAATAAAATAAATGTAAACGCGTTAAATTTAACTGATAAATTTTATGACTTGGACAACAGGAAATTTTATGTACTAAATGAGCCATATCGTTAATGTTAACGTGTAAAAAACTTACATATTTTGACGACATTTTAAACATTACGCCGCAAGTAAACGAAATAATGTAAATCGTATTTCCTTTTATTTAAAAAAACACTCGTCTAAAGTAATGTTCTTTATACATTGCTCGTTCCCAAAAGAAAATTTTTGAATGGAAATTTTTTTAAGTTAAAACTAACGATTGGACATGAAAGATAAATAATATATGAGTAAAAACGGAATTATATCAGAATAACATAAAATATACCTTCTCTTCATTAAAAATTAGTTTGAAACTTTTTTGATTCTCTAGATTAAAGAAGACTTGTTACTTATTTAAAAAAGTTACGGTAACTTTGAAAAAAGGGAATTCTTTACAGAGGATATTTGCAAAAACGTATTATTTTGGAATTTATTGATTACTCAAATACTCCGTCTCTCTCTCTCTCTCTCTCTCTCTCTCTCTCTCTCTCTCTCTCTGTCTGTCTGTCTGTCTGTCTGCTTCTTTCACCTTTGAAAACTCTATCTTGCTTCGAGATATTAAACTATCCTCTGGGATGGTTTAACTAGCAGGTAAAGAATTCAAGTCAATGTGGGTTAGCGCAATAGCCTTCTATTCTATTTTGGATTTAATTTTAATTAAATTCGACAGTATTATAAATATTGAGTAACTAAATTAACGAGGGAACTAACTATTACTTCCAGAGAGACGTATTATTCCCTCGTTTCAGTAAGAATTTGCATTTATTACATGTTTTTTGTCTTCAAGTACGCAGATATCAGCATTAAAATAGGCGAAAAAAATCATGGTGTGGAAATATTTATTCTCACCATAAGGCTACAAGCAAAATCATTAGAAAATAAATTTTTGTGCTCAGTTTTCGTTATTTTTTCTAATCTTAAATATATTTAACAATCTGCAACGAAAGTTTATATTCAAAATTAAATTCAAATGAAAAAATTAATACAAGTTTTTATATAAATCGAACACTACGCAGATTAAATCAAACAACAATATAATACAACAATATACTTAGAGTTATTAAATGAATTAAGCAAGATTAATGATAAAAAAGGTGCAGGATATGATGACATACATCCTGGGATAATCAAGGAATGTGCTGATTTATTGACTAAACCACTATTTATTTATTTATATAAATCGAACACTACGCAGATTAAATCAAACAACAATATCAATCAACGTTTATTGGCGTAGTGATACCAACGCCGATGTTATGGTATGAATAGATGGTGAAACGTTCGAAAGAAAATAAATATTTCTGCCTTCGGTGGGACCTGAACCCACGACCTTCCACTTGCCGGGCGGAGGCTCTACCCACTGAGCTACGAAGGACAATATATAATCTCTTTACGAACGTATATATATTGTTGCCAGTTATTTCGCAGAATGGTGTAGTACATAGACTACTATTTAAACCAAATTGCAAAGAGACTGGTATTAAATTGATCGAAATGCACGTTGCAGCATATGTGTGTATTTATATAAATCGAACACTACGCAGATTAAATTAAACTATAATAACAATCACCCTTCATGGGCGTAGTAATACCAAAGCAGATGTTATGGCATGATTAGGTGAAACATTCGAAAGAAAATAAATATTTCTGCGTTCGGTGGGACCTTAATGCCCGTTGCAGCATTTGTATTTATATAAATCGAACGCTACGCAGATTAAATCAAACTATAATATCAATCAACATTCATTGGAGTAGTTCATTTTGCGAAATAACTGGCATCAGTAAATAGTCTTTATATACGTTCGTAAAGAGATTATATATTGTCCTTCGTAGCTCAGTGGGTAGAGCCTCCGCCCGGCAAGTGGAAGGTCGTGGGTTCAGGTCCCACCGAAGGCAGAAATATTTATTTTCTTTCGAACGTTTCACCATCTAATCACGCCATACCATCGGCGTTGGTATCACTACGCCAATAAACGTTGATTGATATTGTTGTTTGATTTAAACCACTGTTGGTGATATTTAATGAAATAATTGATACAGAAGTAATTCCTGAAGAAATGAAAACAGCTAAGATAGTTCCTATATATAAGAAAGATAACAAAGAAAACTATAGACCAATAGTAATAACCTCCGTCTTCGCGAAATCATTTGAAAAATTACTTTACTAAAGAATAATTGATTTTATAGACAATGAGTATATAATAGATAATTCCTAATTTGGGTTTAGAAAGGGCAAATCAACTGCAGGGGCGCTATTGAGAACAATAAATAGAATATAGGAGGCAATAGAAAACAAGGAATATGAAATTGGCTTTTTTTTTATCTGAGTAAGGTATTTGATATAATAAATAGAGAGATATATTAATTAAAAAATTGAAGCTTATGGATTAAGGGAGAAGATCAAAAATTTATTGAGCAGTTATTTAAAGGCTGGAAAACAAGTTGTGTATGTGAAGGGAATGAAATCTAAGTCATTGGATAATAATTATGGAGTACCTCAGGGCTCCAATTTAGGGCCATTATTGTAATCCTTATATGTTAATGATATATTTCACGTGCCTGATGTAGGAAACGTCATATTATTTGCTGATGATACAAGTGTCATTATTACTAATAAGGATTTAAATAAGGCAATGGAAACAGGTATTAATGAAATAAAAAAATATAAAAACTGATTGCTATTAATCAACTGAAGTTAAATGTAAACAAAACTAATTAATAAATTTTCAGGTAAAAATAAAAAAATAGATGACGATATGATTAATAAATCTATAACAGTTAATAATAAGAAAATAGAAATAGTGGATAAAATTTATTTCTTAGAAGTTCAACTTACAAATAAATTAAATTGGAATGGTCATATAAACAAAATAACAAAAATGTAAAGGTATAGGAATTCTATACCAACAAATTTCTATACCTAGGTATAAGAATCTATACCCAAAAATAAATAATGAACTCTATAATTCTCTGATTAATTGCCATTTAATAAATTGTTACTTTGTTTGGGGTAATTTGAGTATTGTTAATAATGATATTATAAAAAATTTGCAAAATAAATCAATCAAACTGATTAATAGAGACAATAGAATAGACTTAAAGATTTTTTTAATGAATTCTAATATATTGCAAATTGAATAGATTCATAAATACTGTATACTAATTAAAATGTTTAAAAGAATAAGAAAAAATAAACATACAGATCTTATAAAAATTCAATTAAACGAAAAAGAAGTAGATATCGAAACTATAACGAATTAATATTACCCAAAATAAGAACAGAATTGGGAAGATGCAACATAAATTACATAGGACCTAAATATTAGAATGGAATACCAGATAAACTAAAGCGGTTAAATAATATAGTAAAATTTAAAAAAAAAGCTTAAAAGATACTGGATAGTCAGTAATGTCCAACAATTTATCGATAATTAAAAAAACCAATCAATTAAATACAAATTATAAAAACAATTCACATAAGAAGTGCATTACATATGCGTGATCTTTAGTAAAGAGTGAGGGGTGTTGAAATATGTGGAAATAGCCTGATGGCCGAATTTATTGTTTGGGTGAATTGTTATATTGAATCAGTCTAAGGGTCTCAATCTCGTTATATTCATTATCGATATTTACTTCGGACCTTTTGTTTTTGTGTGATAGTGTATTTTCTCTACGACTGTTCCAAGAAGAATAAATAAAGTATTATTATTATTGTTATTATAATAACATTTAATATGTCTGTATTTACTCAGAAATATCAATTTTTTACTTGTGTATAATTATATAAACTACAATACTTATATTTGTGTGTTGTATACACTGGAATAGGAAGGGGTGTTGATGGGGATTGTAATCTCCCATTGCAATGAAATTTTGTATATTTAACATAGGAATATGTGAGTTGTAACTCTGTAACCCTTCCCATTAAGCCTATAACCCCCTTATGAACTTTCTGCGCACGCCTGTGGTCATATATAACAATATTTTGCTATTTTATGATATTTTATGACACTCTGTATAGAAATGAATATGAAATTTTAATTTTTAACGCTTTATTTTACCAGCGTAAACGTTTCTAAGTACCAAATTCTTATTCAGGATTAAACAAAACAAATTAACTAATAAAAACTCAAAACTTTTTCAAAGAAATATTTTCATTAAACCTTTAGTGGTAGAACGTTGCAAGTAGTGAGCTGTTCGCTACCAAGGCTCTATTCGCAACTCTTCTACTGCGTATAGTTCACAGTAATAAAACGATTACTTCCAGTAATAAAGCAACAATTTGGAAAAATTTGGAATAATAGAATCTTCTCAAATTCAGGATATTTTCCGGTTTTATCCTTAATATTTCCATTTCCTGTCTTTATTTTCTTTCTGTCCTTTCTGTCCGAACGTGACGTGCTTTCAATACCAGGCCGGCATATCGATAGTAAATGGCGGAAGCAGGTGGGTGAAATAGGTGAAAGATTTTATTTTTCATATATATGCGTGTGTACCATGAGAAATGGAATGGTATTATTTTCTTAAAATAGGCTGTCGGTCCCAAACATTTTAATACAAATGTTCTTTTTTATCATGCTCGCATAATTTTGTGACTTTAATACAAATGCTTTAGACAGAAAATCGAAAGCTACATTATAACAATTACGTCATTTTGACAATTTCAGATGCAGATTTCTCCCATATTTTGCCTCTAACATCGTCAAAGGTACATTTAGCGTAAGTTCGTTTGGTCTAATATTCTTTTTTTTTGGTCATTCCATGTCAAATCAACCAGTGCATAAAACCTTGAAGTCATAGATTTGGTTAATTTTTGGTATATTGGTTTATTATCATCTTAAATATAATTTCTTTTCCTGTTGCCTATTTCTCAGTTTTTGAGTTTCCAAAATCGTCAAAATCTTCTAAAAACTACTCGTGGCTGAAATTTAAATGCAATTTGAAAGTTACCCATTTCAACTACAAAGCCGGTTATGGTGTCATTTCAAAACTTATGAAGAGGGCTTTCATTTGATATATAACATGCATGATGTTTGAGTAAAAAAATTTTGCAGTTTTCCAAAAATTTATTTCACAATTTTTAAAATTCGAAATTTTTTAAAATTTGAAAAAATTCACAGATGTTGGTACACATTTACTGAAGGCACTGTCAAAATTTCAGGATGGTATCCCTATGTTATCATATAAAAGTTGAATTTCTTTATAGGTTATATAACGAAATTTAAGTTAAAATATATTTGACCTGTTTAGCTACATTACAAAAACGAATGCATATGCATACTGTGCAACTGCCTAATAATATAGAAATTCATTCTCCTTTGATAAAAAATTTAAGGTGCGTCTGTCATTTCCTCTGGCTTCGGCGAATACATTCTACCATTGGCTGTTACTGGGTTTTTCTTACAAGTGATAAAGTTTCCTGGCAGTGTAAGAATGTCTGGTCTTCCTGGAAAACTATATGAGAGTGCTAGCTATAGGAACAGAGTTATATGGGCCTGTTGAGCCTAAGCCCCCCCCCTCCCTAATAATTTGAAATAAATTGCAATTTTACATATACTGTAATATAGAAATCTACAAAGTATATGCTTAAGCCCTCCCAATAATTTTGAAAACGCTACGTTGATGATGCTGGCCCATATGGACGTAAGAAATATGTCTCCACTTCACGTTCTACATCATCCTTTAAAAACACACATCCTACCCACCAGTTGCCATCATACACGCAGGCTACAAAACCTGTGATGTGTTCAAAGACATCTACATATTCCGAACTAACTTTCACACAATATACTAAAGTTCTTTCAGATTCAAAAAACACTTTGGCCACCAATTTTTCTGTACTTACTGGTATGAATGAATGACGATTTTGGAAATTCGAAAACTCAAAAGTTGGCATCAGAAAAAATAACAAAAAAAATGAATTTTATCTTTTAGATGATACGGAACAAATAACCCAAAAATTATCCAAGTGCATGACGTCAAATCCCAAATCTTATTTTCTATTGGTTGATTTGACACAAATTGACCAAATATATTGTTTGAAATAAAATCAAACGTCTCATTTCCTCACTATTAAAACTGCAATATTTGAACTTGGGGAAAAAGCTTTATAATAGTATGAAGGTAAGGTATTATAATATCCACGGATATTGGGAAAGTCATCTTTCTTACAGTAAGTAAATGCATGTGAAATAAAAGATTTTCTTGAACTCTCAGCAATAACACATAAAATACATCTTATGAAACATTTCCAAAACTCACTAGTGAGTTATGTTTATTCACCAAAAAATTCACTGCTTTATTTTACTCATCTAATATATCGATAAAATAATGATGAATCATACGAAGGATTTAGGATTTCAAGGTAAATATTATAATGTTTAGACATTTCGCGGTTTTATAAAATCCGTAAAAATGTTTGTTTTGCTAAAGTTTTGATAATTTCGACGATGCTCGCAGTTACGGGTTGTAGCAATATTATGCATTCATATAAATCCAATATATTAAGTGGAAAAAATATTTTTTAAATAACTAAAATTCTTTTCTAGTTACTAGAAGGCCAACGAAGAATTTTCGATTGAAACAAGTGGTTGCATGATTGTAAGAGAATAGCCATAATACGTATAGATGTTTGCAATAGTTCATGAATACAAGTAATACTAAGCCGCTTTCATTAAACATTTGTCTAAATATGACAAAACAGAAAGCATGGCTATAATAGATAAACTGAGATAAAGATATACAATAATTTCTGCCACCCACGTATAGATTATAGCTCAAACTAGAGCTTTATTCGTTTTGGAGAAAAAGAGACGCTTTCCCCATCCTGGATTCGAACCAGGGTCCCTCCGTTTAGCCCGGAGTGTCTTGGACCGCTAGACGAATGAGGACAGGAAACAACGCTCTCTTTCTCCGTATGTAAAGATGTAAGGTATTATTACCCTCCGCAGGGATAACACAATTGCCAAATATGGTCAACACAGAAAAGCCTCCGGGGCGAGATTTTTGTGAGTTTTTCGCGGGGGAATTTATTATACAATAATTTGAGATAAAGATAGGAAAGAGAATGAGGAAACGACGGAAAGTAGCCTTGCCATTCATGCCACTTTACGGCATGCGGTATAATGACGATAGCCCTTATGCGACTGAAAATAATTGAATTTTTATTTAAGTTTGATATGGGCCTAATTAATTAGGCGAGAGAATAGTAGGGATGGCACACTGATGATACAAAAGCCTAAATGTGCCGCGTGCCAAAATAGTTGGCTACCAGCTGATTAAATGGTAAAGAAAGAGTGTAAGAAAAAAATTTCTTGAATGAACAGTCAATAGATTTGCCATCGTGTATTGCGTATGTATTATGTATTACTTATTGTTAAAGTAAAAAGGCTCAAATTGTAAAGGGTTAGACACATCAAAACACGGAATCGACTAACGATGGATAATTGAGATACTCAACTGTATTTAAAAAGACAATAAAAGGTCTTAGAAATACCCATAGTCAAGATCAGTGGCGTACGTAAGGGGTGGTCAGAAGGCTCAAGCCCTCCATCGGATATCAAAACACATCATTTTCTCTAAGGCCTTATCACATGATCTTCTTTAAAGCAATTTGAGCTCCCACCACCACCACCTCGTAACCATATAATCCTTCCATGAATTTTAAACTGCTACACAACTGGTCAAGATGGAGCGATAAAATGGAAAAACTAGATGGACTGACAAGGAAACTGATTCTTCGAAATAGACTCGTGTGAGCGTATTTGTAAAAACACGTTTAGTAATTCATAAACAATGGTCAAATATGATGATCTATATTTTGTTCACAAACGAAATAAACAGTAATGCCAGAAGTACAATTGGTTCAACAAACAACAACAGTATAATACAAAATATGCATACAATTTTTATGTATAAAGAATTAAATAAACTTGAATAAAAATATGCATGTAGTCATAGAGCCTTCGTCAGGGGCCTTTTCTAAGATTATAAGATCACGTTCCTGGAGGGTTTTCTTCTACGATGTCATTAAATATATGTTATTGCCATAAACCAAGTATACACTTAAAACTTCATCCACTGCTCCAAAACACGAAAGCAATATAAAAATTGAAACGATTAAATATATTTGTTACCTATACATGTGTTAATCTTAAACTTAAATAATCAAATTAAAATATTATAAAAGGTAACTAAAATACTTAGAACGCAAAAGAGTGCAAATAATATCACACCTTTATTTTTATCCGCATATAATACTTATGAAAAATTAAAATGCATTTTCTATAAAATATTGTTTCTTCTGTTGGGATGATATCTGGACGCACGGTATATAATAGAATATTGTCACAAAAAAATTGATTAAACTCACTGTTCCGACTTATCGCCTTCTGATGATAAAAACAAGCTCTGTACCTGATATAAATAAAACTGATTTCTGCATCGTGTTTTCTCTACATGAGCTCATATGATTTCTCCACCAATATCGAATCATCCACCGAATGGGTCGGCATTGGGTCAATAATTTAAGATGCTACCATTATTTACTGTAGTTTAATCGAACCTCCTCGTCCAATGTCAAATAATCGTTGTACAAGACATATATATTCTGTTGGTCAGTGCTTTACTGCATGGACTAACATCAGCAAGACTATTTCAAAACAATGGTGTGGGCTAATTTGGGGATGTTTTCAGCTGCGACTATGATAGTGTACTTTGAATAGTGAATACTCCATATTTATCAGTGTAATCAACGAGCATGTACCTCAATGTATTGTTATAAGGCATTAAATAACTAATACTATGTACGTGTTTGGGTAATGTTCGTAATTCTGTTTAGTCATCCTGTTCGTGATATGCTCATGCTCTCCTTTGCAGACAATCTACTAAGTTTAACGAGCAACCGCGTCGTGTGATAGAGAGTATGGCATTTTCCACATACTGGCTACAGCTTTAGCATTCCGCACCTAGTTGCCATAGATTTAAACTAATTAAATCCATTCTAGTGAATAGATATCGAAATTTACCGAATGAAGGACACGTCTAAGTGATACGTCTTTCACGAAACATTTTAAGCTCTTCTATTTGCCTGATATTTTCTATTTTTTTTTTCTAATATCATTTCTAAAATTAATCATTTTGAGAGAAGAGGAAATACTAGAAACTTGTATTGATGAGGTAGTGTCCCGTATAATTACGGGTATAAGAGATAATCATCTTCACAAATGTCAAAATTAAGGGTTACTTTACAAAACCATAAATAATTTATACTATGTGAGAGGATCTATAACTGTCTTAGTGTCCTATACGCTCCCAACATAACAATCAAGACTACATACAAAAAGGATGTACACGCAATCAACAAATTGTAACCACCTTAATGTAATCTATCAATGGACCGTCAAGTGAGACATTAAAATTAATGCCTTCTAGACTAAAGTCACGTATTCAGTAATAAGTAGAAATGTGTCTCACGTTCAGTTAGTTTTCGGTTAATATTAGCATTATATTCAGTCAGTTTTATGTAATATAATCTTAGTATTATCTCATTGAGAATATTAAAAAATCCCTTAAATTGCTGGATGTTCTTAGTCGTTACGCCATTGACCGAAATATTCACACTTTTTAAATTAAAAAAAAATGTTAGGGAAGATGATTAGCGTCATAGTATTATTATACTCCGATATTATGTCACGATCTATATTTGATTTCTTTTGTTATGTATTACATGTCAATGTTTACTTTTATTTATGGCTTTTCATGGTGTTATGCATTTAACAAATTTAATATCTGAGGGCTGACGGGAACTCGTCCAGCTGACTTTTTGTCTGCTTTTTTTACGGTCATCTCTCAGGCACCTCCCAGTCTCATAAAATTTTTGTACTTATATGTAATTTTTTTTTGTTGCCTGTAAAATAAGTATCATTATTATTTATAGAACATACTATAACTAAAAGAATTATGATAAAATTTAGTTTACATGTAAATATATCAAGCTGAAAAAAGGATTAAAAGCTCTGTAAGCAGCACAAAGTGTGGAGCAAATGCTACATAGCACATATGAAGTGATGACGTCTTTGTTGATGACCATATCTCCAATTTATTGCTTCATGAAACTTATATGAAAAGTATTTCTTTAATCTCTCCACTTCCAAATCATATTTAGATACTTCAGCCAAAGGTTACATATTAAAGGTCTTATTCCTCTTGAATCTTCTGAAATTATGATAATCCGCTTTAACTCACAATATCGCATTTTAGTAGCAGTGATGTATTGAAATATTATGGTAGTATGAAAGTAAATGCATATTTACTTTAAAGCTAAGTTGCCTTAATTTCATTATTACGCGTCAATATTTTTCGTAATTGAACTTCATAATTACAAATGGGTGACAGTCATCACATTCCTTGCTTTTTTGATTATCGTAGGACCACTCGAGGCGGGGATGCGATTCGCGTTTCGAAAACATATATAAAATTGACATATGAAATTATAAATTATATTTTTTAGAGGCGTGGCGTTCGAGACTGTAATGGTAATGAAACTGACTTTAGTAAATTTAAATTACATTTGATTTTGATAAAGGCAGAAGAACGATGATATAGGCAAATACAGTCGAGTCTCTATTTAACGAAGTGCCATCGTTCCTCTGAAAAACTTCGTTATAAGGAAAATTCGTTAAATAGAAATTAACATAAATGATGAAACTTAATTTCGATAAAATGAAAAAAGCTAAATTTGGACAGTAAAGACTAAATTCAGTAGACTCTTCTTTTTCAACGAATTTATATATTTTTCGTATACAAGTACGCACAAATTAATAACAAAAGTAAAGACTGAGGATTACTTTATATCTGTATGATCCTCATACAACATATTTGAAACAGAGAAATAATCACTAATTTTGCTTTGTACAAGTATCTTGTTAAAAACGTTTTATTTATAGAAATTCTCACACTTTTGTAAATATCGGAACACGTCATCTATAACATTTTCTTCAACAATGCAACACGTATGTGCGAGAAGCAAATTTCGTGGCTTAGCCACACCTGCAGAGTGATACATCCCCGCTGCTTCGAAGTTCCCAGTTTAGAACAATAGAATTATTTATCACAACTGACCCTATGTCCACAATACAGAAGGCTACCTCACCTCCGTCTTTTTGCTTAAAATCCTCAACTACCCCTTCTACCTAACCATCCCGCTGAAAAATTGTAAAAGGTAAATTAAAAAAATCAAATTCTTTATAAAAAGAACTTCGTTATATAGAAATTGTTTTTCGTAATATGGAGACAAATTTACATGTTAATGCCATTCAAAGTCAAGGTTCCGCCGAAAATTTCGTTAAATAGAAAACTTTGTTAAATGGAAGTTCGTTATATGGAAACACTACTACACACACACACACACACACACACACACATATATATATATATATATATAATTCCTGATTTATTTCTAATCCAAATAAACTAATGCTTAATTGTTGAAAGTCATTATAAATGAAATGCTTGTTTAACTGCTTTTCTTGAAACAAATAACATATTTCAAAACTTACTCGAAGCGCCGTGAAGGACTGAATTTTCTTTTAATTATAAACAATGCGAATCTCATATTCATATACGCGTTTATGCATACCATTTTGAGAATATCGTAACATCTGGTAGCTTTATGATTATATGTGTTTACGGCATGATTGCGAAGTAGATTTTTCATGATTAACGAAATACGAGGAAACGTAATTTAAATTGCGATTACTAAACCAAGATTACTGCCTTACGACATGCAGTAGCAAATGTCTGCAATTAACCCTTTTCGCAATAATGTACCCAATATGACAGCATCAATAAAGCATTAGCCAAACTAGCGCTTCCCTGATAATTGAAAATTATCATTAACGTTTATCATTATATTGCTTTAGGTGCTTTCTCAATGCAATCGTAATTGTGTTCATGACATTCCTGTCCAATCATTACGAATTTAATATTATACACGCATAATATAAAAATGGAAAGGCCAAGTATCTAAGATTATATTATTAGATAGAAATGCAGCTGTTTATTCCACGCCATTAATTACATATTATATTTCACGTTACTATTGTCAAACCGCGCAAATTAATTGCTAATCAAAAATAACTGGCGAAATAACAGTAGCTTTCTTTACCTTAACGTAAAATTTCCTACTAAATAATATTATTAATTATTAGCGGTTTTAAATAGATACTGAACCCGTTATTGGTTTTTGTCTATCTGTCTGTCTATCTGTACGTACGCAATAAAAAGGGTAAGGTAAAGGTCTTCCGTAAATGCAATAATGGTGGCTGTTGTTAACATTGAAAATCTACCGAGTTACTTGAGAATTAGAGAGTGACGAATTAGAGAGTTGAGGATTAGAGAGTTGCGGATTAGAGAGTTGCGAATTAGTGTTAATTGAAACCCGCTAAATTTAAATATCGACCTTAGGTTACTTCTTTCACTTGCTTGTTTTATCATGCTTATGGGTAATACATAAAATTAAAACAAAAGTTATTTTAAATTAAAATATTCAAACTTTAAGTAATATATGTGATTACTGTTAAATCTGTTGTGAGATATGAAAGAGTAAATAACTCTACAAAAGATGCACAAGCTTACTACTCACACAAGCTTTGTATATCAGAATTCATCAATCCCCTATAGATACGTACATATTGCACAGTTTTTGCAGTCTGATCAAAAATACTTAACTATCTTAAAATAACATAATTATAAATAATTAAATATTAAATTAATTAAATAATAAAATTAAAAAATAAAATATTTAATTAAAATAATTAAATATTTAATTTATTTAAAATTAAATTATAGTAATTAAATAATAATATAAAAATAATAAACGATAGCTTAAAATCTTAGTGATAAAGCTCTTACGATAAAATGTAGAAAACCACATGTTTTCAGCTTATTATTTTCTTTTACGAAAATAATTGAGTACGTTATAACAAATCCCAATTTACAATTAAAACAATGCTACAAATGATGATTTTACTCACTAGATCACTTTTATCGCTACGATGCCTACCAAAATACACAAAAGTGGAATAAACTGCGAACTTACACATTTCCAAATACAGTAGAACCTGCCTGAAGTGACCACCTTTGGGACTGGACTGCGATGGTCATCATAGACAGATAGTCACTATTCACGACAGATTTTGGTATAAGCATGGCTAAGTCCTTACCAATTCTCTCTTGGAAAAAATGGTTACTTTATTCAGGTGGTGAATTTTCCAAGGTAGTCATTTTACCAGGTTCCACTGTATCATACCTTTTTAAATATGGTTGTTTAGCAGTCTTAAGAACACAGTTTAGGGTACAAGTGTGCCAACTCGTTCAATTAACGAATTGGTGTGTGATTTGGCCCATCTTTGATAAGTGTGCAGATTCGTTCGTTGCTTCAGCTATCGAATAAATTGGTAGGTCTCTGGTTTAGGGAGTTTTCAGCAAAAGCGCAGAAAAAGGTACAAAGTCATCATTCAAATCTCCAGAAGTTAAGTTAAATTTTATTTTAAAAATTTCTAGGATATTTTCGAAGCTGGAGAAAAGTTTTTAAAGATATGGAACCACATTTTGCCAAAACCAATGCCATTTTATGGATGTATAGCACGGGATTCCCCTTTTTACAGACGTGTGAAGTAAACATTGCAATGGCGTTTTAACACAGCTGTCTCTATCGTCTAATAATGAAACTTTCCTTTCAGTAAATGATCAATCTTTACAATTTTAGAGATCTCAGACCTATGTTCGAAATTTTCACTATCAGTTTTAAAATCCTTTGCAGAAATTGTGGCTTGGTTTGATTTGTTGGCTTTGATAATAAATAAATATATTATAGCAGGCTGCCTCTTAATCGTTCCCGCAATAATCAGCTCCCACTTCAACCGTCTTCCTTCGACTGCTCAACTGAACGTCAAAAAACGACGGTTATTAAGTAATAAAAGAAAATCGCTGTTCTTTTAAATAAGGACCTTCCATTATGTACTCATAGAATCGATAGTGATTTATTTTCATTAAAAGTTTCTTTAAAAAAAATAGATTATAGGTTGTTTTTTTTAAATTCTCGTTATAATTTTTAAAATAATGTTGCAACATTTTGCTGTTGCACTTCTTAATTAATATGTTGAAATAATAATTATATTATTCTGAAATGAATTAATTTAAAAGTTTTTATTATAATATCCAATTTTCGCTAATATTTTCCAATAAATAGCCTAGTGTTCGGATTAAGCAGATAATAAACTCTGGTCATATACAAAACCGGGTCGAGGTTCGAATTTATAAGCTTTCCTTCATGAATAAGAAAATACACTTAAATTTCTCCTAGCTTTAATTTACGTTCTGATGCGTGCATTCAATCTTTATTTATTCCTTTTACGAGCATTACGAGATAACTTTCAATAATCATCGAAAGATATCTCGTAACACTCGTAAAATGAAGGAATAAAGATGAACGTTAAGAGATAACTTTCAGTAATCATCGAAAGATATCTCGTAACACTCGTAAAAGGAATGAATTATGATGAGAGTTAAGAGATAGCTTTCAGTAGTCATCGAAAGGTATCTCGTAACGCTCGTAAAAGGAATGAATAAAGACGAACGTTTCGAGATAACTTTCAATAATCATCGATAGAGATACGCACTTACTTCCGCTTTACAAACAGGTATTTTTATACAAAGAGAAATTCACACACCAATTCTACCATAAAAGTACGAAGCCAGTAAAAGCAACAATTGTGAATTAAAATTTTATTTTATGTAGCTTTATTTTTTAATAAATTATGTTTGGATCCATGCAAAATATGAATACTGCAAAAGCGGTGAAGAAATCCATACTCTCCAAATGATTTTTTTTTCATACGTTTACAATTTAAAAATCAGGATTGCTGTTTTAATTTTGAGTAATAAACTTACCCAGGGATACCTGTTTGATATGTTAATTTTTGTGCTTGAATAATTAATTTATATTTTAAAGAAGATTTGATGATATAACTACATTAAACTTGTTCGCAAACTGAACTTTTCGTCTCTTTTTCTTAGTAATCGCAAAGGAAGAAAATATCTATACGCATAATTATCATAATCATTAAAAATGTATGAAATTCTAAGTCCACTTCTTGAGTCAGATTTGAATTTTTAGATGGCAGAAACATCACTTTAGAATCGTTGACTTTCAGGAAATTCAATTCCCACTCCATACGGAGATAAAAATTTAAAGATGAGATGAAATAAAATCTGTATCTGATAGTTAAAAATAAATCGAAGATTCATTTTTGGGATAAAAATTTTGAAATCCATTGCTAAAACGGAAGCATTAAAAGGGTACTTATGTACGTAGCTCCCTTTTTATGATACGAAATAGGAAATGTACTCAACGGGGAAATGTGCGTTTTGAAATTTAAAATGAGGTTTTCTTTGAAGAAGAAATTATTATTTCAAAATAACTGAGTTCTATTTCGGGATCAATTATTTAGTTGTAAGATATTATTACCCTTCACAGGGATAACACAATTGCCAAATAATGGTCAACACACAAAGCCACCGGGGCGAGATTTTTGTGAGTTTTTCACTTCAGTGTTCTGTGAGTTTTTCACAATCAATTATTTAAATGAATTTCGAAATATATTTTCTTATGTTCGGAATAACAGATTCCTTACATTTCTTGTTAAAATAACTCAAATATCTTTCAATCCACTCAAAGCCGCAGACGTAACATTTTATTTTAAGACGTTAATTAAAAATTGCGCCGGTTAAGAAGAGCTTGCTTGTCGCTTAAGCGGTATTTGTCTAATTAAAAATAACATGCTGAGATGTCGAATATAAACAATCACCTTTATATTAAATTATACGCATATATTAAATTTGAGGTCTGAGAGAATTAACTCATGGAATCCATTTCAATGAGCCCAACATTTTCTCAAAATTGAACTTTTTTTTGACATAAAAATTTATAAAAGAAATTAAATATATCATATGCTAGAATGCAACTACTCATATTCAGATAATTGCAATTATTAAAGACTGGGCCATCTAGCCTCCAATAAGTTATTTGAAAACAGCCAAACGAGTTCTGACTAGAAAGGCTCGAGTCTAAAAAGATTGCATTACTATTAAGACGATTTAGAACATTTGTAAGGCAGGTAAGGGAACGTTATTACCACGTGTAAGATAAAGCTGAACACAATTCCTAAAATATGTTGAAATCTAACATCTAAAAATCTTAAGCAATTAACGGGACTGCCCTCCAATGTAGTCAGAAATTTTTTGAAGAATTCTTGGGATAAAGTACAACTGTGTTTTTAAGAATTTATTTCGTATTTGTCAAAGATTTTCCATGAAACAAAGAAAAAGGCAATGGTTTGGTATTTGCAGAAAATCGGACATGATTTTTTGTGGTAGTTAATATAGCGGAGTATCAGAACCGTCGTGAAATGCTAATGGTTTGAGTTCCAGTAGGGGGTACAGTTATTTTCTATTTTAAATTCTAACTTATCAAAGAAATTTCGGTTTAAAGGCACAGCATGGGCTTCTAGAAATAAATATGATCGATGTGTAGTATATGCAGAATTTGCAACTAAAATTGCTTAGGCTATGAAATTTTAAAGAAAGCGCGCAAACCTTTGAAAGAAGTACCTTCAGAGGAAAAATTTTGAAAGCTTTATAGATTATTCCATCTTTTCCTTAGACCTTTTTTATTTTTAAGCTTTTTTAAAATGGCTTTGAGTTTTGCTATTGAGATGAAGGATTCAACAGGTTCCGGATTTTTATCCGGGAAGTTGTTGATGAGGATCGTAGCCATCTCTTTCTCTCTCTCTCCGCAGATGCTCCATTCTCCGGAAAGACCTTGTTTTACAATTATAGTTTAAGGGTATTCGTCCATGTATCTGCAGCATCTTCATCTGCTCAATATAGAGGCTGATTTTTGCTTGTGAGAAGGGATGGAGCTGATTTTGACAATAATTTTGTGTCAAACGCTTAATATGTATAATTACGTTGGCGGGAATGTCAATTACTTTGTTGTTTCCAAGAATGGAAAACGTAGATATTACCATTTTGAACCCGTTTCATTTTCATTAATATAAAGTGATAACATCAAATCATTTTATTTCAAATTGTAGTGCAACTTGCTTGATTTAAAGTGTTAGTGAAATACGAAACTAAACATAAATGACGTCTGTATCTTTGAACAAAACTATTATTTACCATGTACCCATCATCGATATTATCGTCTAGTCCATGCAAACGTGTAGCTTTCGGAAAGCAATTGAATAAGCAGGAGTAAGAGAATAAACATATGCAACGACAGTGTCATAAGCTTTATCAAATTCAATATTCAAAAAATTTCAAAATTTATCAGAATCTTCAGCATTTATATTAAAACCTAGAAGAGAACCGAAAAGTTGTCAATTTTCCAGTCGCGTTTTAAGCACTATCTCTTTTCGTCAATTTACACGTTTGCAACGAAGAATAAAGCAATTTGCACTTTCAATTTCAAATTTTAAGCCCTGAATTCAGAAACAATGTTTTCAGGAAATGAAAGTACTAGCACCTAAATTTAATCTCGGAGATTAACTTATCTTCAAGGCCCATTCCTTTTAAAGTGAGCATTCTATTTTATAACAATTTTTAAAATTTTTTTTCAACCTCGGCAATTGCGCTCCAGTAAGTAAATTCCATCACAAATATGTTTTCTTTTAAATCTTAATTATTTTGAAGAAACTGTCTGGAACAGAAAGGCTTTAAAACAGTTAACGAACAACTACTTCAACTCTATTATCTAAATTCGTTTTAAAATATAAATATTTTCGAATGCCTGTTCGAGTGATTTCATTCATTCATTCATTCATTCATTCATTCATTCTACACACACACACATGCTATTACATTATTATATATATATACATATATATACATTATACTAAAATTAAAAATTGGATAAATTGCCCAGTTGCAAATGAATAATGTATCGGCGGTCACGCTACCCCGTCTTCCTATCCTAGAAAATCGCATGAGTACTTCAGGATATAAAACTATGAGATGAAAAATTTTATAGTCATCCATATTTTAATAATTTTTCTAAATTTTGTGAATAAGACCATATCCAGTGACGCTATTATTATAATAAGCAAAAAATTTGTTTCAATTCATTTACAAAATCTTTTTAGGATTATTGTTCGCTAGCATTTGATACATAAATTAGAGTTGGGCACTAAAAGACGTTTAAGTTTTTATTTTTTATTAATACGAAATTATTAATGAGCAAGAAAGTAATTTATGTAAAACTAGAGATTAGGTGGCAAAAAAAAGTGGAGCGGCATTGAGCTAGAGACAGAATCTAATATGTCATCTCATTAAATAATATTGCAAAAAGCGTTTAAATAAACTCATTATAAAGACGTTACGAAAAAAGGTTTAAGTTACCAGATGCTTAAGCTTTTGAAAAATTCAACTCGGGTCGTTTCTATTGAGCGAAGTTTTGAAATATTCCTCAAATTTAAAAGTCGATGGCAATGTGAGTAGAAATTATACTTTACTTGCTCAATATTTAAGTTAAAGACGCAGTTTTGCGGAAAAATACGAGGAACTTTTGAGTATTTGAGTGTTTTCGCGGCTACACTTTTAAAACATTTTTTACTTGCTTCACGAAGAGGAATAATGAGGAACAACAGCACCTATTCACCCCCTATAAAAAACTTTACTAGTTCTCTTAATGGGTTTTCAGATTATAAAAGGTTGAAAAGACTTTTTACACGGCATAAATAAGCTGCACCTGACATTTTAACCGCGCGGTGTTAAAGTAAATATCTTAAAAGTAGATACGCACTTGACGTTGGGACTTCATAAATATTTCAAAATATTCAAATATACCAAAATTTTTTTGTTTACTTCTCTGCGGGAAAGTATTTAAAGACTGAATGAATATTGTAGTCGGTGATATGATGTGTAAAATAAACTAGGAAAACACTTCTACATTTGAAACGGTAACCATTTATACCATATTTATATTATTACCATACATTTATTGGTTTAAAACTTTGTCGATTTTTTATTGGAGAGAGAGAGAGAGAGAGAGAGATTATTAAATAGATTGAAATATATAGTGATCCATGACACCTTCGCGACCAAAGAAACAAGATTTTAAAAGCATATGGAGGATTCTATACGACCTGTCTTTCATTTCTAAAATGGCATGCACCTTGGAAGAAACACATCATTCAGGGGTAATAATTATTAAAGAACTGTATATTTACTCTTTCACACAAAGAGCATAAATATTTTTCTGTATTCGGTAAGATGTACGTAAATTGTTCTCCCGCCACCTTGATCATTGTTTATTTTCTATTTTTCAGTTTAATACTTACCCTTACGTATTATAACGTATAAATAAATGATCAGAATATGATAACGGCAAGCTCAAGAGAAACATCGCTAATATTTGCTGAATAAGAAAATAACATCAATTCTAAATTGTTCTTGTTTAAATATTATACAAAATTACAAAGATCTCTTCCTCTTAAAATAATCTTCAGTTTCCTTCATTTCCATTAATATTACCATTCACTGCCACTCCATATTAGACTTTTCTTTGATCTAAATGAATTCTGCACAAGTTGTAGTAACATTCATTTATATTCCAAGGTATTTAACTTGTGTCGAGTATTTTTAAATTAAAATAGTTACAATGTCTGATCATTATTAATTGTTGGAGCTTAGAAACCCAAAGAACGTAGAATTTATTGAAATTTTGCTGATTTAAATTAAATTTTTGTGACATTTTGAAAGAAAATTTTATCCTCTACGAATTGTGGACATATCCATCTCACTCAAATTTCCCTTTTCGTAAACTTTTCTTTATTGTCACTAGGCAAATATCGGGGAACTTCAAGACACATATGCAGCTTAATTTCAAATCTTTTCAATCCATTAATTAGCCATTTTTAAATTTCATTAGCGAGTCTTGCTTTTAATTAAAAATAATGTTTTTTCAAGTAACTAAACTAAAGTTTCTTTGTAACAAAACAGTTTCGATGTGTAGGAAACTAAATTTTGGGCACTAAACTTCAATTAGAGAATTAGTTTCTAAAGTTTTAAAGAAAAGTTATAATCGTATAAAGACCTAAGCAGAGAATGATCCGAAATCAACTAAATAATAAGAAGCAAGGAACTATCAACTGATATGGAACTTAACGATATTCTAAAATATTTCTTCCTGTTGAACAAAGAGATGTGTTATTTTAGTTTAAAAGAAACTATGATTTGTATATTGATGTACACGGATTTTCTTATATACTCCAACGAATTCCAAATGAATGGTTCCTCAATACACAAGACAGAATTTTCTATATTAAAATGGTACTATTCTAACTGAATAAAGGCAACCGCAGCACCCTCAGTGGAAAACTATAGAACTAGGGTAATCTAACTCTACAACAAAACGGGGGGGGATTAAAATTCAATTACAAATTTATGGAACAACACCACCTATTTATTTAATGGCGGACACAAACTTTCATTTTGGGAGCGTCAAGGACAGAATTTGCCATGGTCTTGGAATAACACCCTTCATTTATCATGAAAGTTGGAATTTTTTACAGTGAAAAAATATATTTTGGGGGTCATGACCCCTGTGACCTCCCCCTGTGTCCGCCTTTGTATTTATTAGGCATCCACACCGGGAATACACTAAACGTACAATAAAAATGTTAACTTTTCAGTGCGCGTTTTAGTCCGTACTTCCTTGGTTCATACGTTTGAAGAACGGGTCACTGGAAACGATAATACTGTGGAATGGCCACCGCGTGCACCATACTTGACCCATATGAATTTTTTTCTCCAGATTTTTTTTAAAAAAACAGTTAGACATACCGTAGCCTACAAGTCCGGATGATTTATGACGTCATACTGTCCTCTTACATTGTGATTCCTGCAATGCTTGTCCAAATGCAAGGTATAGTGAAACCCCATATTAGCGATCACTCGCCGGAAAGAAAAGATTGCCCGTAAAAGAGGGGTGACCGTAAAATAGGGGAATTATTCTGAATTAAATGAAATATCACATTTCCAATACTTCATTTCGGAAGTTATGTCGTTTTAAGTACATAAGGCAAGTTTAAGATAACAAACGTAAGCCTTTCTTGACTATAGCAAGCAAATTTACAATGAAACCCTAAATATTAAAACTTATTTGTCTAAGAAAAAAATTGATCAATAACCGCATGTTGGATTTTACTCAACAGTCCTTCTCCTTCGAAATTTATTTTTAGTTGTGAGATTACATTCACCTTTCTTCTGTCTTTACGCTTACAGAACATGTGCACTAGTCGAGTAAACGATAATAAATTTGAACTGCGATAATTTTGTGTTGATAATTGTTTATTAGTTTCGAGCAGTGTATCTCTATATATTTTGTTATCAAAGTCTTTGTTAAGCATCAGTCATTTTAATCGGTAAAATCCGAGTCAATTGCCACTCTTTTTTAATGAAGTGGGGGGGGACTCTTTTTAGCTCTTATCCTATTTATCTTTAGATTCCTGTCGTGTCAAAGTGGTCAAAGTTCAATTGTTGTCCGAACAAACTTTGTTCGTTAAAGTTCGAATTTTGTCCGCACAGGGATTCTGGTCTAATGGGATGAAACACGAAAAGAGTGTCCGTATCTGAGAGTGGCCGCTAAACTAAGGTTTGACATACATTATTGTAAATTAGTTTCTGACGGTGAATTTTCATCAACCATAAAAGCGGGGTGACTATATCTGAGGAGGTATCCTTTAAGAATTATTTCACTATAATATCATAGCGATCAACGGCATATAGCGGCTAAATCATTGCAATAAGTTCGATTTCTTATTCTTTGATACTCTTAACATATTCCTCATAAAAGGTAGTTACCTTTTTTAATGTGGATCGTTTCCAGTAAAAAAGATTTAGTAAAAATGTATACATTTGCACACTTACCATATACATATATACTTTATAATATATATACTTTACCTATATATATATATATATATATATTATCTATTACCTATTTGCCTATTTACCTATATATGTTATCTATATTTACCTATACATATATTCTTTATACATATATACTTCACCATATTACATATCAACTAAGGCAATAAATATAAATTTATATAGCTAGCCCGGTAAAAACAATTAATATGAGGTTACATAATAAGATTAAAATTATATTGATAAGTAGAAATCTTTATCGATGCAGAATTCATGGTGAAGATGATATCCAAAAAAGACCACGACTTATCGCTTTCGATGAGCGGTGAGAGGTGAAATAATTTTTCTATGCGAAAATAGTCAAAGATATAGAGGAATGAGTACGAACACGAATGTTTGCCTTTCGATCCTTCGTTATATCTTAAAGCCGTATACAGAAAGAGAAACTACTACAAATAATCTATATGCAGCGCGTCCAAAGCAATTTTCGGCAAAGCTGAAAAGACGAATCACAAGAAGAATGTCAAATAACCCATTTACCAGCACAGTGGTATTAACTACTCAGCTCGTGCCAGCATCGGGGATCGGGTAAACACCCACATTTGTGGAGGGATGCCAATGAAACGCCATTAACAACAAACAAAATAAACAAAAGGGAATTAATTTTGTCACAGCTTTTTTATCAACAAGCCAATGAAATACTAATAAAATGTAATAGTTTCTAATGCAATTGACATCTACATTTTCAAGTCAGATGATAGACGATTTTTTTGGCGGAGGTTCCACGCCGTCTGCCTTTTCACATGAGGATATAAAAGCTACTGTCAAGCACGAAAGAGGTCATGTGATAATTTGAATTTGCATGGCCATTATGAAAGGTCGCAAATTATCTTTCATTGAAAAGAACACGGCAGCTGTATCGAAACATTGTTAAATAATTCGCAAACTGTCGCTAATTTTGACCTCAACGATTCGTACCATTTCCAGTCTATATTATCATGTACAACGAACTTACCACCCTTGATCGATCTCCAAATTTAAACTCTCTGTAAAATTTATCGCATTTTCCGAAGATAAAAGCGAGGAATAGAGGGATTTTTACAAACCCGATTGAAAACGTATACTTACTGAGAAATGTTTTCAAATCACCACTGCTTTTTCTGAAAATTTAGTAAATTCTATTCTCAAAAGATTACAAGTTGTACTCAATGCGAATAACAATTCTTGCAAAGTCTTAATGACTCTATATATTTTGAGTTTTACGGCTCAAGGATGGCAAAGGACATGCTGTGCCAGGACTTACAGTTTTTAGAGGAATCCGAGCCTCTGAAAGCTAAGGGAACCAACCTCCGGACTACAGTGTGCAGTTAATCGGTAAGTGTTCTTTTTTTATTTTGGCAATGTTGGAAATCAAACCTAGAATAACGAAGCACTATGCAAACGCATTACCAATGGTCCGCCGCAAGGCCCACTCTTTATTATATACTCATATTATATACGAACATATTTTATTTGTATATATGCAAGTGCGCAGATACATTTTTACCTCTAATTTTTATGATAAGTTTTATGCAAAAAAATCCTTATATGTATTTTAATTAATTTGGTAATTATAATGGATTGGAAAGAAAGCATTGGCAACATATACAGGCCTGCACAAAAGTTTAGACACAACACAAATTTGAGTATAACAAAATACTATTAAAACTGAAGAAGTAGGAACTTTAATATTACGAAGTATGAACACATGTAATATGCAAATTAAAAATTTGAGAACAGAAATCACATCAGTAGCGAACTTGCTGCAATATATAACTTAAAATAAGTAAAATATGTGGCACAAAAGTTTAGGCACAAACATAAATTTTAGCACTTGCATAAGGAAATGAACAATTTTAATAATCAATGTAGCCACCATTACTTCGTATTAGATTAAATACGCGGTCGTTCATTGAAAGCACAAGATTTTGAAAGGTTTCTGGTTCAAAATTAAACCACGCTTCTTCTATAGCCTTTTTAAGTTCTAAAACGGACGGATATTGCTTTCCATTGGCATACACAACATTCGTTAGTATGCCCCATACATTTTCGATGGGATTACAGTCAGGACTAAGAGCAGGCCAATCGAGAACTGTAATATTTTTAGCGCTCATCCATTCTTTTGTTGACCTGGATGTGTGGATGGACGCATTATCTTGTTGGAAAACCCAGTTTCGTCCACATAAAAGTTCGCCAAAAGGTAATAGGTGACTTTCAAGAGTTGCCTGGTATGCCTTGGAATCTTGTTTTCCATTCAAAAACGCCAAAGAAGTCTGTCCATTGAAGCTAAAGGCTCCCCAAACCATGACTGAACCTCCTCCTTGACGTCTGCTGAACCGACTTAAGGGGCGTTTTCGAAGATCGTGCCAGTAGTGCGAAAGGCCATCGGGACCATCTAAGTTCCACTTTTTTTCATCACTAAATAACACCTGCAGCCATTCGTCACTGTATGATATGTGCTGCCTTGCCCATTGTAGTCGTGCTTGTTTATGATGTAATTGCAAGCAGGGCTTGCGGCGCATTTTTGCATATCTCAAATGCCTGCATTCTACAATCCTTCTACGTATGGTTTCTCTTGACACTCGCATTGCTAACGTGTTTTTTATTTGATTTGCAGACAGGCTTTCATTTGAAGCCAATCTTCGTATTTGTCTATCATCCCGAATGCTGGTCACTCGAGGCCTCCCAGATCGTGATTTTGGTTGATACTGATCACCCCGGGATAACACTCGATAAATGCCTCGCTTTGAACGGTTCAATGCAACAGAAATTTGAGTAACAGATTTACCTTTAGTTTTCAGCCTCCAAATCTTCAAAATCTCGTCATTCGTAAATTGCTTTGACTTCGGCATCGTTCTAAGCATTCTAAATTATTTCAGGCCTTATATAACAACTCTGGGAAACGCCCCTTCGATCACTTGGGAACTTCGCGCCGTTAATTTGCATAAATCTGACATATGTGCCTAAACATTTGTGGCATGCAGATTCCAATATTACGGTGTTGGGATATTTTGTTTCAGTACTTTTGGTAATCTTTTAAGTTGCACAATTTATTATTGGTTCTAGGATTATTTAGATACAATATCGGCGAAGTTCAATGCAAATTCTCGCTTTTATTTATAATTTGCCTCTGTGTCTAAACTTTTGTGCACGCCGGTACATATATCTTAAACTATTTATTGTATTATATGCCGATTATTATATTTCTTTAATGTAATCTTCGGTAATATTTATGACCCTCTGCCGCACCTTTCGAAGATCCTGAACACTAACAGCGGTACCATTTCTATTAATGTATGTCCTTGGAGAAGCGCTCTACTTCTTGAAGAATGGGACCTGTTGTGAGAAAACGGTATCCCCTTAGTGGTTGCTTAAACTTGAGAAGAGATCGAAATCGCAGACGCGCGTGTTGGCGGAATATGTTGGATGTTTGAGATCTTCCCACCCCTACCGTTGAAGCAAGCCCGCTTCAGCAGCAGTGCGGCTGCAAGCGTTGTCATGCAGGAGAATGCGTAAATGTGTTAGGAAATACTGCCGTTTCCATCACAGAACTTAATTGATGCTCTAAGAAGCGATGGTAATAGGCGGTATTCATACTGTAGCCCGGAGAAACTGAACGGTGGAGTCACACGTGCCGCATCCTCCACACAGTTACATTCTTGTCCGAAAGTTGTTGAACAGGACACAGTTTGAAATTCACAGGCTTCTCGAAGGTCCACCATATATTCCTTTGCATTTCTGCCACACGCCCTTTTAATCCTTGCACGTTGCTCATGCTTCGAAAACATTTCTTAGAGCGATCCAATTTCACACTACTGAATTACAGTTTTATATTAAATCCGTCTACATGTACAGCACTGTAAACAAAGAACTTGCTGGACAGCTAGGACTTACCTTTAAACGCGTTGGGGATCACAACGCCTTTGGTATCCCTATGAGTCGCGGCGCCAGTGATGCCACTATTTTCGTTCCAACCCTCGTAGTACATTTTTTGAAGTAAAACTGCAACAAACGCCTCTATTTCTACATTCTGTATATTTTGTGTGTAAAGTTATAGCGAAACATTATGGTGTGCAAATACTTCTTGTAGACAGCGCAGATGAGAGTGGAATGAGCTGATTCAGTGCAGTAATCAGCGGGAATATTCCCCAATCTGGCGATTTTCAACTTTTTTAGCAGGAAATCCAGCAATTTTGTGTAATTTTTAAGGAATGGAGAACGCGTAGCACTTAGAAAGGTTTTGCGGAGCACATGTTGAGAACCACTGGTTCAAACTATCCCTAGGACGGCGTAGTGTTAAAGGATTCGTCCATCTTTCGTTAAATTAGGTTCGATTCCATGCCGTACAGCGCGTAACCTTTCTCTGTTCGCCATCGTTTCGCCCGAGGGAAGTTCGTATGCTTCGAAAAAATTTTGCAAAGCATGATCGTAGCTGTCCTTGCCCCGTAAACTATGTACGAATAAAACAAGCAAATGAAGCACATGGTAACCCGCATACCTTAACAAAGAAATGCAACGACTGACCAGGGCTTACCGCAGCTAGTAAAATTTTGGGTACTTGTTCGTGAAAGAGGCCCCAGAGGATAAATCGCCAAGCGACCGCCACGTATCGCCAAGGTAGGTTGCGATATGTTGATTTTCGTTTATAGTCCTAAAGAAACAGCCTCTGTGTTTATTCTCGTTGTATTGCTTTTGCGTTAACGCTTTTATTTTCACGTTCCGAATAGTAATATAAAGCGAAATAACAAAAAATACCTTATTTATTGTTTTATTTATAAAAACAAATTTTCAGGAAACCATTCATTGAAACCTTCTAGCATTCAGGTATAATTCGCAGACAAACTTAAGTCAAGAGAAGTGAAGTGGGGTGGGCACACCCACTAGGATTCAGGAAAAGTATTGAGTTACAAAAACGTTTAAAAAATAATATTCCATTATTTATATAAATCGAACACTACGCAGATTAAATCAAACAACAATGTCAATCAATCAACGTTTATTGGCGTAGTGATACCAACGCCGATGGTATGGCGTGATTAGATGGTGAAACGTTCGAAAGAAAATAAATATTTCTGCCTTCGGTGGGACCTGAACCCACGACCTTCCACTTGCCGGGCGGAGGCTCTACCCACCATTTAATCACGCCATAACATCGGCGCTGGTATCACTACGCCAATAAACGTTGATTGATATTGTTGTTTGATGAAATATTCCATTATGCAAGACAGTTGCAGCCGATGGCGGGTTTGAACTACACCCGAGCTTGACGACGACATTGGCGAGATCATAATCTCGGGGGCCGCTATAGCAAACAAGTACCAAATTTTGTTATTGGTCCAACGTATAAGGAAAGATTTCACAACGTTTTGAAAACTACTATCCCCTTTATCAAGCGAAGTATTATCTGCATACGTTGTCACTGAAGTTAACAAACGGTACATCATGCTACCCTAAAATATTTACTGCACCACTTCAATAAAATAGCACTTCAATACCATTCTTTTCCACCAGTGGTTAATTGTTACTAATAATAGCACAGTTTTAGTAATTAATTATTAATTTTTAATTGTTAATTACCGTTTAACTGACCGCTAATTTTAATTACTGATTACTGAAATCCTACAGTGATGTAGCAGTAATTCGTTTACTTATGGTGCCAATAACCTGGGCTCGATTCTATTGTTATCGTAGAGCGCGTGCCTTTTTATGCCCACCGTAGCCCGGGGTTTGGTTAATTAGGTAACAGAGGTTCGGATTTCCTGAAAAACTGTAGGTCCCGGCGCAGTATGATCTTACCTATTCTTGGGCCGTAAAACGCAAAAGTTTTTTAATTAAATTACTGAAATAAAATATAAAACGTATTAACTTACTTGAAATCCAGCAATTTTTACTCTCTCTCTCTCACTCACACACACACACACATACATACATACATACATCGCACTGCTCGCTGTAGTCCGGGGTTTGGTTCCCTAGGCCTTAAGAGGTTCGGATTCCTCGGAAAACAGTAGGTCCCGGCGCAGCATGACCACTGTAGTCTTTGAGCCGTAAAACCAAAAAGAAAGCGAAAGCGAAACATACATACATACATTCATTCATTTCAATTTTTTTACAATTATTAATACACTATAAAATCCGCAATCATTATAATTATAAATGTAATTGTACATTTTGCCTAATGAGGTTAAAACCAAATTGTCTGAAAATTTGTGTTCCAGATACAAATGTAGTAAACTCTCCAAAACAGCCCAAAAATGTAAGCTTTTACCTAAAAATTTTCTAGATGTCGATCAAAAGTGAGTAAACAAAAGTCAACTTAAAAAAAAAAAATTTGGGGACCCTTCCAACTGGGGACCCTAGGACGGTCCTTGCAAACCTAGTTAGTAATCAGGCCCTGACCCTGTATATAGTTGTATACAAATTAGAAATAACGTAAAATATAGAATATTAAAGCTAATTATAACATACTTCTAATTAAAATGCCCGAGAAGTTAGTTTAAAGAGCATAAGCTGTTGTTTTACTTTATCTTAAATTACTAAACACAATGGAAAGAACTAAACCTTGAGATCACGTCTCCTTCCGTTCTCCTCCTTAGGTGTGTTTTCTCTTCTTTCATAAGAATTAACAACGTCTGAAAAAGATGCTTTTACGGATTTTTTTAATATCCCTTTTTTCAATTATTTTCCTTCTGTTCTGTTTCATTAACGACATTTTGCCAAGAGGAATGTTGTGTTTAAATTAGAAAAAAAATGTACCTGTTAATCAGTTTTCAGTCGTATCAAAAAATTAGTTTTTAATAAAAATGATCAAGAAACGTTAATTTCTTTCGTATTTCTAATTTCGGAAACTTCTTTTAAATGCGTTCATTTCGTTTTTCTCATTTTGGTGAATTACACTATCAGCCCGTGCTTCGTCCAATTTGTTTTCGATTAAGCATTTATTTATAAAGATTAATTGAAATGTATTATTTTTTTCTTTACAAAATTAATGTTTTTTTGAGCGGCTTCACATCAAGGCTAAATAATAAAAAATTCATCTGCTATGATACATTTAATCAATAATTTCTGAATAAATAAATAGGTATGTTTGATTTCTTTGTCAGAATATGCATTGATGACTTTGTTTCGCAGGCGTAATTCAAAAATGTTAATAGTAAAATCAAAATTATATTAAAAATTACATTAATATAGCAAGATCTATGAATAAAACCCTATTATCTGCAGTATACAAGAAGGTTAAAAGTAGTTACATCGTTAAAAAATATTTTCTGCTTTTGATAAAAAGAAGGTAAATTTTTTCATATAAATTAAAATCTAATTATTAACGCAATATTTCATCAGTCAAAATTTTCTTTTTGTAAAATTGAAAACAGTCGCCTTTCTCAAAGTTTTATCTGTCCGTCCGTTCCTCCATCCATCCATCCATCTATTTATTGAATTATATATATAACAAGATAAATAAGATATTATTATTATATATTATATTAAATATAAAATAAGATATTTATTATTTTAAGTCGTTGAAATGAATATAAGGTATTTTCTTTGTTAGTTAAGCTAAATAATTATTTTTGGTGATTTTAAGAGGCAAGTAATGTATCATAAATAATACGTACCTTCAGCTGAAAACTATGCCCAACACTTCTTTACGTTCCAAGTGGATGAAATTCTCATCCACTTTGGAGCTATAATGAGATCCCAAATGAATGTATCATTTGAACATCCGCTTGAAAAAGATTTTTTCTTTCAACAGCGCATGGCTTCCTTTTATTTCAAAAGAAAAATATATCTAAACCTAAAGTGCGGATTTCATTCAAATTTCAATCGTGCATTTGTTTTGAATAGTTTCCATAACTGAAATGCAATAAAACTACGAATATTTGTTTCGTGAATAACCGTTTCGTTTTCTGAATTCTTTTTCCAAAATAAATCGAATTTTCTTCTTCACTTTCATAAAAGAACTTATAGCCTTTTATGCAGTATGATTACTATTGATACCTAATGTTTCGCTTGGTGGTTAAGGAATCATCTTGGTGGGGAGGGGGACTGAAATCCACGCACAAAACAAAAAAACACAAATAAAATAAAAATAGAGGCATTGAATTTAACTGAAAAACTTAATGAATAGAACTGGGTGAAATTTTCATGAACTAAATAAGCCGTATTCTTTATATTATCTTACGAATTGATTTCCGTGTTCACACAGATGTTATTACAAAATTACATGATGTAAATTAACAGGGCAGTACAAACTGCACATTAATTTTTTTTTGACATGAATACTATGCATGAGTAATCGTTTGTGTGTCTATGTGCCTATTTGTATGTACTCGTCTTTTGTATTCAAAGAGTCTTTTGACTATATACTCTTACGTAGGGGCTCTATGACTATATGCTCTTACCAGAGACTCTTACCTTACTCTTGCCTCTTTTGACTATATACTCTTACCAAAGCCACTATATACTCTTACCAAAGCCAACGATGGCCCCAGGCTCACCACGACCGGGCCCCTTGAGTCCTTCCCTCGGCGGTGGCATAGATGTTTTCAGGGCCGGGCCACCCACAGCATTGGTCTTCAGCCTGGGCCCCCTAGACTTCAACCGGGTCCCCGAGCTACAAGCCCTGCTGCCCCTACCTATAGTCGGCTCTTCTCCTGCCTTTATACAATTGCCAAATAATATGATATTAAGATTATATTGGAAAGAGCATAACACGGGAATCTCATAAATTATATTCCGCAATTGATTAATTCTTTCATCAATTAACAAAGCAATTGACGACCCTCTTAATTAGTGAGCGCCCCCTTTTGACAAACCTAATTACTAGAAACTTTCCAAGCATTGCGACACTCATTACCTTATTGGTTAAAAATCTAGCACTTATACTCAATGCTTGTTGGGCCGCATCCATCCTGATTGGTAATCGTTTGGTTTTGAGATTGTAATGGGTCAAAAAATATTCTATTTGAATCAGGAAATATGAAACGTTAGAAACTAATTTTAATTTTAGGGATAATAGTACTGAATGAACGCGAAAAGGAGGTAATTTTTTTTCATATTATAGGTGTGAGCAAATCAGGCTCTTAATAGGTTCAGATTCCTCGAAAAACTGTAGATTCTAGCGCCGCACCAACCTTGCTGTCCTTGCGCCTTAAAATGAATAACTATATAGCGATTTTGTTTCAATTTGTTCATACACGTTTGTTACAGTATAAACACTTATTCATATTAACTCAATGTTTTCACAGTTTAATTCAAGGGGGTTTATTATACAGTAGCAAAATTCAATGTCAGTTCCTAATTTTTAGTGAAGAACGATAAATTACATTTTTCTTATTCACGATATTTATATATGTGTGTATACACTCTATAACAAAAAAATCGACGCACCAAGAAAGAGTTGTCCGATTGTAATGGAATTTCGTATTCAAAGACATTTTGACCGAACATGCAAATGATTAAAATTTGGTGTCCAATGAATGAATAGCGGGAACTCCAGCGCATCGGAACTGCGCATTCAGCAGGTGTATATAAGGAGCGATTCTCAATATGTGGTCAAAATTTCTGTTGCATTTTGACTGCGGATATCTTACGTCGACTGTAACAATGCCTCGCCGAAAGATTCGTGCTCATTACGAGCATATGTCAGAGTTTGAAAGAGGTCGTGCTATCGGATTGAAAGAGGCTGGTTGGACGAATCGAAGAATCGCTGGACATGTGGGTCGAAGCGATGCGGCGATTGGACGGTGCTGGCAAGAGTGGGTCAACAACGGCAGATGTCAGCGTCGGGACGGCAGCGGTCGACCTAGGGCCACAACAGAACGGGAAGACAGAGCGATTGTCAGAGCAGCTGTCACAGCACCGGATTCGTCGTTATCAACTATCCACTGTGTGGTCCGCACACATGTGTCCAACATGACCCTCTGCAGACGACTGAGAGAGCGGAATTTACGCTCGCGCCGACCGTTACGCCGCTTACCTCTCACGCCTTTACACCGTCAAGTCCGATTACAGTGGTGCCGGGCTCGATCAACTTGGAACTGCGCTGACTGGGGACGTATAGTCTTTAGTGACGAGTCCCGTTTCCAACTGTGTCCTGACGACAACCGCAGACGTGTCTGGAGACGTCCAGGGCAGCGTGGGGATCCTGCCCTTACTATCGCACGCCACACATGCCCACAACAGGGCGTTATGGTCTGGGGTGCCATCTCCTTTGATAGCCGGACCCCTTTGGTGGTCATTTCTGGCACACTTACAGCACAGCGGTACGTAGACGACATTCTACGACCGGTTGTGTTACCGTTCCTTTTGCGACACCCTGGACTTACGTTTCAACAAGACAATGCCCGGCCGCACACGGCACGTGTTGCTATGAATTGTCTTCAAGCTTGCCCAACACTTCCTTGGCAAGCTAGATCTCCTGATCTCTCTCTCCCATAGAGCACATTTGGGACGCTATGGGAAGGCGATTGCAACCATCCAGGAATGTTGACGATTTAGCCCGACAGTTGGAGACAGCTTGCATCCAGGCCAGAGGTGGACCAACGCCTTATTGACTTCCTCCCTTTGTAACGGTCAAACTCTGCAATAAATCATTCAATTGTTCTGAAATTTTAATCGTTTATTTTTCTATGTATGTTCTTCACATCCACCAATTTTTATCGCAATCGGACAACTCCTTCTTGGTGCGTCGATTTTTTTTTGTTATAGAGTGCATATATAAAAACTTTTCACATGTTTATAGAAATCTGTTAACAAATAATTTCACAAAATTTTTAACATTTTATACAATATTTAAATAATACAAACAAAATTTTTTACACAATTTTTAACTTAACTTTTAACAATGCGAACACAAAGGGGTGCCTTAAGGTATCCGCATTGTAAAGTTATATGCAGGCTTTTTCTGAGACATTCACTGCAGCAACATGTTCCCCATTTGAAAACTATCGTCAACTGAATCTCACTGAAACTGTGTATATATTATTTAAAATTATAAAGTTATTAAAATTATAAAAACTGTGCATGTATTATGTAAAATTATAAAATTATTAAAATTATAAAAAGTGTGTATATATTATTTAAATGTTATATAAAATGTTTGAAGTTATGTGAAATTATTTGTTAATAAATTTCTATAAATATGTGAAACGTTTATGTAATTTTTTACGTTTATTTTCGGCGGACTGCTGGCGTAAAATCTACATAATTTACATAAATTACACATTGTAAGTAATTAAATTAAACAAGTAATTGTTGGTATGTAAGTCTAATACTATATTTTCTTGATTAAATATATATATAATAGTTAATTAGGCAATCATTTGAAAAAAAATGGATTTTTATGCACAATATTTGATGTGATGTGATGAGGAAATCTACATATGAATGGCTGTGAAGCGAAGAGGAAATATATTCTGAGAAAAACTACCATTTCTACGTTGTTCTATCAGTCGCGTAAAATAGAGAGAACAAGTATTAATATTTTTATTATAAATAAATTCATCAGTGTTTACCTGTTAAGAAATACTTAATAAACAACTTCGTTTCATGCAGAATTACCTTTGCTGTCTTTGCGCCATGGGAACTGAAACCAACCAATCTTATAAATAGCGTATATCTGTAAACTAAAAACTCACTTTCGTGTACTCTATATAATCATATTTAATACATATGATTTTTATGGAAGTTATTTAGCAATGAATGCAGAACTCTTTCAAATTAGTTTACCAAATTCAATATATTACTAAATGCTAACTACTAATTGTTAAAAATTGGATGACTAGCAAAAACTCTTACCTCTTCCACTTTTAAGCAAATATTTCCATTAAACCTGAATGAGAAGATAATCTTGCTAGAATAGTAAACTCTCTCACTCTCTTAACAATCCGCGGTTTAACCGACGATCCAGACGTCTTAGCTGAAACCAGTTTTAACTGCTTATTTTTAACCGGACACCTACTTGCCACTGAGTTATAGCTTTAGTTTTTAAAATAATGTTATAACATTTTTCCGTTGATTGTTTCTTGTAATTTCTTGCTTAGATGTAATTAATCTGGGAGCAATTAAGATGTTTTCAGTATGATGCTTCAATTTTAAAATACTTTCTATAAATAATTCAATTTTCAAATTAACCGGCCAAATCACGACCGGTCAGGGTCTCGATTCCGTCATGACCGGTTAAAAGCGAGAATCTGCTGTAATATAAACTGCTCATTATCATATTGAACTTACAAAATTTGATGCGTAACATACACTGCATGGCGGAAAAAAGGTGGAGTGAATTTAAAAAACATGCAGCTATTGAGGTGGGGAGGAATAGTTAAAAAACGTTTCGAAAAGTTGCACAATCCTGCATGCAGTAAACCCTTTGAATGCAACTGAATAATCACGCATCTTAACGTTTCAATGCAATTATGACTAAAGGTCTTACACACGGTCGCGTAAAAATCAAAAAGGGACAAATTAATAGCCAATATCAAGGGTAGAATACCTGAAAGAAGGTTGTTGACAACGTTGACGCCGAAATGCGAACTCTCCAGCACAGTATTAAATTTTAGAATGACGGCGATGAACAATCAACTTCTTGGAAAATGTGTGGTCGGAAAACAATTCCGAACAGTTGCAATCAAAAATCATCAAAACATTTAGTGAGATAGAATTACAAAAAATCTATTCCAGGGCTCACAGCAACATTCAGTAGGATAAGAATATTCCACATCCACTCGCAATATGTGGCTAGGTCTCAAAGAATTGGAATTAAACAGAATGGTTAAAAAATTGTTAGTTAGACTGAAGGTGAAAATGCTCCAATTTAGAAAGGAATACAGAGATTGGACTACGAAAGTGTGGAATAAAATAATATGGTTTGATGAGTCGAGATTTTACTTTCTTCGAACACGATAGACGCATCAAGCTTAAAAATGAATCACACGACGCATCCAATTCTTCATGCATGGTATCCACTGTACAAACTTCAGGAGGAAGTTTCATGTCTTTTCTATTCGTCGGGTCTAGGCTTAGCAACACTTTGCAACAATAAAATAAAGTCAGCGAAGTATCTGAACATACTTAATGACCAGCTTATTCCATCAATGGGTTTTTCTTCCCTATTAGCATCAGCATATTCCAAGGTGACAATACTAATTTTCTTCGGGCTCAAATGATGAAAGATTAGTTTGAAGAGTATGAAGCATCATTCGAACACGTTAATTGATTATTAAAATTCCTGAACTCATCACCGTTAAAAATATATGGAATATGCCAGAGAAAAATCCAAGAAGTAATTCAACTCTTCCTTCATTGACCAAGGATCTTGATGAAATATTAACATAAATTTGGCTCAAAATAATTGTTAAAACACTGCATAAACTCGCAAAAACAAAGCCACGATGAATTATTGCTACAATTATTGTTAAAGATGATCCAATGAAATATTAAAATGGGCGGGCCTATTTTGGCTAGGCTGTGTAAGTTGCAGAAATGGTTATCATTCGTGATTATAATGATTATCATTCGTGATTATAATGATTATCATTCGTAATGGAGAAATTAGTTGTGAGAGGTTGGTCACAGTAACTTTCTTTTTATTCCGGAATATTCCAGGTTTTTCTTTGATATTTCCATTTTCCGGTTTTACTTTCTTTTCATCCTTTCTTCCGGAGCGTAACGTGCTTTCAATACCAGAGCAGTATATTGATGAATGAATGAATGGCGAGAGCAGATTATTGGAATAGGTGAATGATTTTGTTCTTTGAATCTGCGTGTACATCATATGAAATGGAAATTATATTACTTGCTTAAATATGGGTCATTTGTCCAAAATATTTCAGGTTCATTAAAATTTCATTGCTTATATTCTTCATGCAATTTTGTGACTTATATAGGAATATTTTATGACAGAAAACTGGAAATTAAAATATTATAATATTTTTTCAGAGGCGATTTTATTCCATACGCTGCTCCCACCATCATTAAGGATAAATTTAGTGCAAGTCCCATTAATCTAATTTTCTTCTATATTCCTAAATATAAAATTATTATAGTTATAAAATTAAGTTAAACGGCAGTTTTGAAGAGAAAAATAAATTATGTGAAACCTATCACAAATCTCCAAAAGATTTTCTCTTTTAGCTGTCTAGTTTTTAAAATTTACTATAAATTTCAATATAAGCAGTTTTAAATTAGTGTCCAAATATGATATTAATATCTATTCTTTTAAATGGAGATAATTTTCCCAGTTTATTTCACCCACCTTACAACAAGCTGTAATATCAATTCAGAGTTTAGATCGTCTCAGTCAAGAACAAAATAAAAAACTAGGTATATAGTGGAAAGTAAGGCAAAGCGGATCACTTAATTTCATCTTAATAATAAAGTGTGATAAATAAATATATGAAGGTTGAAACTTCATTGTTTACTGCTGTGGACATCAAAGAAACATAGTACGTATCATTAACGACATTATTTATTACTGAATTTAAAACAAAAATGTTTGAAGGAGAAAGGTCAAATTATCCACTTTGCCCCAACCCTGGGGAAAAGCGGATGGGTTGTTTTTGAAATAGAAAACTCTGTCGTAAAAAAATTGTAACGTGCACATAAAATGCATTCGGCAGAAAAAAAAATTACCAGAAACGTTTTCACATAGTGCATTTAAGATACGAATATTCTCCTATGCCTTCATCGTGGGTAGAGATTTCATGAGCCCACCGGTTGGAGAAGAAACACTTTATGCAGTCCTCCGTTGGTGGATCATCACATATTAAGCAAATTAAGACGACAGTGTAGATTTTGTCCCTGTGCCGAGATATTTAATGGTATTTTTAGGCTTGCTTGTACTTTGTGCACACCGAGTTTTCTTTTCGCGTTGTGCTCGAACAATGTTCCTAGCAGGGTTGTTTGTTAAAATTTCTGCCAGTTTTGACTGTAATCAGCCGGAACAATAAACATATGTAATTAAACTTACTCCCTCAATTGAGTGAAGTACTTTGCAATCAGGGTTGCCATATTATGAACTATATAAAAGAAAACCGTTCTCTAGTGAAAATTGGGGGCCTATGTGGCTAGAAGTGCATGTCATCAATTTCATATCCCAGTGTATTTAAATTATATTCAAAATTGTGCTGAATTATTACAAAATAAAATCGATAAAAAATATTTAAAAGCAAATTGCGTCATTTTATCACCAATGAAACAATTTGAAGTTCCTAACTTGTGGGATCCGAGGCCAGAGACCGTAGGATTTTCTGTCCATTTTTCCCCCATAAAGAAAAAGATCCGCTTTGCCCTCAACGCCATTTTGACAAACAAAGTACTGCCTGTGCTGAATCCTTAATAATAATGACGCAAGAACATTATCTAAACTAGCAGACATAATACCTGTTTCAGGCATATAGTTCACAAAATTTAGTGCGAAATAATTTGTATTATATTGACATTTAACTAATTTACAGTGAACAATCGAAAAAAGTGTTTTTTTAGTTTATTCGCTGCGCATGTATTTCGTCAATGCTGAAATGCAATTTATTCCTACTCACACCTTCATCACTTTTGTGCTGACCACTGTCGCCTCCAATGTTTGGATTATTAAATATTAAGCTGATCCGCTTTGCTCCCTATATCCACTTTGCCCTACTTTCCCCTACCAATATTTTGAAATATTTACGAACCCTCGGCGTTAAGCCAATGTCTACTCTCAGGGTATTTATTTCTGCAGCACGCGGTTAAAATGCCAGGTACAGCTTATTTATGAAGTAAAAGGCCTTTTCGACCTTTCATAATCTGAAAACTCATTAAGAGAACAAGTAAAGTGGGAACAAGTAAGTGGGAACAGATAGGTGCTGCTGTTCCTCATTCATTGGCGTACGCAGGGGGTGTTGATGGGAGTTGTAACCCCCCATTGCAATGAAAATTTGTATATTTAACATAGAAATATGCGAGTTGTAGCTCTGTAACCCCCCATTGAGTCTATAACCCCCTTACGAACTTTATGCGTACGCCTATGTCCTCATTATCCTTCTTCGTGAAGCAAAGAAAAAATGTTTTAAAAGTGCAGCCGCAAAAGCGCTCGAGTACTTAAAAGACTCTCATGTTTTTTCGCAAAACCACATCTTTCACTTAAATATTACTCAAGTAAAATGCATGTTCCACCGACATTACCATCGACTTTTAAGTTTTCGGAATATTTTAATGCTTCACTCAATAGAAACGACCAGAATTGAATTTTTTAAAAGCACGAGTACTCAATAACATGATCTTTTGGTAACGTGTATATGGTAAGTTCGTATAAGAGCTTTCTATGCTATTAGTTAATGAGATGATATGTAGTTCTGTGTTGTTCAACTTCACCTTATAACCTAATTTCCAGTTCTATATATATATATTAGATTTCCGCTCATTAATTATATTTTGTATTAACTAAAACTACAAACATAAAACTTATATCAAGTATAATTATTAAATATGGTCGAAAAATTAATCATGAATAGATTTTGTGCAAATAAATAAAACTAACGTTTTGTTACTTTATATAATAATTTCTAACGTGTGTGTCAATTTTCATGTGTTCATAAATTAAGTACATAAAACATATATATATGAGTATAGAGATTCGTAATACGTTTTGAATCGTCTTTGCGAATCTACTTCAGAGGACTATTCAGTCAGTTATGTTCGTTGGCTACAACCACTGACTAAATTAGTTTTTCTGAAGAAGGTTGGCAATATCAAAGGCAAACCGAAACGTCATGATTTTAAGCTTTGAAACTTTATTATCGCCCCATAGTTCTAAATCCAAAAATTGCTTATGATATATAGATTTCACCGTTAAAGCTGACCGTTTATTTCGTAAAATATTGTATAATTATCTGGTTCTAATACAGAACTTGAATGAAACGATAATTTCATTTTGACTAAATACATGATCGTCTTTGGTTCCAAACAAAACTAATATAATTTTAAATTCATCTCCATTTTATCTGAGTTCATCTCTTTTCCTTTTGTTTAAATTTATCCCCATCTGTACATCTTAATTCACCGTCCTTGTATATGCACATCCTCCCATATGTCACCGTGGAAGTACTATAACCAGTTATTCTATAAGAACCACTAGTGGATGTTAAGAATCCCTGAACCTCATAGTGGAAATAGATAATGAAACGTTGAAGAGAGGTGTATTAGTTCTGACAGCCCCTTAAATTACCCCTTCCGGCAAAAGGGGGGAAAACTAACTGTGGAAAAAATGAGGATTATGTATGTATTTACAATATATATTTGTAGTTACATTCTTTATTTACGTTATATGTTATGAATTAAACGGAATGGCTGTAAAAAACAATTTTCTCTCATAATGAATGTTGTACAATTTCTTTAATTTTATGTTCATAATTTTTTTTTTTAATTTTGTAACCTTATAAGATCTTTACAGCCCCATTGCGTACGGCCTTGGTGAATTTGTAAATTATCCTTTAAAAATTTTTAGCAACAGAATGTATGTTAACATGTAGTAAGTATTAAAAATTAATAAATATTAACAATTAAATAATTAATTAGTGTTAACAATTAAACAGTTAACAAGTGTTAACAATTAAACAGTTAACAAGTGTTAACAATTAAACGGTTAACAACTGTTAACAATTGAACAGTTTTCAATGCAGATATTCTATTATCTGTCGATTCGAGTATCTATCATGTTCTCAATGAGTGAGTGAGCGAGCGAATAAATGAATGAACGATGTGAGTTTTTTTTCCTAAGAAAGAAGCAGAAGAAATAAACTTTATTCAGCTTATATACAGTTGTTGTCAGTATATCTCTTTCGATATTATTCTGATGTTGCAATTTTGATTTAATTAGACTTAAAAATATTGACATGATTAGATTAGAAATTGAGGAGATAAGAAAGCAATAGCTTATTTCAAGGCTTTCCTCCAGTAAGGTAACGCATTACATAAATTTTAGTTTTATCGATTTACACTATTTTTATAGAATTAATAAATAGGACAGTAACTTTATTTTCAGTAGATTATAAAAGACAGCATGGTTTTATAGATGTATAGTGAGTAGGGGGAAAAGGGGGCTCCCACGACAGGAGCTGTCACTGGCAGGAGGGGGCGCATGGCGCTCCGGAAGCACCGAAGCGCCATGTGCCCCTCCGTGGCCCCCAGGTGGTCCATCTGGTCCTTCCAGGGTGGAGTCGCAGGGTTGCACGAAGAGTTGGCGCGTTTTTTATTTGGTATTTCTTTTTAACTTACAAATTTTTTTAAACCGGGAGTTTTTACAATTTTTTAATCGCAAGATTTTAAATGTTTATTTTAATCAAAAGGTTTTTTTAATCGAAAGTTTTTCTTTTTCTTTTTTTTTAACTTTCCTGGGTTTTTTTTTTCAATATTTGTTTAACTTTTTTGTTTAATCTAAATTAATTTTTCTTAAAGTTCACGAATGTTAAATTCATGATTACGCGTTGCCTAATATAATTAAATGTAACAAAGAATTAAATCCGCCAGATTAATTTTAAAATTTTGAGGTTAATTATAAGGCAAAAGTAGCTAAACGTTATTGTGTTGTTATGATTGTTATCTAATCACATTCAAATTCTTATTTTAAAGTATATTCCATGATTGGTGATTTGATTACAACACCAGCTCTCACTTTCATTCCTAACAATTATCAGCGTTTTTCAACCAAGTCTAGCATCAATTTTCACGTTGGGTTTGGTTCCAGACATTTTGTCAGCAAATCAATAGGGGGTCCCCCACCTCCAAGACATAGTGCGAAGAGATGCAGAACTGGTTCTAACACAATTACCGGTTCCGCTCTCTTCTAGCTAGATTTTCCTGCTATAACGTTGTCTCGCCTGCATTGCAACATCTTAAAAATCGTCATTTAACTATTTTTTCTTTTGATTGATTTCCTGTCATAGCTCTCTGGGCATGAGGCATGGGTTACAAAAGGGTTGTACGGGGTGGGTGTGACAGGGTGGTGGTGGGAAATGGTGGATGCAGCTGAGACGGTGATTCTGCTCGATCCTAGCTCTCCTAGCAGAAAATTTTGTAACTTTTTGTAAATATTTTGTTTCTGTGAATATTTCTCTTGATCGTTGTATGCATGTATATGAGGGTCACGTGATCCCCTCTTGGTGATCTTAGCTCCTAACGGTCCTTTTTGGAACTTTATAAATATTTTTTTCAAGGAATATTTATCTTGATCGCTGTATATACCTATCTGATGGTCACATGTCCCCTTCCTAGTGATCCTAGCTCCGTCTGGTGACGAATTTTTGAGTTTTTGTAAATATTGTATTTCAAATGATATTTCTTTTGTTCGTTGTATGTATATAAGGGTCACGTTATCCATTTTGGGCGATCCTAGCTCCCCTAACGACCAATTTTTGTAGTTTCTGTAAATTTTATTTCTATTAGCCGTTGTAGGGGATGCTATATGTGATCTGATGGTCATGTGTCCGTTCCTCAGCTATCCTAGCTCTCCTGGTGGTGAGTTTTGGAAATTTTATCGATTCTAATGGAAAAAAATAGCGTATTTCGTTAACTTCATTTATTGGCACGTATTTTCCTTCAAATTTTTTTTTTCTAAATATTTTTCACTTTTATATTTTTACAAGTTTTGTATTTTTCATTTTTTTTCTCTAAACTTTTTTTCTTTTTTTTTTTTTCTAAGTTTTGTACTATTTTTTTTTTTTTTTTTCACTTTATATTTTTCTAAGTTTTGTGTCATTCATTTTTGTTCACTCTTTTATCTTTCCAAGTTTTGTGTTATCTATTTTTATTCTAAACTTTTTTCACTTTTTTGTTTCCAAAGTTTGTTTTTATTCGTTTTCTAAAACCCTTTTTTGTTATATAATTTTTCTTTTTTTAACTTTTGTAATTTTTTTTTTCAAGTTTCTTCCTAAATCTTTTCATTGGTTCACTCGATGTTTCCCTGTTCTAACATGAAATAGGCCGTGGATTATTTACAAAGCTACCACCTTCTACTCGCAGTAAAACATGTTTTACGATTTTATATGAGATTTAAGGATTTTCATTTTTTTTAACGATTTGAAGCCATACTTTGCAAGTCTCTCACCCTGAACTCGAGATTGCTCGAATTTCAATTTGGTTGACACCAATCCTACCGAGGTAAGATACATTCTATTTTCTTACTTGTTTCATTTAAACAAGCGTCTCACCAGTGCTAGTCGTTCGAAATGGTGCGCTATTGATTCAGGTGATTTTACTTTTTCATTATAAAAATTAAGAATCTTTTCTTATTTCCTTATTCAAACATTACTTTAAGAAATTTTTTATGTCGAGAGTCTTTAAATTTTTAATAATTTTAAGAAGACAGAAGATTTTTTAATTAGTTGTCACCAGTATTCTCGCTTACGAAGGAAAATACCCCTCTTCATAAAATATTTACCACAACGTCCCTCACGTAAGAAAGGCACAATAACTGCTTCGTACTCATTTAAATAGGAGAGTTTTTTACTTTACTATTTCAAATCGAAAAAATTCCCCATGATGTTGCTTATGGAAATCATTATATTTAGTTCTTAAGTTGACATATTATCGTTTTACCGCTTTTATACTTCTCTATATTTAAGATATTCTCTAACATTTTGATCTGTACTTACCTTGTTGTCTTCGCCTGGATCCATTAGTGTCATAAATTGCACATACACATAGCATTTACTACGTATTTTATTCAAAAATGCTGATATTCTTTCAACGTAGAGACGGCCTACAAAGCCTGCATTAAGAATCATTTCAACAAATGTGAACATGTTTCTGCCTTTTTCCGGTCATTCATGTGCCTCTCTTGTAAACATCCGTACCCAAGTTATTTTTCCAGCAAAGGGGCCGCTAACCGGTTTTTCAATAAACTCATATCGTCTGACACTTTCATCCCCACCTTTCTAAATGAAAACTTTTACATTTGTTGACACACAAGATGCGACACAAAATTTCCAAGGCTGGCGTCCTCATAAAAGTATAAGTAGCTTTAGAATATTCTCGGTATATGATAGCACGGATCTCAATCCATTCTAGGCATGGACACAAATTAAATGTACAATATTATCAGTTACCTTCTGCACTTTATATACATTTTTCCTTATTTTAACTATTTACACATGACAATCACGGTAAGAGAACGAAGAATTATCATCAAAATTCATCAAAATATGGGTAAAGCTGTAGAAATGAGTAGCTCGACATAGAGATCAAGACATTTCGAGGTACACTCCCAACAAAGCTCGTGTGACATATCGATGGTAAAGGAGAATTTTATAATTTTTTAAAGTTACAGTGTGAAATTCTAGAAATACATCACTTAGAAGCGCTACATCAAAACAAATAATTATCTGTTCATTCCCATTTTTTCTGCTGTCGGAAGTTTACTTCACCTATTCGCATGCTTACACCCCATATCATTAATGTCTTTATATTTTTCCCTATACAATAAACGGGAAATGTAATGCTGAAATTCCCGAAAATATGCAGAAGTTTTTAATTTTCACTTCAAAATTTGAGTTGCGAGACCTATGAATAGTTTTTAACCCCGTATTTTCCGTATTCTTCCTCTCATTTATGACTACCTTAAATGCTGAAGAGTTTAGAAAACAGTATTTAATATGTGTTTATACAACTACTTCTCAACTAAGGTTAAATGTTTGCTCTACGGTTAAGTTTAACAATTTACTCCACTAGTTTTTAAACGCGTTCCACTATTTGTTCTTTATATATTTTCTCACCATCTACCTTTATTTTTTCCACTTGGTCTTGAATATTTCTTTGGATAAATGCCTCTTCAGTTATAGAAATCTGACATATGTATCAGTTACTTGCAAAAAGTTGTTGTATTTTATACTATTATAAACAGATCTTCAAATTTCATGAAAAGGTTTTCAGTTTTCATACCTGGTCAAGGAAGTTAAAAATATATTAAAAAGTTCTAATGAGGTATAAAACAAAAATCATGAAAACACATTTTTTCTCCAGATAAAGTGTAACAAAATCGATGAAAAAACGAACATACATATATTTTGATGTAAACATGAGAATGAATATTTATTCATATTCATATCCACCAACCAAAGCTTATTTTTTCTGCAATTTCCTTGCATAAAACAATTTTATGGAGGAAGAATCAATATACCTAACATCTAATTCACTTTTGATTTTCAAATATTTAGCATAATGCGATATAGCTGCCTTCCCATAGGTTGAATAGCTGCTAGCGCCATACATCGAAAACATTCATGGTCATTATTTTCTATATTAAAAATAATTATTTATTTATTTAAATAATTTATTATAATAATTATTTTAATATTAAAAATTATTATCCATATCAAACATTCATTGTTATTATTTAAAGAATAGCATAATTAAAGTCCCGCTATCTTTTGGAAGCGGTGAATGAGTGAGTAAACTTATGTAGAGGGTAAAGTTCCAATAATTTGACTACTAATGACTTAATCGTAACAAAATCCAAGCACTCTTTTGATATTCTTGCGAAGCGATAATTATTGTAATGTGAAGGCAGTTTCAATCTCTTCTTTAATGTCTGTTTCGGAAAATGCAATTCGACTTTTATCTCTAACATAGGAAAAAAAACTTTCCTTCGTCTCTGCTCATGCGCCCAGACTTAACACGTATAACGACACACATTTCACAGCCAGAAGTGGATCACGTGACCCCCATATACATACAACGAACAAGAGAAATATCCCTTGAAATAAAATATTTACCTGAAGTTCTAACATTCGTCGCTAGGCGGAGCTAGGATCGCTAAAAAGGG
>QLNU02015003.1:165976166-166006249 GCA_006491805.2 Dysdera silvatica
CCAGACAGGACGCTTGAACAGCGTAATCAGCCGCCGAGGCGGCTGAGGGGGAGATGGATTGCCAATCAACACGGCATTCATAGATGCACGTTCACGTAAAGTCGTCATTCAACGCACACCGAAACCAGCAGCCGTTGGAACCGTCACGGGGAACGGCCACGGCCCAGGCAGCAGGACCGGAGACACCCCCATGGGCCAGCCGAGTAACCTACAGGAACCGGCCAAGCCCGGAAAGGAAGGTGTTTAGCACAGCCACGGAGGCAGCGCGAAGGCGGGGGGATCCGGTGGGATCCAGGAGGTCGGACAGACCTGGTGGCGAGGCGAGGCCTAAACGGCGGCGGGCGAGAAGGAGCTCCTCCCTGAGGTAGCCGTAGGCCGGTCAGTCCCATGCTTCTTCGTTTGAATAACCCGTAACTGCCAATAATTTCTCCATTGACCAATTAAAATGGAACAACTTTATTTCACCGAATGAGGAGTACCTAACCTGACATGGTCATCTTCCAAGTTTTTGGTAGTTGGTCAAAACGTTCCTGTACTTCTGCGGTTTTCTATGTCAACTCGGTGACTCCTTCCGGATTTATACCCAGAGGACGAAATATTATTCAATAAAGTGAAACGACAGGTATTTGAGTCCCCTTTGTGTTTTTGAACTTTTATTGACGCCAGTAAATCGTAAAAAATTCTGGAACTTTTCTTTGTGCTGCTCATATCGTAAGATGCAATGTATAGTAAAACAAATTTCAGAACTTTCATATAAGAAATACAATATACATTATTCAGTACCTTAATCCAAACTAATCAAATAACAAATTTATGTTGTAGTCAATGCCACCATAAAAGTATTTAAAGGATTGTTAAAAGTATTTAAAGAATTTTTAAAAGTATTTATAGGATTGTTAAAAGTATTTAAAGAATTTTTAAAAGTATTTAAGGGATTGTTAAAAGTATTTAAAGAATTTTTAAAAGTATTTAAAGGATTGTTAAAAGTATTTGTAAGATTGTTAAAAGTATTTATCGCGGTAAACTTTTGAAGAATTTGGCAATTTGCGCAGCCTTTGTTTGTAGCAGTAATATTGTATATGGATATAAATCCGTCAAAATAAAATGGATTGTTTTAAATATCTCAAATTCTTATGTAAATGCTTGGAAACCAACGAAGCTCGGAAAGAATTTTTAGATACAACAATTCGTAAAGGAATCAGACTGCAATAATACAGGGAGCTGTTTCAGACAGCTCATAAGCGTAAGGAATGCGAACGCACTTTCGTTTAACAGTTGACTAAATATGATGGAATATGTATCATAAACAAGATAGGCAGACATATTAAGAGAAGTGAGAGATTGAATGAGTGAGTGAAATGGACAAAAAGAAAAGAAAAGGAATAGAAAGGAAGACTTACAAATAAATAGTATGTTATACTATATCATCCACTTTTAATTAGTTCCGGATTTCTATTATAAAATCATCATTGTTCAAATAAAACACACAAATTGTAATGAGCTTGGTATATCGGAAGATTAATCGACGAATACGATGGATAACCAAAAATTTCAAATGGTTTTCTATAAACCAACGAAAGCTGAGGAAACGCTTTTAGAGAAGCTGGATTAACGAAATAAGAAAACAGGTTGTTTTGACTGGGAAATCAAATTCTAACAGTAATTATATGTGAAAAGTACTTAGAGATGCTCATCCATTAATGGATAAATAATGATTAAATATGATATATGGTATTTATAAATAAAGTACAGTAGAAATCAGTTTAACCGAAATGATCTAATGCGCATTTCTTAATTTTTTTAAATAGACATCCGTTCAATCTTTCCTTTGGCAAAACCGCTCATATTTTTTTAGTGCACTTTGACCTTAAGGAAGGAAAAGCAACACAAATACTATTTATGAACACGATAATGAAAACGAAATGTGCAAGAGAAAATGTGGGTAGTGGTAGTTTTTATCTCACCCACTATGTCGTCTATGATCGTACGTGATCTCATAGTGTGCAAGAGAAAATGTGGGTAGTGGTAGTTTTTATCTCACCCACTATGCCGTCTATGATTGTACGTGATCTCATAGTGTGCAAGAGAAAATGCGGGTAGTGGTAGTTTTTATCTCACCCACTATGCCGTCTATGATTGTACGTGATCTCATAGTGTGCAAGAGAAAATGTGGGTAGTGGTAGTTTTTATCTCACCCACTATGTCGTCTATGATTGTACGTGATCTCATAGTGTGCAAGAGAAAATGTGGGTAGTGGTAGTTTTTATCTCACCCACTATGCGTCTTAATATTGTACGTGATCTCATAGTGTGCAAGAGAAAATGTGGGTAGTGGTAGTTTTTATCTCACCCACTATGCCGTCTATGATTGTACGTGATCTCATAGTGTGCAAGGGAAAATGTGGGTAGTGGTAGTTTTATCTCACCCACTATGCCGTCTATGATTGTACGTGATCTCATGGTGTGCAAGTGAAAATTTTGGGGTCAGAGAGGCTTCAATGGCGTGGTTTGAAGGATATATCACATCTGCACAGACCCGGCAAAGTTCGGTTGTATACCGACTGGTATGTCGTATACCGCAGCAAGCGCAATAAATTCACGGTCTTAAACATCTTTTCTGTAAATTCCTCTCTCCAAACTAAAATGCTTCTTCAGTGGTTATGTAGTAGAGGATTTAAATAGTTCAGACATATGATCCCAAAGAGGGTGAGGGAAAGGGGTAAATCACCCCACAAGCGAAAACTTGAGTGGCTATAACCACATCGTCATTTTAAATAAATATTATTTCTTTGCACCTTACTCACACCGAAAGTTGAATTTCTGCATTATCGGAAATTTTCTTATTTTCCCACTTTATTACTGTTTATTGGTATTTTACTGTACATAACAATTATGTAAGTGCATCTGGGTAACTCACAGTAACAATATAATACGAAGTAGGTATAAAACTGTTTATAACTGCGAAATATTTTTAATATTTAATATTTTCTTAAATAGTTTATAATATAAATATAATAGTAAAATGTAAATAAATTTTTCCTTAATGTTTTTTTAAAAGCTCCAGATTATTTAATATTTTTAATTTCATGGGTAGGTGCTTCCATGGATTGGATTTTTTGTAATTAATATTGTTACGACATGTCTTTGTTCTTATTAATTTGAACAACCATAAAGACTAGTAAATTAAAACGCTAACTAAAAATAAATATATACAAATTATATCAAGAATTTTATTTTTTTATTTCTACCCTCACAAGTAATTTTACCGAAAATTAAATTATCTTTTAGGCAAAACATCGCCTCGTCTGTTAAAACGTTTTCCCGATGCATGAAGTTAATAAAACATTATCTGGATATTGAGTATATTTCAACTGCTGCTGCTAAAAAAAATGGAACCTTTTCTTAAAGATATTATTACCTTTCACAGGAACATCACAATTACCAAATAGTAAGTAATTCTAAGGCTACGCAGTAGCGTAGCTTTAGAATTTGGGCCCCAATGCAATTGCTGATAGAGGGCCTCAACCCCATACCAGGACCCCACAAATATGCTATGTAAGGAACCTCGACTTCCAAAGGCCCCAAAAGCAAGAGCTCCAAAGCTACAGCATGTGTTGCATTGACATCACTACGCCACTGCACCCGTGTAGTAATTTTATAACTTTGTGGAGAAATTTGTGAAATAGGAAATGTTTCGAAAATTCTACTTTTTCTTCAGTTTAAATAAGATCAGTATGACCCAATATCGTAAGATTCTGTGAGTCGTAAAGAATGAAAAAGATATAAATAAAAAAGACATCCAACAACTTTCGAATCGAACCAAGAACAACCGGTATGAATGGAAGTATTAAGCGTAATAATATTCCGAAAATATAACAACATAGTACAAAGGTAAGGTCATTATCTTCCGGGACTTGGTAGTTTAGTTCATTGTAAAAATAATTAATAGGAAATGACCATGCCGATTTATCAACTTCTAATAATAATAGTAAGTGTTCGATGTATTGTATGAATAAAGCTTATATTTCCAAACTGCCATTCCTCTACAGGAGCTGATATAATTTCTTCAAGATATTCACACGCTTTCCGAATTTGTTGTAATTTTTTCCAGTGTTTAAAATATGATTCTTAATTTACGAACACTTAACTGAACATCTGTAGTCGATGTCATATAATTTTCATAGAAAGAAACAATGATAAATTTACTAAAAAAATTGTTTGTTTGGCTTTTTTATGGCGCAAGAGCATCTGGGCTATACTGCGCCAAAATTCTTCCAGAAAAGGACGCACTTTTCTGGGATACGTTCCATGATGGTGAACATTAAAGCTTTCATTGAATTTTCAACATTGAATATTGATCAGAATATTCGGTGTATATACGTTTAACATAGCATTGAAGACGCTGAAATAAGCAGTGGCGTGTGTTAGTGATGTACATGTGATTCTATTTAAGTATCACACATATTATATGTACATGGTCCCCTTGGCTGACAATCGGGTAGGTTTAACGAGAAAGCATGTCGTGTGGCAGTGAGCATCGCATTCTCCCCACCTCCACATACCAGCTACACCTTCAGCATTTCACATCCGTTTACCGTAGTTCAAGCTAATTATGTAGATTAAGCCAATTGGTAGATTTCATTGGCTTAATCTACAGAATGAGCAAATAGTATACTACAAGTAGAATAGGATAATTAATCTATAGAATAGATTTTATTGCCGCAGCTTAAGCCAACTAAATCTATCCTACACTCACGAAGACTTTCACGGCGTCTATTAATATACATTATAGAGCTTTGCGGGATATTCCGCCGCGTCTGTTTATTAAAAACACTTAAAATCTATCGCGTTGAAGAGATATCTGAATTTATTAGACAAGAGATATATTTATGTGATATAATTAACCTGAGACATTTTAATAATTCCTATGCGCCTGATCTCCTTGAAGGTTAGTCATATTGTGATACATATTGAATGCAAAATTAATAATTTTTAAAGAAGAGAAAAGGAAATGTAAATAACTTTATATTGTTGAAATATTATTCAGCACAATTAGAGATTCAAGAGATCATTGGTATTATCATTTACGTCAAAATTAAGTGCTCGTTTACGAAACCACACACTATTCATATTATGTGAAAGGAAATATGTTAAAATTTAGTTCATATCCAAATATATCTAGCTCAAGGACCAATTAAAAGTTCTGTGAACAGCAAAAAAGTGTAAATCAAGCGACGCACTGTATGAAGATGCGATAGCTATAAGTAACGATCGTAGCTTGCATTACCGTTGCAAGAATTCTATATAGAACACTTTACCTTTAGTTACCCTTACTCCTATCTATATAACACAGACAAGTTTCATATTAAAAAATGTATTCCACTTACACGTTATGAAATGGTGTAATGATATAAACCGTTTGAACTCATTGTATATCGTGAGCAGTCTTGTACGTTATATTCGTTTGTTTGTTTGGCTTTTTTATGGCGCAAGAGCATCTGAGCTATACTGCGCCAAACATGGTAAAATCAAAGACTGTAGTAAAAGCCAGTACTTTTTAAAAATTTAAAAACATGCGTATGCGTATGGTCAGCATGGTCATTTAAAATGTCAGAGAGAGAGTGACGTTATATTCGTCTTGTCTATTGTCCTTTGATGGTAAGTATATGATCAAGAGGGAAGTACAACTTCGAAATGGTTAAAAGTTTCTCCCCACTTAGGCAAAGAGCCACTTAAAACAGAACCATTAACTTTCGAAATTCTAATAATTGTATAATAAATAATTTCTTCGAAAAGCAATTCACGAAATATAGTAGTGGAAAGTCGGGCAAAGTGGATATAGGGAACAAAGCGGATCAGCTTAATATTTAATAATCCAATCCTATGTTTGGATTATTAATGTTTAATAATCCAAACATAGGAGGCAACAGTGGTCAGTGCAAAAGTGTTGAAGGTGTGCGTAGGAATAAATTGCACTTATTTCAGCGCTAATGAAATACATGCGCAGCGAATAAAGTAAAAAAAAACCATTTTTTTCGATTGTTCACTAAAAGATTTGAAAGTTAGTTAAATGTCAATATAATAAAAATTATGTCGCACTAAATTTTGTGAACTATATGCCTGAAACAGGTTTATAGTCAGTTACTTTAAATAATGTTTTTTGTGTCATTATTTTTAAGGGTTCAAGCAGGTAGTACTTTGTTTTTCAAAATGGCGTTGAGGGCAAAGCGGATCATTTTTTATAGGGCAAAGTAAATAGGTAATTTTACGGGACCTTGGACCCAACAAGTTAGAGACATCAAAATTGTTTAATTGGGGATAAAATAATGCAATTTTCTTTTAAATATTTTTTATCGATTTTATTTTGCAATATTTTAGCGCAATTTCGAATATAATTTAAATTCACTCTGATTTAATTTTGGCAAACTGGCATGAAATTGATGACATTCACCTCTAGTCATATGGGCCACACAGTTTTCGCTAGAGAACGGTTTTCTTTTATAGTTGATGATCTGGCAACCCTAATTGCAAATTACTTCACTCAGTTAAGGGAGTAAGTTTAATTACATGTGTTTGTTGTGTTGGCTGGCTACAGTCAAAACGTGCAGAAATTTTAACGAACAGCTCTGCTAGGAACATTGTTCGAGCACAACACGAAAAGAAAACCCCGTGTGTGCACAAAGTACAAGAAAGCCTAACTATACCATCAAACATCTCAACACAGGGACAGAATCTACTCCACCGTCTTAATATTCTTAATATGTGATGAGTCATATGTTGATCCGCCAACAGGGGACTTTATATAAAGTGTTCCTTCTCTAACGGATGGGCTTACGAGAACTGTACCCATTATGAAGGTATAGGAGACTATATGTGTCCTAAATGCACTATGTGAAAACATTTCTGGTAATTTTTTTCTGCCGGAAGCATGTTATGTGTACGTTATAATTTTTTACCACATAGTTTTCTATTTCAAAAACAATCTATCCACTTTGCCCCAGAGTTGGGGCAAAATAAATAATTTGAATTTTCTCATTCAAACACTTTTTTTTAAATTCGGTAATAAATAATATCGTTAATGATTCGTAATATGTTTCTTTGATATTAACAGCAGAAAATGTAAAGTTTCGGTCTTCATATATTTATTTATCACACTTCATTTACACATCATTCAGGTGAAAATGAGTGATCCGCTTTGCTCTACTTTCCCCTAAATATCACAGATTATTATTAATAATCTGGCATCTATGCTTTTTCATTCATTCATACTAATCTTTCCGAAAAAGGTTAATTTCAGTTACAAAGACGATTTTAAAACTCATTTACAAATTCATTTTTTCCTGGTTAAAACGTTGTTCACCGGATAAGGTTTCTCTCCCGTCCGTTTTCCTTCTCATTCACTAACGGAATGCTGAAATTGTGAAAAGCCATAGCTTATTAAAAAGTAAATCAAAATAATATTTCAAAATTCAATAAATTCTGGTGCCTTGATTTGCATATGATTTCTTTATCGAAATCAAAACACATGCTTCAAGTTACGTTTCATCCTGCCCAATTTTTTATTTTCATAAATGCGACCATAAATCAACAAAAATGATCATGGAATAAAGATATCAAAACAAATATGCTGCCTGTTATTACTTTTGTAAAACATTGTGAAATCAAATGCAGATAAGTGGGGCCACAGTAGTTTCAAATTTGATTTATGTAACACGTTGCCTACCCGAGGGAGAGCCCGGCAACAAGAAGGTTCTTGATTTCTGCTCTTCTGCATTTCAGTCCTAAACCTTCATCATTCTCCACTCATCATTCAAAACCACAAATGTAACATCCGAAATATTACGCATCCGATGCAATACTAGACGCAAACTGTGAGATAAAATTGTTATGGCAGTTATACGTATATGTTCCATTTATTTCGCTGCGGAATGTGCAACTCTAAATCTTCTACTGTGGATAAGAAAGCAAATGTACTTCAGCTGTTCATATCTTTATTCTACGTTATTAAAGAAGTATTTATTTTTCACTTGTTTTTTTATAAAAATGATATGATAAATTTTTAATGAACGTTGTTAGTGTTAAGCATTTAGATCCTCTTTACAAACGCGGGGACTTTTATGCAAGAGGGAATTTACTTTGCAATGACACATTCGCAGCGCAAGATATGCAGAAGCAGAAAATGTAAATTAAAAATGCTTACTCTCATTTATTTTGCAATAAGTTAAGTCTGGATCTACTTCACATATGAATATTGCAAAATAAGTCAGGAAATACCTTCCTTTTCAATGAGTTTTAGCACTCTGTCTTCAAAATGTAAAAATTGATCTTCTTGTTTGGATTTCAATTGATAAACTTGATCTAGAAATTTGTATTGGATTTATTTATTTTTCCGTTTAAATAGTTAATATTTACTTAAAAAAGGGTTTCGTGGTGTGGAATAATTAATTTTTTTTCGTAATCTACATTTTTTAATTTCGTTCTTCTAGCAGTCTTAGATAAAGACTATATATATATATATATATATATATTATTTTTTAAATGTGTGATGTTATAAAACAAATTTATGAGCCAAATTTAAATTCCTAGGTAGCAAAAAAATCGCTTTAAAATTGTTGTGACATCTGGATAAATTATCACCCGTCCCAAATGAAGAAAATACTTAAAAATGAAGTAAAATATGTGCAAAAGAGTTGTAAATATAGAATCAGAATATATTCTGCAAAATGGCATTTTTTTAATTCTCTAAGACAAAACCATTAAAGGGGCATTTGTATAGACATTTCCTTTTTTATAACAAGGAGCAGGGAATATTCTTCAAGTGACAATACGTATTGTAAAACTTACGACATTGAAGAAGAAAGTGTTATTTCGAAAGAACAAAATTTTAATTCGAGACCATTTATTTAAATTAAATTCGAGATATGTTTCCTTTCGTTCGGTACAACCAATTTCTTTCCTTTTCTATTAAAAGAAACTTTCAATTCGCTCAAATTCTTATACAAAATACTTCCTTTCAAGATATTAAAATTTTTTTAGACAAGACAATTTTACGGATCTCTTGAATACTATTCATCTACCTGAAAAATGGAAGTCTTAAGAAGTACAAAAAAGTTTATATTAAAGTTGAATATTTGAGAGGAGGGGGTTAAAAGAACAGAATAAATTTCTAAGCACCCAAGTGATTGTCTGAAACCAGATTTCACTCGACACGAAAGAGTTTAGAAAAAAAGTGACCATGTTTTAGGCTGGACTCTAACTACAGATGAATAGATTATAATGCCGGTAATTGGCAAGCTGAGTCGCCGAGCGAGAATAGTTAGATCGAAGCAGTAGTGTAGAATTCATCAATTCAATCAAATTAATTCAAGGGGAGGGGACTCAAGTGGCTTTAAAGAAAATTATGAGATGGCGCTTTAGAGAAAATAATGTGCTTTGATATCCAATGGGGGTTTAAGCCCCTTGATCCCCCACTATTCCTACACCACTGAGTCGGAGAAGAAAAGCTGACCATGCTTCGGACTGCAGTCTAATTAGTGGCCTTCTTTTCTCATTCACAAATTTGAGCGATTTTGTTTGAAAATTCTAGCCTAGGCTTTTAACGCTAAAGGAAACCATTTGCTGTTGTTTAAAGGTCAGGTCAAACTGAATTGACCACTATTTGCTAATTTCTGGAAGCGCAGGAAGATATTCGCTGGCTTTGCACCATACAGCTAAAAAATCTTATTTTAGCAATTTTTTTCTTCAAAACCTTCATTAACCCAATTCTCTTCTTAACTATATGTTATATAAATGAAATAAAAGAGTGATATTTTCTGGTGGACATATATGCATTGGGCCTTTAAAAAACGTTTCTGTTGGCGGCAGAGTTGGGTCTATTTCCAGCTATGTTTGAGAAATAAATTATTTTTATTTAATGGTAATTAATTGGCAGGAATCACAACAGAATCTTATAGTATGGGTAACCACAATTGAAAGGCATGACAAATAAACAAAACCAAAACTCTGAATGTTTTTACTGCATTACACGAGAACGAAAAACTATAGATATACCGAGTACAGGCCTCAGAAAATTGCAAGCTGTCAGATACTGGGGAACTATGTTTGAAGGAGGGGATCATGAAAATGATGATATCTGGAGCAGAATGGGTGGAATAACGTCGTACGTCTAGAATCAGTCTTGTATGAAAAAATGCCTCGAATGAGATTATGCTTTGGACAAGGATATATCTTAAATAAGAAATTCTTTGTGAAACAATATGTCTTGAACAAGAATAGCCTGGGACAAGAATATGTCTTGGACGAGATTATGTCTTGGACAAAGATATGTCTCGGACAAAATATGCCTTGTACAAGAATATGTCTTAGAAAAGAAACGTTTGGTGATACAATATGCTTTGGACAAGAACACGATTTGGAGAAGAATATGTCTTGAACAAGAATGTCCTGGACAAAAAAAATGCCTTGAACGAAATTGTCTTTGACAAGAAAATGTTCTAGACAAGGATATATTTCGGAAAAAATGTCTTGGACAAAAATATGTCTTAGATAAGAAATACTTTATGAAACAATATATCTTGGACAAGAATACGTCTTAGAGAAGAATCTGTCTTGGACAAGAATATGGGGAAAATATATCTAAGGCATTTAAACAGCAAAATATATAAATACAAGCGTACACCTTGTGTGGCTTTAATCATTAAAAATAAAAGAGAAGAGAACGACACAGGCCCGCAGCTAGACGCTTGTTACAGTGGGAGGCTGTGGAAGGTATAAGGGACTTAAAATTCGTTAGTGTTTGATGTATTTTATTAATACATTCAATAATAATAAATATAGAAGCAGATCAATATACTTATCAGTAAAGAACAAATTTCTTATAGCTTTCGCATTGAAAACCTTTAGAGGTATACTAAAATTTATAATATTTCACCTTATGCTTATCATCAAGTAAATGAAGACGCAAACCTCTGTAAAATACATGATGAACACATGATCTACTGTAGAAATCTATTTTGAATATATTTTTAACGTCAAAGAACAATTTCCATTGTCATGTACAATTTTATGCAAAACAAGAAAAATTAAATAAAATTCTAAAATAATTCATTTTGAAAAAAAATAATATTTTCCAGGGATGGGTGCTGACCACACTTTCGGAGGGGATACTCGCCCCTATAGCCCCAATCTGGCTACTGCTCCGGAACGTTCCAGGTGACAGGAAAGTGCGCGTGCCTGCTGAGAATTCCCTTGGAGGAGGAAGTGTCCCAAGAGACAAAAAAGCAGAACTTAGGCATTAGAAAAGAAATGAAATCAGCAAGTATAATAAGAAAGGTTAGAAAAGAAACTTGGACAGTGAGTGCATATTTTGAGAATAGAATCATCTTTTACGCAAAGTAAGAAATATGGGACAAAGTAATAAGGAAGGAAAAGAAAACTAAGCAACATAAGGATGTGACCGGCCTTGATTTGATACCTAGCGATGCCCTAAACATGAGACAATGGAAGTCTCAATCATATCCTAATTCCAAATCGGGATACAAAAATGCATTATATTAATTGAAAGTCTTCTAGAGACGCTTTTATGTATTTACTAAAAGTCTTCTAGAGACGCTTTTATGTATTTACTAAAAGTCTTCTAGAGACGCTTTTATGTATTTACTAAAAGTCTTCTAGAGACGCTTTTATGTATTTACTAAAAGTCTTCTAGAGACGCTTTTATGTATTTACTAAAAGTCTTCTATAGACTCTTTTATGTATTTACTAAAAGTCTTCTAGAGACGCTTTTATGTATTTACTAAAAGTAAGTAAGATACCTATATTGATTTTTATGTACATTTCAATACCATATTTTCATTTCGTTATAAAAAGTTTGGCTTTCTTTTAACATTTTCTCTTGAAAGTAGTTTATTTACTAACGCGTGAAGAATAAACGCTGCATATAAACGTGTGTAAATCAAGTGGAAAGAAAATGGATAAAAATAATTTTAAAGTTCAAGAGTGAAAAAATTTCAAAGTGTCTTAATGTTTTGGAGCAGTTCTCTTGATTGTCAATATCTTTCGTATAGTCCCGGACATTCCATGACACCCTTTGAGATGAGATGAATTCATTTCCTCGTCGCTCTCACAAAGAGTACAGTTTGGGTTTTGTCATAAAATATTTGTCTATTTAATTCTTTATAGTTCAGGAACATCAAAAATAATCCTGCGTCAAATAACGTGAAATTAATATTTAATAATTCCAACATCTACGTCTTTTAGCTTAGATTACGGCTGTTTTATTATAGGAGAAAAAGAGGCATCGTCCTGGACTCGGATTCCTACTAGGGTTTCTCCATTGAGCCCATGGACAGGAGGATAATATCTTACAAGGTGAAATGTATAGTTTATATTTTACATTTAAATATTAATTTTGGCATTGGGTCCCAGTGAAATTTAATTTTGTTTTAAATAATGAATTACTAAACTGCTTTATATTTGCTACACAATAATTTTTGCCACCCACATTTAAGTAGCTCAAACTAGAGCTTTTTTTATATTTGGAGAAAAAGAGGCGCCGTCCTTATTTATATTTGCTTTTCAAATAAAATTGCATTTGAATTTTCCTGCTTTTTTTGCCGGTATATTTAACTACCCAGTTAACCTGGTCATTAACATTTTCCACTTAGCAAGGATCGCTATTCTTCTTACAATATGTATATAAATAAATATGATCAAACTATCAAAAAAAATCAAAGCGTAAGATAGATGTTGCTGATATACACTGGATAGGAACATAAATTCGCCTTGATTGAAGAATATCCGATGCTGTACGAAATCTGGCGCCGTATAGCTCAGATACTCTTGCGCCATAAAACATACAAACAAACAAACAAGCTGTACGAAATGCCTTCAGCCGAAAATAATCTATTTTCTCCATCGCTAGCAATGCCACCATCTACTACTAATATACAGGGTGAGTTCAATCCACCGCACCCACGAAACATTTTTGAAATAGCCATATGTTCACTGATTGGACTAGTTTCACCAATAGGCGCTAACGAGTAACTGCTGGGTTGTTTATTTTTCCGAGATAACCTTTTCATTAGTTCTATACTATCAGAAAAAGGGTAAGCCCAATTTGGCGACTTTGCATGCTGTCTTCACCGTGTTACGAACAACGAAAGTAAAATTTACAATATTCTTACGCTCGGTGATAAACAGTTTATTAGAATTAGTGGTTTATAGCTATTTCTTAAATCTCTTCCTAATTAATAAATATTAAAAGACCTCACCTTTCTTGGTGTTTTGATCAATAAATCGCAAAATTAGTTCATCACTACAGTATTACAGAAGCCGTCCCAGTTTCCCTCCCTCCACATGCCAAATCTTAACATCCTATTAAACAAAAGATGGCGGCATTTTACACTTTTGTGTTTTGGGCTGTACAACTCTGTTCATCTCCTGAGTTACTAACCCATGAATTAGAAGTTTTGAAACACATTGCTATCGACAGGGGGTTTTAACCAAAATACCATCGATCGGGCGCTGCAAAAATGAATAGATCTCGCCCCAACACAACTCTCTCCAACCACTCCATAGCTGACTTCTCCGGTTTTGTTACTCTCCCGTTTTTCCGAAACTTAGTTTTGCGTTGGCAAAAATTTAAAAATAAAAAAGAAAGAAATTTTCGCGTCACATTTTCTCCGTGCAAAATAATTTCTACATCAAAAATCAATGATTGCTTCTCCCTCACTGAACGTTGAGGAGTGTATAAAATATTTTGCCGGTGTGGCCATTCATACGTCGGCCGGACTAAACGTGAATTGAAACATAAGTTAAAGGAATACCAAAACTACGTAAATTCAAAATACAAAAGGCCGAATACAAAAGTCTTCCATCGCTGTCCACTGTTGGGAAAATAACCACAAATTCAACTTTAACGAACCCACTTTACCATGGCAACCGTCTCCACTCTAATTAGACTTTTTAGAAGCGCATTATATTAAAGTCATCTTTTCCAATATAGTAAATGACCATAAAATCCACGCCTTTTTTCAGCTGTCCTTGAACCACCTTGCTACCAGAGACGGCACCAACAACAGAACCCTATGACTGTGATCGCAGCAACTTTTTAAAATAACTGTTCCGAAGGATGGCAACATGCCTCGTGTTTACACTGTTGTTTGTCTCCTGATGAAGACCAGCGTGTAACTGGTTGAAATGCAATTGAGTTCTGCAAGTTTTTATTAGTATTGTACGGACTAAATACGTTGAAAATTGCAATTTATTTTTAACTTGGAATTTTGCGTAGTATGTCAACAAACAGACTTTCATAACCTAACAGTAGTAATATTTTTAACTTTTTGTGTTTAAAAACTGCTTGGTTTTGGGGGAGAGAGGAATGGCTTCAGCTAATGTCCGGCCCTGAATATTTGGTAGTTGTAACATAAAAACTATTTGTAATAGTACCCGGGAGCAGGGGTTAGTCATAACCCCATTGACTTTCCATTTTCCTGTATACAATTAAATTTTGATTGCCGAAACTCTCCCCACCTCTTAGTACACCCATAACCCCTTATAAAATGTTTGCGTACGTTACTGAAACATTGTATTTTCTTTCACTTTATCCAATAGATACACTGAACATAAGACACGTTACGAGTTCCACTGGCACAAAGTCAAGATTCCTCTTTTTCTCGTACAAAAATACGTAGCCTATTAATTACTTGTGGTGGGGGCCTGGACTTCACCCTATGTTGCCCCCTCCTATACTTCGGTCTTTATAAGAAGGCTAAATTTGAATATAATATTCAATTTTTGTTGCTTTTCTCAAGTTATTACGTGACTTGGGAAGTTGGGGGAGCGTGTAGGCACCGGTACCTCTTGAAGAGAGAGAGGATTGCCTCATTGGAGGAATTTTTAGGAGATTGGCTCATATTTACATTACAGACTGAGAAAGTCAGGAAAACTTAAAAGTAAACTCCCATCCCCACAAGCTCACACGCCGAATCTAATTTGAGCTTAATGTAGACACATTAAAAACCTTAATGTGTGAAATTGAACAGCTATATTCCCATGGAAATCGAGAAATTAAATGTTAAAATGTAGTTAAAATAGCGCCAATTGCAACCCTTTTGGCAACACGTCGCGAGATAGCTAGTTGGTCTAAAAAGGAGAAAAGCGAACCTGAGGCTCTTGTACTCTACAAGCTTAGTGTACATTCAGTAATTGCGTTAACTTATTGGATTTAAATGTATTAGATTTTAAAGTAGCTGTAAAGTTCTTTTTTTTTTTATATTTGTTAAATTGAAGTTCTATATTCTTTTTATTTTATTTCTGAAAGTCATAGCAGAAAACAAATTACTTTAATTTTTATAATCACATTGCAAGTTACAATTCAATTCGTGCATAAGAGAAGCATTTGTTTTTATTTTAAAAATTCTGTAACGAAGTATCGCTTGTATTCTATTTATCCGTATGAGGATAACATGGAACAGACTATAAATATATTTAATGTGGTTTAGATGCTTTTTGAGAAATTTTCTTCGAATAATATGACATTGCCCCGTACACAGCAGAAATAAATCTCAAAAATTAAATTGTCGAATCTTCGCACAATTATCGAGAAGTAATTGTAACAGATTATATATGTTTAATAATATATTTCATTCCAGCACCCGTACTGTCAGAAATACAGCGAATCGCTATTGTAGATACGTGACAGCACTTATGCTAAATTGCCTACATTACAAGCAGGGGCGGACACAGACTTCGGTTTTGGAGGGTGAAAGGCAGAATTTGCCATGATCTTGGAATAACACCAATCCAGAATATGAAATCAATCAGTTCCATTTTATTCAAAGTTGAATAGTCGTAAAACCAATAAACTATTAAACCTATTTTTTCGTCACAACTAGAACGAAATACTGCCGTAATAAATCTTATACTAATTTGGCTCAACATGTCGAATGTCTCGTCAAATGGGCGTGAAATCTTGAAAAGAAGGTTGGCTTCCACTAACCCATGATTGGCTGAATCAGCAAATATAGTCCGCTCGAAAAAATTAAAAAAACAAAAAAATATAAAATTCCATTTTCCGATCCAACAATGATTTGCAAATGGGCTTATAATAACATAAGGATTTCAAAAATGTATCGGAGGTGCGGAGGATTAAATTCACCCTGTATAATAGTTTTTCCTCAATCGAAACGGATTGCGCACAAGGAGTAATGACATTCATATGCGTTGAGTGGTCGCTAAAATATTTATTGTCACCGGCTTAATACTTCGTATCCCCCCTTTTTTTACTCCAGTACAGAAATTATCCGACAAGACATCGATTCAATGAGCTGTCGAGAACATATCAAAGGTATGTCTAACCAATCTCAGATAATAGTTTCTGACAGCCACGTTTAAGTTTAAGCTAGACCCTCCTATGTACAGAAGAAAGACGCTGCCCCGGCCCGGAATCGAACCAGGGACCCACGGGTATGAACAGGCATGCCTTAACTTGCTCGGTAAAATAATCAAGACACAGAACCAAGACAACTCGGTAAATAACCAAGAAATAGGAACGCTGCTCCCTTTCTTCGTATATATGTTCCTGTAAAAGATATTATTACCCTCTTAGGGTTTACACACAGAGCCACAGAAACATGTTTTTTGTAATTTTTTGTGAAGAATTCTATAGTATATTCTTCGTACTTGTGTAATCGTATATTTTTCATACCCGTATATTCCTAAATTCTTCGTACGCAGCGCTCACTGCTGATATCAACATCTTGTTATTCTATGCTGATTTGCCGCTCATTCATTGTTCTGTCATTGTAATACCAGTTTTGGTACTCTCGTGAGCTTCTTAAAGAGAATTATAATTTTTAACCTAAACTAATTTGCACTATTTGAATGTTTTGCCAATAATTAAAAGTGGGGACTTGAGGTCCATGCTTATACATCATGGAATAGGCAAAAGTAAGAAGGAAGACAACACAAATTTATACATGTATATGAATATATATATATACATTAGAAAACTAAACACACCATCCAGTATAAACAATACTTTATAGAAATACTTATGAGTGAAGTTATATTAATTAGTATACAAAAGGTATACATACACTGGTAAAATAGCAAACGAAAAACATAACCCAAACTTTCGGACGCGTCAGCAGCAGTTCTTCATCAGGAGTAATGACGATGTAACGTTTCTGTCTCTTTTTATACTTGAAATTTCTGGAAAAACCCTTCATCAGAGTAGGCCTGCAGAAAGGAAAACTCAATGGGAACCAATGGGAAGCTTCCAATAGGAATCATGGAAAAACCTAATGGGAAGTAATGAGAAACCTGTACTGCGGAGCACATAACGTTAGGGAAATCCCATATATATTTGAAAGCAAGAGTTGTTTATAAGTTTCTGGAAGTGGTTGTGATGTATTAATGGCTTTCCCGTGTAGTTTGTAAGTTTCCCAAGATTCTAAGAAGAGTCTACTATTCTTGTTTGTGATGTGACGGTGTAGTATTTTTGTTGAGTCCCAGTCGGGTTCGTGTCCGTGTTGTAAAGCGTGTTCTGCCAGACATGAGGTTATATCTCCTTCCGTGAGTGTTTTTTTGCTTTCTTTTCTTCTTGTTTTGATTATTTTTTGTTTGTCCTATGTAATGTTTGCTGCAGTTTTTGCATGGTATTTGGTATATAGCGGGTGTGAGATCTTCTGGTGGAACTGGGTCTTTAACTTTTGTAATTTGTTTGCGAAATGTTGTGACAGGGGAACAGAATGTTCCGATATTTTCTTCCTTATGGATGCGAGAGATTGTTTCGGAAATGCCGTGAAAATATGAAATGCGTATGTGAGATGTATCGTTTGAAGATGTACTATTTATTGGGTCTACAGTTTCTGAGAGTGAATCGTTTGGGGTATCAATTATTTTTAAGTGCCGTGTGTATATGTTGGGATTCCGTCTAAGAAAGGGAGTTTAATGTCCTGTTCTGTTTCGTATGTGAATTTTATATGTGAGTTCCAGTTATTAAAGTAATGGAAGAACTTTGGAGTGCGTTTGTTTTATGTATAACAAATGTATCGTCGACGTATCTTTTCCAGAATTTAATGTTAAAATTCTAAGAGGACAAAGCAGTTGCCTCAAATGACTCCATGGCCAAGTTATCTACAACACTTGAGACCGGAGATCCCAGGGCAGTGCCAAAAACTTGTCTATAGAAACATCCATTTGAGAAGAACACTGCAGAGTCCACATAAAATTTCAACCATGTGCAAATGTTATGAAGTGTTAGTGAATTTCGTTCATATAGTGTTGTGTCATTTTCACTCTTCACTGTTTCAACTTCACTTACTCTTAACTTCACCATGTTTAATTTTATTTGTTTACACTGTGGTCGGGAAACTCTTCAAATTGTCCATAAATACATCAAAACACACATTAAAGTTATCCGTTTTAAAGAACATCTTCACTTTAATCACACCTGTAAAAAGGAATTTCTTATCCCTTTCAAACTTAAAGTTAAACCTCTTGTAAATTCAGCCCTTGGACATCGCATCGCGCATAACATAAGTCTTAAATTTCTTTCCGCTAGAATTTCTCTGTCACTGCATTCTTACTCAGCTTCAAAATGAAATATTCTTTCTTACTTCCCTTCTAAATACTAAACTTGATTTTCTTACCATGCTCCTAGTTAAATCCGCTACTCGCTCACAAGAATCTAAAATCCAAGAACATATTCGTCTTACTCATTCACGTAAACTTAACAACCTTAGACCTTCTATTTCAAAACAGTCAAAACTCCTTACAAAAAACTGGATACTAAATCTTTCAAATAAAAATCTCACACCACAACAGCAATTCGTACTATCACTCCGCCTAAATTTCTCACCTGCTCCACTTAAAATTCCTACACCACAGATTCTCGCTTCCATAGAAAATGCTCTACAAAATACTCACACTGACGAACGTGTTGCAGCTGATATCCGCTGCAGAGTGGCAGGACTCCTTCGGCGTCCAAAACTTCCTGAGGACAACCTAACGCCTATGCAAAGGGTTGCCCTCCGGGAGCTACGAAACGACAAGGACCTTGTCATACTGCCAGCTGATAAAGGCCGTACTACAGTCGTCTTAAATCGTCCAGACTACTTACATAAAGTCTCTACACTCTTATCTGATACAAATACATACACCCGCATCACAAAAGACCCTACACAAACAATTCAATCCAAAATGAACTCTCTCCTTCTAAAACTCTATAAATCTAAAAAACTTACATTTAATCTCTACGACTCTTTAAAATGCACTTCCGGCCGCTTACCATCCTTCTACGGATTACCTAAAATTCATAAACAAAATATTCCTCTTAAAACTATAGTTAGTTTCTGCAGCTCTCCTACATATAACCTATCACAACACCTCTCACGTCTACTCTCTCCTACAATCGGTAATAACGACTACACTGTTTCTACTAGCCAATCCTTCTGCACCTCTTTAAATAACCTACAACTTGACGACGACGACCTCATGGTCTCATTCGATGTAATTTCTCTCTTCACTTGCATTCCCACATCACTTGCAATCGACACCGCACTTACACGCCTCCAAAATGACACAACACTACATGAACGCACTTCACTAACACCTCACGACATCAGCACATTGTTGAAATTGTGTCTGGATTCTGCTGTGTTCTCCTCAAATGGTTGTTTCTATAGACAAAGTTTTGGCACTGCCCTGGGATCTCCGGTCTCAAGTGCTGTAGATAACTTGGTCATGGAGTCATTTCAGAAAAGTGCTTTGTCCTCGCAGAATTTTAACCTTAAATTCTGGAAAAGATACGTCGGCAACACATTTATTGTATTTAAAGCAAACGCACTCCAAAGTTCTTCCATTACGTTAATAACTTAAACCCACATATAAAATTCCCGTACGAAACAGAACAGAACCAGAAACTTCCTGTCCTAGACGTTCTTGCACACAGATCTCACGATAACTCTGGATATATCTTCACCTCAGTTTACCGTAAACCCACACATACAGACAGATATCTCGATTTTAAATCACATCATCCAACATGCCACAAAGCTTCCGTTGTTAAAACATTAAGTCTTAGAGCAAATTCTCATTTCAGTAATAAAACACTTTCAAACACAGAAACCAAACATATACACACGGTACTTAAAAATAATGGATGCCTTTAAATGATTCATTCTCAGAAACTGTAGATCCAATAGTACATCATTAAATGACACGTCTCACACCCGCATACCCATTCCATATATTCACGGCATTTCCGAAACAATCTCTCGCATCCTCAAGGAAGCAAATATCAAAACATTCTATTCCCCTGTCACAACACTTCGCAAACAACTTACAAAAGTTAAAGACCCAGTTCCACCAGAAGATCTCACAGGCGCCATATACCAAATACCATGCAAAAACTGCAATAAACATTACATAGGGCAAACAAAAAGAATTATTAAAACAAGAAGAAAAGAACACAAACATGAACTCGCGAAAGGAGACATAGCCTCACGTCTGGCAGAACACGCTTTACAACACAGTCACGAACCTGACTGGGACTCAACAAAAAATACTACACCGATACATCACAAACAAGAATGGTAGACTCTTAGAAGCTTGGGAAACTTACAAACTACATGGGGAAAACCATTAATACATCACGACCACTTCCAGAAACTTACAAACTACATGGGAAAGCCATTAATACATCACAACCACTTCCAGAAACTTACAAACAACTCTTACTCTGAAATATATGGGACTTCCCCAACATCAGGTGCCCCGCAATACAGGTTTCTCATTGGTTCCCATTGGGTTTTTCCATGATTTTTATTGGAGGCCTCCCATTGGTTCCCACTAGGGTTTTCCATTCTGCGGGACTACTCTGATGGAGGGTGTGTCCAGAAATTTAAAATATAAAAACAGACAAACATAGCATCGTCATTACTCCTGATAAAAGACTGCTGCTGACGCGTCCGAAAGCTTGGGTGATCTTTTTCATTTGCTACTTTACCAGTGTTTAACCTTTTGTATGTAAATTTCCTCCTTGGTACCCTGTGTTTAATTCCATTAATTAGTATTTTAGGAAAATAATATTTCTCCTTATAATACATAATACACCCATTTATGCATGGCAATAGACATGCATTGATGTATACAAAAGATATAATGAATACGTATAATCGGTAAGTCGAAACTTAAGGGATTTTAAATCTGCAGCTGCGCAGTTTACCACGTAAGTTGTACAATATTTCATTGAATGTTCGGCCCATTTATGATGACCTTTCCTGCAGGAGAGACCGCTGCTCAATTTTTAATTGCTTTGAGTGAGGAATAAAATGATAGTTTAAACTTTTAATAGAAAATCATGAATGCCTGCATTCAGCGCTAACGCACTAAAAATTAGAGTCTTTGTGTCATAAGCAGTCAGCAAAAATGCTGATTAACGCAGACGATCAGCCTTACAAGGACTAGATCGTAAGCAACATTCTCATAAAAGTTATCTATTCCTTTTATCTATGATTCATTACAGTAAACGATAACTATTATAGCCCACGAACAATTCAGAAATTCAGCCTTTTGTGAAATCGATTTGATTAGTTGTATTTTTATAGGGCAAGAACAAAGACGGTTGTTCTGACCCTTTATAAAATATAAACATCAATTCTTCGCCTTTCCATAATCCGGCCTTGGAGAAGGACCATGGTCTTTTTCGTGGTCCTTTTCCATAATAAATCCTTCATTTTACCCATTCTCTAAACCCTTTACAGCCAACAGAACCACCGACACCAAGGGCGAACACAGGGGGGGGGAGGTCACAGTAGTTATGACTCCCAAAAATATATTTTTTCACTGTAAAAAATTCCAACTTTCATGATAAATGAAGGGTGTTATTCCAAGACCATGGCAAATTCTGTCCTTGACCCCCCCCCAAAATTAAAGTCTGAGTCCGCCATTGACCAACACGTTATACATACAAGATACGTAGGTTGGCAGACTAGGCAGTCTCAAACGTTATTTAGAATTTTAAAGTACCTGGAACGGTTAGCAGGTAACATCCAATTTTAATAAAAGTAGTAAAAATTCGATGTATATTCCGAAGTATTTGGTTCATGTCCAGTACCTTTCAATTAAAAATTTTCAATGTTTGATTATTATTAATTATTTGCTCTTAGAAATGAAAGGATGTGGATCTTATTAAAATTATACCTATTTAACTTAAATTTGAGTAAAATTCTAAATACAATTGGTCTTATAGAGATTGTGGAAATGTTCATCCCTTTCAAATCCCCTTTTCGTAAATCTAGCACTTCACTAAACAAATATTGGAAAACTTCGAAACACGTACGCAGTTTAATTTCAGTCTTTTCTCTCCATTAATTGGCCATTTTAAAATTTCATTAATAAGCTTTATTTTTAATTAAAAAGGTTAATATTCAAGCAATTGAACTAAAATTTCTCTACAACAAACAGTTTCGTCATCCATCAGAATTGCTTCTGAATACTGATCTTTTATTACAGAACTTAATTTACAATGTTTATATAAAGGTTGCAATTGCATAAAAGCAAAAGCGGAAAATAATGGAAAGATGGCTAACTAATAATAAAAATGCAGCTATTAATTAGCGTGAAACTTTTGATATATTCTAATGTACAATTTTCTATTAAATAATATATGTTATTTTAATCAAAGTAAAAAAACGAAGCTATTATACCAGTTGCTTTTTATAAAATTATATGGTGGGTTGTTATACAGGAGACGTTGAATATTAAAAATTAAATTAAATTCAGGTTAACGCCACACTACTTTAGAGTGTATTTTCTATTTCAGAATAAAATACAACATTAGTAAAAATATGAATGTTTTAGCTTAATGGCAATGTGCTTTAAATTGCGTATAATATATATTTTCATATAAGATTTAATTTTAATAAACATAGAAATTAAGTGTCCTGTTAGACATGCTTTATTTATTGCGACTATGTGTTTTAGGTCGTGCTTTCGGAAAATAAAGCCCGCTATTATTAATTCAAAGAAAACACTTGACGGCGCAGGGTGGTACATTTCGTGAATCTAGCGGGTCAAAAGTCAGTGATTAAAAAATAAAGCAATTCTAACAGTTAAAATGCTTATTTAAGCAATTAATATTATTTGTCTGAGATAGAAAATTATAAATAATTAAGATTAATTTCAAAAACCAGCTGGTATTTGCGTAATATGCGCCATCATTCATTGTCCATTACGTCCTCGCCAATGCGAAAATCCCTTTGGAAGTATTTAACTTTTAAACCCTCAGAAAAATTCAGTTCATTTATAATATTTAATAACGCTTTTTACTTAAAAGTATTTTTTATTGTCAGAAATTTGCATATTACGAGTATTTAACTAAAAGAAATAATTATTTTATACGAAAGATATCTATAATACGATAAACGTGGATTAACTATAATATTTTACTCCATTTCTCAATCCCTTTCACCGTCACTACTTCTCTCACTGTCACCACTGCTGTCACTGTCACAGTTATTGTCACTTCTGCTCTTATGCGTTAGCTGTGGACTATGGGATGTTTGATTTGTCAAGTAGAGAAATTACTTGGCGCTTTTACTTGGCGCTTTTACTTCGCTCGGTTTATTTTTCGTGAGGAGAGGCCAACTACTGCTTGTTAGGGGATCAGATGTAATGAAAAGAGTTTATGAAAAATATCCACGTTTATATGAGTTCTGGAATCTTTTCTTGAAAATCCTTCCCTAAACATCTTGAACTCCTGATGGGGGTTTTCCTGAACATCTTCTGAAAGTTTCCCAATTGGCAAAAGAAAATTCTTTGTAATTTTAGGCTCATACGTTAATAGTTCGTATACTGTGGCTGGCATAAGGTAACATTTATATACTTTTACAAAATATATTGCTGCATCAAATGAGTACTTTTGAAATGCGAACAGGTCAATAACATAACCTAAAGCCAGTGCTTGAAGGATAATACTGAATATATGAATCAACTCTTTGTCAATACCAGTAATATGCAATAAAATTAGAGCATTTGGAAAAAACCTTCGAGCAGTATTTCTGCCATTCGTATTTCCACCACCTTGCTTAGGACAATCTGTAAGAAGACCAGTTTCTGAACGGAATCTACTAATTATGCCATTATTTCTAGTAACCACGCTGTCTTTTTCTTCCTGCCTTCGAGGTTACCACTTCTTTATTTTGAGTTTTAACGAGATGTGAAGTAGACAGGCACTCCATAATTTTGATATACCCGTAAAGAGTTAAAAGAACCATGGAAAGGTTTCTTCATTGCATTATTTTTCTTACCTCTTCCAAATTATTCATATCTTTGACAGTGGCCCCACAGAAGTAACATTTCTGAGTCGGGCAGTTTGATGCCAAAGAGTTACACACCTAATCATCAAACATTATCTCAAAAAATTACGATTTTATAGAAACTGTGTGCTTCAATATTTTTATTTTTTTGATGGAGTATGTTGATTTGTTTTCTTATATGCACCATTTCGTTGACGATATTTTTTTTTCCGGTTCTTTTACGAAATAAAATCTAATTCGTCAACAAAATTTAGTTGATGACGTCCGAGGATTTTGCCAAAAAACTTTCTTTTGATCTTCGGTATTCTCTGCAATTAAATGAAGTGGTGCAAAAAACGATATTAAAATACTGGAATCGTCAAAAAATCCTTTCAAAACCTGCTGCCTGTAACGATTAGAACTTCCACATCCATCACATCCCCATTTAAAAGTAAATATATGATCAGAAGGCCCCTTTTCCCTCGTAAAATAATTTAATGTAAAATTTTTAGTCATGACAAGTCTATTGAGGTCATCAGATTGGCTTGTACCTTAATTTCAGCCATAGTTTCGGTTATCAGCATTCCTGAAGGAGGAGGGCATCACAGTTTTTTGGCTTTCGAAACCACGTAATATAACAGGTAAGGTTTTTACCCCCATTTCCATTGCCCTTTGCACAATACAATTTTTTTTTGTAAGTTTACAAGAAACCAGCAAAGCCAATGTTGCGTCATAGAAGCATGTAGACGAAGTTTTTTCGTCATTTTTTTTTATTCTAATTGCTCGTCTTGGTGAAGATAATAGTGTTTTTAACATTAGAGTTTTATCCCTTTTTCCTGACTTCCTCGACTTATGCTGGGCAACAAAACAAAGTTCGTCTAAAGGTCGCTCTACTAACAGTGGTTTTACTTTTTTTACTTTAGACTTTGACTTACAAATTGAAAACAATTTAGAAGGCCAGCCAACATCTGATGTTGAAGAGGTGCAGAAAATACGTGTTAATTTTATTGCACCTTCCAGCCAATGTTCATGTTTGACTGATAATTTCGAGTAAGTGCAGTTACGTTGCACCCAGTATCGTCTAAGAATCTTCAAAAAAAGACACCAAAATTCGAAAAATTTCCTCTTACAATATACGTGCCATGTTCTTAAGGTTGAATTTAGTTTTGAGTAATTCAAAACGAATATTTTTTCCTTCAGAAATCTCCGGGAGAGTATTTTTATTCTCCCTTAGACTTTCCATAAGCTCCCTTTTCTTTATCACGATTTATCTCCCTAAAACAATAAAACGTGATTCCTAATTAATCAAGCAAAAATGAGCAGCTAAAATTGGGTAAATTACTAACTACATTAATCATAGCACCCGAGTATTGTTCAGGTTTCAAGTTCAGTTATGTTCCTGAAAAACTGGAGCTTAAAAAATAATCACATTTTCAACAACTTTTTCCCTTTTCTGTTCTTTAATTGTATTTTTTTTTTACAGCTAAAATATATTGATATATAATATTTCAACCAAAAACTAGGCAAATACGTACCTTCGACTTTGTAATGCATGATTAAGACAAGTCCATACATATAATACTTTATTTCGCCACTACAATTACAGTCCACTTTTCACACATACTGACTTGCCTCTCCTTCGTATCTCTAGCTTCTGATTCGCCGGTTATTTATTCGAAATATAGGCTTTTTTCTCTATAAATTCACATCATTCCAGTATTACTGATTAATACTCTTGTGTTTGCACTTGTTTTTGTTTAACTTTTCCTTGGGTAATTTTTAGACTTTTGACCACCTAGATTACATTAGACGTCCCACTGTGCGGCGCCTCTAAAATTGAAAACATATGTTTAGTAAAATTATATTTAACTCTTTACGCGAAAGCAACTTTAGACAATTTATATTTTACTACTGAAAGAATAAAAAATGCAAATATATAAACAGCGGAACTTAAATTTATAATAAATATTTTAAGTAAGTTTCATAAACTTTTAACAATTTAAACAAATTAATCTTGACAAAGGAAGCCAACTGCTCGTTTTGGCAAGTGAAAGCTGAAGAGTGATAGAAGTTTATATATCCACATGATGGAATTCCCATCTGACATAAGCTAGCACGGGATCGTCCCAGTTGATGAACCCTCCCGCACCCGATGACGCCAGATGGCTACACCCAACTCGTGATTTGGCAAAATTCTTGTAAGATTCTAGTAAATGTTTTGAAATGTTAATAGCATATCTGCTTAAACTGTAAGTCACCCATGATTCCAAAAAGGATCTATTACCCAGATGGGGATTCCCAACATGCGGGAATATGAACTTAGGACTTCCGCTCACCGTTTGTTCTGCCTTTACACACGGAGCAGTTGGCTTCCGAAAAGTAGTGTTTTTAAACCTGAAGGCAGTGTCGAAATAACTTATAATAATAACTGTATTTCGAATACTCTATATTCCTTTTTTCCAACCTGACACAATCGCTCTTCCAGTATTTGTAGAATTTGTTCTTCGTGCATTCCTCCCTTTGCAATTACATGTGATATGTTTGTTATTATTTTAAAAAGTTTTAAGACCTAGAGGCACTCAAATGTCGTTTTCTAATTATTCGCTTTGTTATAAAGGAATGCCATTTGAAACTTTAAATCCTTTCTGACACATTAATTAAAACGCAGATTTCAACATCGAAACTTCGCAAATTTTAAGCAGATCTTAATTACCTTTAAAAAAATATTAAGCACTATACGATTAAAAAACGAATGGTATTTTATGCTGAAACATAAACTTGAATGCGAAAGGGAGAATAGAAAATACTTAAAATTTTCATATGTTACTATATCATTTGATTGAATTCTTTTCAAATTGCGCGTCGCCTTTGAAATTCAGCGTCCTGTTTCATACGAAAGTTTTTATTTCAATTTCTTGTCCGCTAGTTACAGTGGCATTTAGAAAGGGGGGTCCAAATCCCCCATTAGATATCAAATATATTATTTCTCTAGGCCCCATCACATATTCTTCTTTAAAGCTACCTGGGCTTGAGACATAACCACTTAGCCCCCATGCTTTAAACTAATACGCCACTAACTAGTTACATTTAATTATTATTTATTGCCCAATTCTGTGGTTTTGAGAAATTATTATCCTCGAGAAATACAGTACTATATCAACTAAAATTGGTTTAATCTCCCGCACTGCCGCTAAATACGATTACGTTTCTCTGCAATGAGACCTACGTATGCAAAAAGAACCAGCTTTGAACTCACTCGTTTTGCGCATTGCAAATGATCCACTGAAACAAGGACCGACTAAAACTATCGGACGTGATTTAACAATATAAGTTACTACCGTATGTAGGTGTTCCAAATCATTCGATGAATGAATCTTCTGTCGATAAACTAATCTCCTATCAACGAACGTATGGTCCATCAATAAACGAATCTTCCCATCTGTAATAACGAGTGGGATTGTTCAGTTATTCGGTCACTAAACGAATTGCAGCATCGCTAGTACCGTATCAAGAATCCGTGTTGGATTCCTGGTGGTGGAACCCAAAAACGTTTGCGATACTTCCTTGCTCATTAAGCCTCGATTTGTTAGTTTGTGATTTACGACACAAGAAGAGCTGAAGTGACATTGTAACGGAATTTACAGTTTTCTGAAGATTCTGGAACAAATATTGCCTAAAGGAAACAAATCCCTGATTACGGTGAGACGAAAAACGCCACGCGCTCTGCAGTACCATTCGAATCGAACCTGGGTTAAGGGCGTGATGAACAAACACGTTGTTACCTGTATACCACCTAGGGCGTCCAGGTTTGTATCCTAAGGTAAAATTGTGTAGGGCATGCCTTAACGTCGATGCTGAACTGTTTATTCATTTCAATGTAAACAGTTCTTTTGGGGACTGGATACTTTGGGAATTCTTGTGGGAACAGGCTGAAAGAACTGCTTACATGGAGGTGCTGCCGGGAGGCCAGCACCCTCTTGTAAGCGCAACAATAATAAATACAGAGAAAATGTAATTTGCCGTTTTTGCTTCAGAATTTCAGGGTTCATTCTGGAACCCTATTTTTGATTTAATTCAGCTAATCCAAGATCTACAAATTCATAGGTACTTATGCACATAATGCCATACTAAAAACGATTAAATATGTTGTTATAATTGCAAAACATACAAAGCAAATTTTTACCTATTTAATTTTCTGAAATTTGGATAGAAACATTACAAATATAATTGTGTAAATTAAAAATAACAGTGTAAAGCACATTGAGTATAATTATGTCTTAATTAAAATTTTTATTTCCAGAATATTAGTTTAGATATCATAAGCTATTGTCTTGCTTTGCCTTATATTACTAAAATAATGCGAAAATAATAAACTTTAAAAGCACCCTTTACTCTTCCTCCCGCTCCCCCTAAATGTTATTTTTCTTTTCATAGTAATTGTCACTATTCGAAACATAAGATTTCACAGATTTTTTTTAAAGTGCCTTTTTTTTTCAATTACTTTCTTTCTGCTCTCTCTCGCATTAACGATATTCTGACAGAAGGAATCCTGTGTTTGAATTAGAAAAAATATACCTGTTAATCAGTTTCATTGTCATATCAAGAAATTACTTTTTAACAAGGTGATCAAGAAGTGTAATTTTCTTTCATATTTCTGGTTTAGAAAGCCTGTTTTAAATGAGAGCCTTTCATTTTTCTTGCTGGGTTAATTAAGCTATCAGCCCTTGTTCTCCCCTTTTTGTCTTCCGTTAAGCATCTATTTATAAAGGCTAATTGGTTCCCTTTCACTTTTATCCCAGTAAAACAAAAAAAATCCAACTTTACCTACTTTTTTACGTCACATGCTCCTGTGACAAAGACAATAGCATTTCATATGAAATCATAGGCGGTCGCAGCCGCTCAGATTAAGCGGGGCTAAAGTAATTTTGGCGCCCCTTACATCGCGACTAGGCTCCCATACACCTAATGTAAATTTTTTCCCCGGGGGGTAGGGTTGTCAGGACCAGTGCTTGCGTACGCCAATGAATGGAACTCAAAATTGTGGTGAATTACCACTGGTGATGTCAAAACTAAGTCGAATTCTTCCATATTCCACACACTCTAGTTGTATTTAGAATTTTCTTCTTCAACTATTTATATGGAAAGAAGAACACCGTGCCCATGGCTTCGCTGGCAATGGACAGCACATCTTTTTCTTGGTTTTAACTGGAAGGTTGCTGGGTTGACTCCAACCTGGGGTAGTGCTCTCTTGTTGAAAAATTTAGTTCAGTGGAACTCAAAATTATGACGATGTCAAAATAGTGACGCAACGACAGATTCCGGGCCTCCTTTTATGAAAATTAATTTGTACGTACATATATGAAAATAGATAATTATAAAAAAATATTACCTCCACATTTATTTGCACCAAACCAACAACATATTTTCGGGTTTTCAGAGGGAGGGAGATGAGGAAAGGCAAACGCATATTTTATTGAAAAATATGTTTAGTTCGTCCACTGCTGATATTATTTTTAGAAAGAGCTGTCACAAGCATTATTCTATTGGCACTGGCACTTTTGTCCTTACTATTTATTTTTGTTCGTTAGCGTAAAAATCTTTTTTTTTCTTATATTTTTTAAGCAAACTCCTCTACTAAAGAATCTATGCCTATTTTCCGAACCCGAATAACTTTAATACTTATGACATTTAACGCGGATAGTCGCTCTTGTGTCTTTGAACTTTGAAGGTAGTTTTTCTTAATTTGAGTTTCGAAAACGATCGTTCTGCACTTGCCAAT